>JAOYMR010000024.1:7241360-7251610 GCA_025802075.1 Tenebrosternarchus preto
CCAAACAACCAAAGATTTATAAAGGAAAATCATGAAAATGATCAGGGGTTCCCAAACTTTTGCATACCACTGTATATGTCCAGCAGCCGCAGTGTGAACTCCTCAAGCTCTTCAGTCAGATTTTACACATCAAAAGACATCAAAATGTTTACCTTCTTAAGTTTTGTCCTGTAACTACTGTAATATTATAATATTGTAATCCTGTAATACTGTAATATCAAACACACATTCCCAAACCATCCAATATTAGCTGCCAAGGTGGGAACTGGGCAAATCTAATCTTAAATCAAAATTCCTACATAAACTTTAGATATGGGACTAAAATAGTTTTACTAATATTATATTAGATGCAGTCTTTATGGAGATCTATCATTGTTGGAGACAAATCTTCTAACCTCAGATCCTTGCAGACAATCTTGTTCCTCTTTGTCATGTTTTTCCACTACACCATGAAGGTCAGGTTCTGCAGGGTTCTGTGCTGCAGTTGTCTGAGCATCTCCACCTCCCAAACAGCCATGGGATCTGAAAGACACATCTACCTTCTGGGTCCTAACATCAAATAAAAGGTTATTTGAAATCTAACTAATACATATCACCCATATTTTAAATCTTCACAAGCAATTTCCTCAAATCTAAACAAAGCATATATAAACAAAGAATACACAGGGATAAGATATTCTCCTATGCACCATGACTTGATCTTTAAAACTCTAGATAGTTTAGAGACTCGATCTATAAAACTCTACAGACAGTTTACAGATTATCTTTAAAACTCTACAGTTTAAATCATGACACCCAGTGATTTGTTTTGGGGGAAGGAAACTGCTGTTGGCAGGATAGGTAAGAAATGAGGTCACACTTACCCTAACCCACCTTTTAAGAGATTAGTTCATGCTTTCAGGAATGTTTTAAGAGGGAGTGATTAAAGAAGCTGCTATAAGTAGAAACGGTCTATACATGAGAACTATACATGTTTTAGGAGATTTTAGGTATTTTAACTAAGAGATGGTTTTAGGGGGACGGAATTAATTAATTAAGAAATATATAACATCATGAAACAATAAAAAATACAATTAAAAGGAATTATTAATAATTGAATGTTTCATTAAATTTATAAGCTGTCACGTCGCAACGGACGCCCAGCTCACAAGCCACGCCCACTAATCATCGGTTACCTAGTTCCCAATCACCGGTGTATTAGCTACACCTGGCGCTCGTCTCCTCAGGGACTAAAAACTCTCACCGTTCACGCAGCTCAAACGCTGCACATTGTTAATGCGTTTACCTACTTGCCTCCCAGCAGCCTATAGTCTCGCTGTGTCTGTGCGTATTGGAAACCGCCTTTATTTGCTCAGCCTCGCCGGTGTTACCGGTCTCAACTGTGTATCTACTTGCTATTATTTGCTGTTCTTTGCTTGCCCGCTACTATTTGGCAACCCTACTTAATAAACCCTCTTTTAAGCATGTTTCCTGTAGCGTCTGCTTCTGCTCCCTCCGCCCCGCCGTCACATAAGCCTTGTTTGCATTTATTTAATGATTTATTTCATTATAAATATTTATGTCACGGTGGCCGCCCTGGCCTCCTCCCTTGTCTCGTGGCTGTGTGGGCGTGTCTGTGTGGAGGTGAGTGCATGTGTCGTCTGTTGTATGTACTTCTGTGTGTGTGTATTTGTTGTCTGTGTCGTTATTGTTCGTTATCGTTATTCGTTTCATCTGTGTCTCCTCAAGGGCGTGTGTGTATTTAAGCGTGTGCATGTCACTGTGCCTTCGTCGGTCTTTGTTGTCCGTGCTACGTCGATGCGTGCTATGTCTGCTTCGTTGAGCCAACCGTTAAAAAAGCGAAAATAAAGGACGCTTTCTGCCTACACTCAGCATTCCTACCTCCCTTCTTTGTGGCGCCCCGGACACACCGACTACATGAAATAAGCCTTGAAATGTAACTGTCACGTTCACGCTTCAAAATACAGAGAGCTTGGTGATTGGTTTAGTAGTATGCATGACCCGCCTTTTGGAGCTGCAGTTTAGAGAAATCGACCACTGATGCACAAGACAAGCAAAAGCACATGTGAAAAACACATAAAATGGGAGAAATGTATCGGTGTGAGGGAAAGCTGTCCTCAGTTACCTAAAGAAGTAGCTACATTTGTTCCTGAAACCGATGCACATCCACTATGACTCTAAGCACTAATGTGACTCCTATTCAGTGTAATTTAGCCAGTGTCTCATAGCAGATTGGTGTGCTTCTTACAGGTATGGTTATTTTCTATATTAATAAAAGCAAACTATTTTTGATAACGTCTGAGGAAAACAAGCTGTTGACAAGTCGGTATCTTCATTCATCTACAACAGCACACACAAGTGCAGTTAGTACAGTATGTGTGTGTGTTTGTGTATGTGTGTAAACCAGAATGATTTCACTATGGTAAGAGGAATTCTATGTTGTAAACAGTCTGTTCTAAGTCAGATCTGCTGCTGGAGCCCTTTAATGGTGTGCAATGTGTGGAAAATAAGCAGTGACCTAATGTTTTGGTAGGGAAAAAAATCTTCAGTGGTTAACTATGGTGATTATGATGATCTCCAAATGGAGTTAGTTCTGGCATCAATTTGAAAAACAATGATAAGGCAAAGAAAAGACCATACAAAACATACAAGACCAAACATATAAGACCAAACACACAAAACCAAGCATGCTAAAATCTTGAGCCCACACTATGCATAGTGTTTTTAAGACATGGATAAATAAGGATAGTAATGGTAATGGTTAATAAGGATAATGTTTAGTCAGTTGGCTACACCACTGAATTCATGCAGTCCCGTTATCCACTACTTTATCCTAATCATAAGCAGCTACCTAACAGGTTATACTGGTCTGCATGTCCACTTCTGCTAATGTTAGGGTAGAAAGGTGGGTTCCTCATTTACCTGACAGCATCCTGGAGCACTTCCCAGCTCTCCTGCACCTCTGCTTGTTTGCGTGCCACACGGCTGGCCAAGGTTGGGTGGAGGGTTGAAAGCCACGCTGCACACTCATTCAGCATCTGGAAAGAGGGTTGTCCAGGGAGGGGTGTGTTGTCCAGGGAGAGGGGGGTTGTCCAGAGAGGGGTGGGTTGTGGAAGGAAATTATACAATTCATTTGGAACTGATGTTACATACATAACAAAAAGTCACAAAAAGGTAAAACTCCAAATTAGAGAAGAAGAGGAAATGACATAACCAATCTGATTATTGTAATTTCATGTTCTTAGGAAACTCATATATCCTAGTTAGGAGTTATGTACTAAAACAATACGATATAATGATAATATATAATAACAATATATAACTAGTGTATACATATACCTTGATCTGCCTAGATATTTTTCGCATCTCTTTCTCCCTTTTGTCTCCATTTTGGACATTTGTTACAAGTAGAGTGCTTCTCTGGAAAACATGAATGATAAATAATGAAAACATTAATAAATGTCAAACTCAGAAATGTGTAGTTCAACCCCGCAGAGTAGATACACCAAACAGGGTAGTTTGTCAGTGTATAAGTTCAGTGTAAAGTGCACATGATGACTAGGGTAAGAGTTGCCCTAATACCCACCCTGACCTTGTTATTAATGAAGTTTATGATGATGTCTGCATGCTGATAAAATGCTGATACGTCCAATGCCAGCACAACATCCTGCTGATCTTGGAAAACAGACCTGATCTTCACACACCTGTTGTAGGAGTAAACTGGAATCACTGAGAAATCATTATGACACAACAACAAAGCAAAATAATTAATGATAACAAATACTACTAATAATAATCCTATTCCTCTTCATTGTCATCTGATCTGGTCAGTCTAAGTTGAACTTATGTAAACATTCCCTGTATTTTCAGACGTACGATTCGTCAGTCTGCTCTCCCATGCTGTGCCGCCACACACATGTGTCCAAGCCTTCTGCACTGGAGCTCTTCAGAACCCCCTCCTCCTTATCCTGCTTAAACAGAAAAGTCCATTAACTAATGCTACATTTGCTAGGCTTCAGATTAAAGAATACTGAGGAAGATTAAAGAACACTGATGAAGACTTCAGAATACTACATCATTGAGCTTGTACTTCTTTCACCTTCCACAGGTCAGGGCTTGTCATCAACTGTATGAGTGAGTTCTCTGAGTTCTTGCAGTCTTGCTCCTGGCTCACAGATGCATGTCCAGGGTGCTCAAGTGGGAATGGAGGGATTTTATAATCATACTGAAGATTTTTCATCTTTCTCCATGGCTCTGTCTAAACAAAATAAAGCAAAATCAAATCAAACAAGATTAATGTTTATTTTAAGCATTTTGAGAGTTATAGCATCAGGAGAGACATCTAACTCTGCAAACAGTTTGTATTTAATGACTGTTTATATAACATACAAAAGAGTTGAGCATTTCATGGGTAAAATGATTAAACAGCAACCTTACAGTTAACACTCCCTGTGTTTCTGGTCACTGTGCAGAGGAAAACACATTCTACAACAATGACCTCATACCTCATCATACCTCATTGACAGATGGGTTTCTTTAATGTCTTACAAAACTCTAACACCATTTAAAGTAACTGTAAGTACATAATTCTGCCAGCACAGACCTGTCTGTCCCACCTCTGAATCATGTGACCCTGTTTTTCTGCACTGTGATTTGTGTTACTTTGTTCTGGTCCATACTGTGCAGATTAAAGAGCAGCCTAGTAAGTGCTGAAAATTAGATATACCAAGGCTTTTCATTTAGAACAAGACTTTTCATGAAAACATGGCCATGTAGAATCCAATTCTGTCATGGTGCCCCTGTGTTTAAGACTCTGAGACTTCATGTTTTCAGTGCATCCTGCACAGGGGGGTGGGCCACACCCCTTTTTTCCCACTTGCAGCCTATGGGCTCAAAGCATGCTCTGCCAAATACTGATCTCATTCTAAAATAATGGCTCTTTTTGTTGCAAAACTTTTTTTTTTTTACTTTTGCAACCATTCTCTGTTTGTAACATGTACATACTCAGCATACGATAAAACCTTTGATAAAGACAAAACACACCAACAATGCATAAATACACAACAATACATAAATGTAATACCCCAGTTACACTCTAAAACAGATGCCAGATGTGAACAAATATAAAATACATATAAAATACATATGTACATGTACTGTAGTCCTCCTTTTGCACTCAAACTGTGCTTTAGCTGAAATAGTAGAATTTCATATATGATTAGAGTGTTCATATCTGATTGAATGTATCTTACACTCTTAACAGCCCCTCCCTAAATAAGTGACATAATGCTTTTGAAATATTTGTCTTAAATCCTTTCCTTAGTTCTTGAAACATGTGGTGGAGTATTTTTGTATGGAAATTACCAGTTCATCTGAGCTGTGGGTGTTTGTAATGAGGGGCTGAGCTATGATCTCATCTCTGGAAGTGCAGCATGAACAGCATGTAATAATCCACATTTTCCCACTTCTAGCAAGCAATGGACAATACACTGTGTTATATTGTAGCTTGTACAGTTTCGGTGTTGAACAAAGAAAACATGTTTAAAGGTTCATTGAACAACCTCTATAAACCACAGTGCAAAACTATTAGATAATTAGTAGTATTAGATCAAAAGAAAAGTAGAGCAACAACATAAATACACATTTCAAGGGGAGTGTGGTTTTACAGTACAAAGACACAATACCATGTAACTACTTCTGATCATGAATACAACTACCATCTAAATATCAACATCTTGTAACATATTTGAATACTTGTTCATACACGTGATATGTTTTATCATGCTTCTGCTCAGGTTTAGAGATGTACATAACTGTATAGTAACTGAAAAATCACGCACTCAAACAGATGTACATAAGTGTATAGTAACTGAATAATCACATGTACTCAGACAGAGTTTAGCAGATCATCAACAACAAGTGTTAATTTCTGTCATTTCATATAACATTGTATTTATACCAGCATTTATGTTTTTATATTCAAGTGAATTCAAATTTATCACTTACTTCCAAAAGTGGGAAAGACTTGTCAACACATTTCCTCTCAATATATTTTTCACTTGATTTCGTCTTGTTTGGCTCATGTGTACTAGAACACAGATTTATGCCAGCACAGTCGCCCTCCATCTCAGTGCTTCCACAGATAGCAATTTTCCTAATTGACCTCGAAGGAGATGTTGGAGATACAGAGTCCCTCTGGTCCTCAAAACTGTCTTGCGTAGCTGTAGAACTAAATTCAGTAGATTGTGTGTGTCCGTGGCTAAGAGATACTCTGTCATTCATGTTGCCTCTGTGCATGCTGTCGTCCAGAGCTGGGGCAGGAAGGGTGATGTCCACAAAGTCCTGACATTTACCTCCATTAGGAACAGACAGTTTAGTCCCGATGGTGAAAGGCTGGATTTTCTTCATTGTCCCTGTTTTTGTGTCCAGATTGTTTAGAGATTGTACTCATCAGGAACATGAAGAAACACAAAAAATACCAAAAAACAGAACTATAGATAGTCAGGGGCCAAAAACAACCCTCTTCAGAAGAAAAGACAGAATCATTTAGATAGATTCGTTTAGACAGAATAATTGAGACAGAATCATTTAGAAATAATCACCTATCCAGTTGTTACGGACATTTGTGACTTCAGTCCAGCCCTGACTGATTGCATAAACACACAGCACAGAGATGTAGTACAGGCAGAGCACAGAGATGTAGCACAGGCAGAGCACAGAGATGTTTGCTACTGAGTAAGCATGCAGAGGGAAATGCACAAAAAAGGGGAGGTTACAAGTCCAGTGCCTGAGTCTGCTACTCTGCAAAACGACAGAGAAAGAGAGAGTGGGACAGAGAGAGAGAGAGAGAGAGAGAGAGAGAGAGAGAGAGAGAGAGAGAGAGAGAGAGAGAGAGAGAGAGAGAGAGAAGGAAAAAGAAAAAGGGGGTAGTTTTGTTAAAGGAGAGTGAGGTCATCACATTCAGTCCCATCCTGGGTTGGGTAGAGGGAGAGGTCTATTAACTCTGGCTGTAAAAACTTCCTCTCAAAATAAAGAGCTGAGGCAGTGGTGCAGAAAAATCCTGCTCCCCAGGGTCCCACTCTTTCACTCACAAATGGAGAGTGAGGTAATGTTTTTAGAGCAAACATACATCACCAGAGTTCAGAACATTTTCCTTTCTGTGCTTTTCTGCTCATACCCCATCTCCTTTCTGTCTCTCTCTGAGTATCAGTTGCAACTCATTTCATCTCATAATATCATGAATATTCATAATAAATTATTTTAGTGTTCATAAATAGTTTTTTTATATAAATGATACACTATGAGTTACTGAAAAATAACAGTCACATTTGCTCTCTTAAATAAGCATATGGTACATAAACATTGATACTTTATAGAGGGTTAGGGTTAGTACTGTATAGTACTGTGTCTGCTGGCACACATTTGTCAAAATATTTACAAAGCAGCAGCAAGGAACAATGTACACATTCTGGCTGTTGTGGCGTCAGTCTGATGTGAACCAGGTGTCTGTGCTGTGCTGCTGTAAAAATTACACTGGTGCGCCAATCATTGTTACCATATTAGTACAAAGCAGTTAATCTGCCTTCTAAGCCAAAATAGGCTGTATTCTCTAGGCCAGACACCAAGCTCAAAGGGAAGTTTAATAATCTACTATTAAACTCTTTTTCAGGATATCTTGCCTCAAGGTTGAAAACAAGCTTGACTGCATATCAGATTGAAACACTATAAAACATAAAACACACACACGTGTGTGTGTGTGTGTGTGTGTGTGTGTGTGTGTGTATAAAACTTCCCTCTTGCCATGCGGTCTTCTTCCTTCAACCTCGGGTCCTCTACCAGAGTCCTGGGAGCTTGAGGGTCCTGCATAGTATTCTTGCTATTCCCAGGTCTGCTCTTCTGGACGGAGATGTTGAATGTTGTTCCGGGATCTGCTGGAGCCACTGTCCGAGTGTGGGGGTTACAGGCCCTAGTGCTCCAGTTACCAAGGGAACCACTGTTGATTTTAGTTTACACATTTTTTCTGGCTCTTTTTTCATCCCTTGGTATTTCTTGTGTTCCTTGTGTCTGATGTTACTGTCACTTCAGATCACAACATCTATCAATTGGGTTAGGGTTAAGGTGTTCCTTGTGTCTGATATTACTGTCACTTCTGATCATGACATCTATCACTATTCAGATGGCTCTCTTCTGCTGTTTATCCACCACTACTATGTCCACTTAGACCTTGGAACTTCCAGCCTGTACTCAGCACAGACATTCCTGTATATTATAACAGCCACTTGGATGGGCACCAGAGTTTTGAGAGGTAGACAAGAATTTTTAAGCATGTCTTCCCTTACAGGAAGAAGAAGAAGGAAAAGCAAGCATAGATCATATAGTTATGCTTTTATGAGTTTAACACTGCAGCAGTTAGAAAGTGCGGTTTTACCTTGTCTATTATGTCTGTTGGCTATGGTGGAACTAAAGTTCCAACTCTAATGTTCAGCGTCTAGAGGAAGAAGGCAGGGAGACCGACAGTGGGCGCTAGTCTTAACATTTTCCATATTCACGCTTGCGCACTGAGGCACCTCAAAAACGTTCCACGTGTTTGTTCAGGCTGTTGTTGGACAGAGGTGCGTAGTTAACGTCTGTTAGCTGCAGTTCTGAAGTTGACGTATCCCTAACTTTGTCTAACATTTGATCTGAGAGTATATATATACACTCTCAGATAAAATGTATGTATATATATTGGCTTCTGCTAGGGTTAGTAGTTTTTTGCACGAGAATAACCCGGAAATGATCGTATTTAATGGGGTTATAGTTACGGTAGCTATCTAGCGTGAAAGCAAGTAGAAGTTGTAAGACCAGTAACTTGTATTCACCTGAATGATTAATGCTTTGTATGTGATTGTGTCAGCTGAAATAAACGCACAACTCTCTCATTATTATAAATCTTTGGCTAGCCGGCTACGCATGCGCAGCACATGTTACGTGCTCCAGTATCCTAAAATTGCCGGAAGTGCTAGGTGGTTAGTGCGACTGTAGTTTGAGAAAGCATATGACAGTCTGTGTTTGACTTTGTCAGCTTCCAGTAGGATGGCGTTCAAGAATAAACAAACAGCTCTGAAACAAAAATCGAGTCACTGTGCTGCTGCACATGAAAAGGAGTTTAAAAAGTCAAAAATCAAAACGCGCCAGGTAAAAAAAAGGACGTCCAACGTGGACGAAACTGACGACGAGCAGGACGTCTTGGAGATGGAGAGGAACTTTGTTTTGTTGAGTGAGAGGAGCTCTGTGCTCTCGACACAGGAAATAAGTGGAGGGGTCGCCGAAGAAGAGGAAGCTACTGAAGACTTTGATGAAGATATTGTAAAACATGAAAGGCACCACGAGGGCTGCGACACGAGTGGGTCTGATGAAGATACTGAAGATATTGAATGCGTCTCCAGACCAGCGAAAGGATACAGTATCAGTGAAAGGTTATGCACAAAGAATGACATTAACAAAGGTAGCTAAAGATTTAAAGTGTTCAGTTCTAATGCTTCAGCAGAAATCAGTTTGTTGGTTTGTCATTTTACAATTTACAGAACTGTCATCTGTCTTTTTAGGAAGTTAGTTATGTATTTATTAATAGAACTGGCAGCAGTGTAAGTTGAAAGGGGTTATTTATGCTTTTGAATGTACATTTTTATTTATTTA
This sequence comes from Tenebrosternarchus preto, assembly GCA_025802075.1. Classification (NCBI taxonomy): domain Eukaryota; kingdom Metazoa; phylum Chordata; class Actinopteri; order Gymnotiformes; family Apteronotidae; genus Tenebrosternarchus; species Tenebrosternarchus preto. Next base: position 7,251,039 of record JAOYMR010000024.1, read on the forward strand.
TTTTTAAACAGAGCTCTCGGCTATGTCCTTTGAGGAGGTTATGGGGCTGCAAAACAAATTGGGGATTAAGGCATATAAACAGATTGCTTATGGGACACTGAAGAACAACCAGGGTAGAGAACCTGTGAAACATCTGAGTAAACACAGGTATTATTGTCTTTTAACAATAATGCAAATATTTTTCATGTCTGGTCATGTGCTCACAAAAGCATCTTGTAATGTCCCTATATATTACAGACCCCAAGAAATCTCTGCCAAGAAGCCAGCTCCTTTTCTTAGGAAAGTAGTGCCTGTTAAAAAAACAGTAAGTTATTTAACTTATAACACTGATGTTCCTAAATGTATGTGTCTTACAAGTACATACAATCCTGTGCAAAGGTCTTAGGCAAACATTAGATTTGTTGTTTTAGTAATGGTATAATGACGTATATAATATATATTATATTTATTCATATAATATATAAATTATTTCTCTCTTTATTAAAAAAGAAAAAACAGACGCGGGGGGGGGGGGGGGGGGGGGGGGGGGGGGGGGGGGGGGGGGGGGGGGGGGGGGGGGGGGGGGGGGGGGG
>JAOYMR010000024.1:7277981-7290441 GCA_025802075.1 Tenebrosternarchus preto
TCTCACTGTATCCACACCTGTCACACAGTAACACCATATCACTGTATCTACACTTGTCAGACAGTAACTCCATCTCACTGTATCCACACCTGTCACACAGTAACACCATATCACTGTATCTACACTTGTCAGACAGTAACTCCATCTCAATGTATCCGCACTTGTCATACAGTAACACCATCTTGTTTTACCTACACCTGTCACACAGTAACACCATGTCACTTTATCCACACCTGTCACACAGTAACTCCATCTCACTATATTCACACATGCCACACAGTAAGAGTATCTCACTGTATCCACACCTGTCACACAGTAACACCATCTTACTGTACCCTACACGTCACACAGTAACAACATCTCACTGTATCCATACCTGCCACACAGTAAAACCATTTCACTGTATTCACACCTGTCATACCTGTCCTTGCTCATTTGGTTTCAGTTTGTTTCTTTATGATGATGGAGTTTACTGTCATTTAGTTTAGCTTCTTTTATTTTATTTTAGTTTAGTTTTTAGTCTTTTTTGCCCTTTTCTTCACCCACTTGTGTTTAAATACTCTCTATCTAGAGGGAAGAAAGAGATATAGTTATATAGATTGACATCAGTTCCCAATAATGTGTAATATTCTGTGTACATTTACTCAGTTAATAAATTAGCTGAGGGGTAAACCTCTGACAAAACAGACTGTTTAAGGAATTTTATTAACATTAAGGAACTTCACAAAATTGGTTATGCATATTCTCATAACAACAGAACAAACACGTTTGATGAATATAATCTGGATATAATCTGGATATAATCTGGATATAATCTGGAGTCAATACAGTAACAGCAACCCTCTATACATCCACATACTGATGGGATGGAAATGTGAACGTTTATTGTTGTTGTTGTTGTTTATTCATTCAATTATTTATTAATCTATCTGTTCTCTGTGGTTTATGCCTCCCCCCAGCTGTAACTGTAATGCACAGACTCCGCCCACGGTTAAGGTGGGTGTGGCTGGAGACCAGAGTTACCTCAGTACTGTGCTCAGATGCTTCGTGGAACAACTTGCAAACAAAACTCCTGATTGGCTGAGCTATGTCCGCTTCTTGGTCATCCCCGTTGGTAAGAAGCAGTTCCTCTTCATCACAGGAAAGTGGGGGGAAAGCTGCATTTACTGTTTTGTGTTTTTATTTGTTTTTATTTGTTTATCTAATTGTTTTGTTATTTTCATCATTGTGCAGGTTGCCATCCTGTGGCAAAGTATATATCATCTTTTGACAGCAAGTTCAGTAACATTTTCCTGGACGCCGGCTGGAGAGACCTGTTTGGGAGATTAGAGGCACCAGTGTCAGGTCTGATCCTGATCAAACTTTGGATTATTCGGTTCTGGTGAAATGTATGCAGGAGAGCAATTAAATTCTTAAAAAAAACTGCTAAATAAGTACCACACTATAAAATACGTACATCCTACATTGCCTGAAGCTACCAAAAATTCCAGTGGATAAGATATTAAATATGTTAGAGAGTGCTGCGTGTGTTTGTGTGTCCACAGACAGTATCGACGTGGCTGGCAGAGTGTCCCAGTACCTGCTGGGAGCGAGCTTGTCCCACCAGCTGCCCATCTCTGAGGCCATGCTTACCTACAAACAGAAAAGGTATGGCTGTCTGGGGAAAGGGTGCCAGTGGCTACATGTCTTAGAGAAAAGAACAGATTGTTTATGTTTAACATTTGTGAAATCTATATTTTGGATATCTTTTATATTATTTTTAGTGTAGTGTGTGCTTTCATTGTATTTTAATTAGTGGACAAACAACTAAGGCACAATAAAATATCTCAAAATTACAAAAAAAGACAAACAAAATAAAAATAACCTTTTGAGATGTTGACCCTGTTCTTTAATTTCTTTCTTTTTTATTTTTTAGATTTCATTTGTAATGTTTTGGTGATCTGGGTTTCTTTTCCTCCTTTCTTATGTTGGCACTCAAGGAAGCGAAGTTTGTATTTTGATTTTTATATCAGGTACCTGACTGTGTGTGGACTGACATTCACAGTTTTGCCCCTCGTGTCTGAGGCTTTCATAAACCCAGTGCACACGCCTGTCCGCATCACTGCTAATCTGAATATGTGTATGTTTAATCTGAACATGTGTGTGTTTTATCTGTCTGTGCTGTGGTTGCCCTTGGTTTCGGTTTGATTTGTGTGAGTGCACTGAAGTGTCCTAATAATGTTTCTTAAAGTTATAGAGGGGAAAATGAGAGATTTATTATGAGCTGACACTTCAAAAGAAAACAACAAAGGGATTATGGATTTTTGATACCTGAGAGAATTACCCTTTATAAACATATCTACACACACACAAGCTGGGCAGGGGAGGGATTCTGGGAAAGTAATCAGAAAGGCTATACAGGAACTTCACATAAAATATCAGAAGCCACACAAGGAAGCAGTGAGTCTTTGAAAGTGACACCACGAGATTAACAGTGGTGTGGTTGATTATGATAAGAATGAGATTAGCACTAACTAACTGAGTATAGTACAGTACAACACAGTATAGTACAGTACAAAACAAAACAGCATAGTACAACACAGACCACAGTATAGCGCAGTACAGCACAACACAGTATAGTACAATACAGTACAAAACAGTATAGTATAGTACAGCACAACACAGTGTAGTACAACACAGCACCGTATAGTTCAATACAGTACAACACAATACGGTATAGTACAGCACAGCGTGGTGTAGTACAGTACATCAGAGTACAGTGTGGTACATCACAGTATAGTATAGTACAGCAAAGTACAACACAGCATGGTATAGTACAGTACAACACGGTATAGTACAGTAGAGTACAGATCATCACGGTATGATATAGTACAGTACATAATAGCACTGTATAGTATAGTACATCATAGCACAGTACATCATAGTACAGTAGAGTACAGAACAGCAGTGTTCCACCTGTACAGCAGTTCCACTAGTATAGCTGTGCTCCAAAATTGATCTCAGCACAGTCTCTGTTGTTTACTCAGCACATAACTCCATAGCAACCAAAAATCCGTCATGTATTTTTTTTCCTTTCATATTAAGGCACATGCACTAGACTGTGAAGAATTCAACTTCATGTTCATTATGGCTCCACTGAGATTCAGACATTATACTCACGAGTTCTGATATTCAGAGGACCACATAACAGCCTCTCAACTCCAGCATCCTGGTGCAGGCCTCTCCCCACCTGGTACATACAGCCTTACACCTTGCCTGATAGGTGGAGGTTGTAAGCAGCTGTCCCAGCATCCTCTCATGACCTCATGGCATGACTCCTGCTTCCTCACCCTGACCTCACAGCATTCTGCCACCAGGGGGTGCCACCATGCCTCAGTTAGACGTTACATGGCCCCGCTCTCGTACCTGGACAGCTGACCACACATCCTGTTCTCACGAACCACTCACTCTCATCATAATTATGGATGTATGTCTATTTGCATTGTAGTAATGTTCCTTCTCTGCTCCTCACTACACAGCCCTGACGAAGACTCCTGCCAGAAATTTGTGCCATTCATTGGGGTAAGAACACAGAGCTGCTAGTCCCTCTATAGTTTACTTAAACCAGTGCAGGTTTGCGGGGAACATGTTGTTTCTGAGTGGCAGGAAGGACATGGCTGATATGCTGTCACTTTCTTTACTCACAGCTGGTGAAAGTTGGCATTGTTGAGCACAGCCTCTCCACTTCAGGTAGAATCTTCTGTATTTATATACACAAAGATCTCTAGTAGATAGCCACTAGTCCAGCAATTCTTTTCTACAGCATCATGTGATATAATGTGCTTGCTTGCGTGTGCAAAAATTTGTGTGCATGTGTACATGCATGTGCTTGTGTATGTGTGTGCATGTATTTGTGTTTGTGTATGGGCGTGTGTATATGTATGGTGTGGTTTGATTGTGTATGTGTGTTTGTGTGTGTACTCTCCATGTAGTGGACTCAGATGATGCCGTGATGATGGGCAGTATGAGCATGCTGTCTTCACCTCCAGCCCAGACGGGGGCGCCATACGGGAAAGACATGACCAGCACTCCGCCTCCCTCTCCCTCTGTCTCTGCTAGTCTTTCTGGAGCAGGGTACACACACACACACACACACACACACTTACTCATAGAACAAATGTGCATAATTAGGAAGACAATAAAAAGTGTTTCTCTTAGAAATATTTGAAATATTTGATATTTTGATGTTTCTCTTAGAAATATTTGATGCAGCCCTACTCAAGATAAACCACTTTTACATTTAAGGCATTTAGCAAATGCTCTTATCCACATATTTACTCAATGCAAATCATCAAGTCTACAGTACTTAGTTTATTGTTGTTGTTGTTGTTGTGTGTGTGTGTGTGTACGTTTTTGTGTTTGAGCATCTGTGTGCGTGTATGTACTTCTTTGCGTGCATGCTTGTGTGTGTGTGTGTGTGTGTGTGTGCAGTTCTCCAGGAGCAGGGGGAGAGGTGATGGGCCTGCAGGTGGATTACTGGACCTGTCAGGCTTTAGAGAGGAAGAAGGATGGGGAGAAGCGAGAGGTAAAGAACACGCTGAAGAGCAACTTCCGCTCACTGCAGGTCTCACGCATCCCCAGGGGAGCAGAGCTGATCCCACCGCTCGGCATGAACATGACTGTTGTCATGAAGGAGAAAAATAAGAAAGGTGAGACAGTCCTGCCCTTAAACTGCAACATCACAGACCAGCAACACTGTAACATCACAGACCAGCAAGGCTGCAACATCAAAGACCAGCAACACTGCAACATCACAGACCAGCAACACTGTAACATCACAGACCAGCAACACTGTAACATCACAGACCAGCAACACTGTAACAATACAGATCAGCAACACTGTAATCAGATTTAGGACAGTGCACTTATGAAGCATCCATAACTGAACAGTATTACAGTTTGTGAAACTTAACACTGATCTGACTGAAGTGCAATAGCAGATAGGTTCATGTGTCGTGTATTTACATGCTGTGTTTGTTGTTTATCTATTGGCAGTGATATTTCTTAGTAAAAAGCCAAAGGAGAAAGATGTTGATTCCAAGAGTCAGGTGATAGAGGGGATTAGCAGACTGATCTGCACAGCCAAACACCAACACACCATGTTGAGAGGTAAAGAATACACACACACGCCATGTTGAGAGGTAAAGAATATGCACAGAATCCCATATTGACACATGTGAAACAGATACATAATCGCAAAACTGAAACTGCTTGTAATGCTAGTAATGTATTTGTTCAGCAAACTAACGCCATCTACTGGTTACACTACAGTATGACTTCTTTGCTCTTCATATGAGCCACACATGAAGATGCTTACAAGCACACTGGAATTGCAATTTTTTTAGGTCACCCATCCCCCCCCATATCCTGTATCAAGTTATTTTTTAGTTTCGCAACTTATTAGGTGCTAGTAGTTGCACTTGTCAACAAGAAATGAATAGTCCATATGCTAACGTCGTTGTTGTTTGTTTTTGGCCCCGTTCTCCATGGTGACCAGTTTCCATTGATGGAGTGGAATGGCATGATGTGAAGTTCTTCCAGCTGGCCGCCCAGTGGCCCACCCATGTGAAGTACTTCCCTGTGGGAATCTTCGGCTATACCAAGCCCGTGTGACAAGCCCGTGCCGTTCTGGATCTTTCTCTAGCACACGCTGAACAGATTGAGGAAGAAATTGCCTGAGGAAGAGAGAATGAAAACTCACATGAATTTCCTGTGGAAACACTCTGAAGCCTGTGTCCCTGAAACAAAATGGATGTTGTAATTGTTGTTATTAATGTAACTGTTCTGTTCTTCATTGTTGCACCAGCAAAAGAAATAAGGCTGTTTGTAAAGACATTTATGCTGCCTTTTTGTATACATATTGTGGTTATAACTTCATAGCCACCATGTTATGGCAGCTTAGTTTTGCACTTTGGTTACAGTTTTTGTTATTTCTGTGAAATCCTGTGCAGTTTGTTCTGTGTGTGGTTGGGTGGGTGTATGGACAAAGATGGTGTTGATGGTGCAGTAACGGGATGGGGGTGGGTGGGGGGGTTAAAGTGATGAACACCTTGCTGTGAATATGAAAGAGCCATAGCTCTTCCTCTCTAGAATGCGTCTGCTCTCTTCTGCTCTCCAGCTTTGAGAGAAATGACTTAAGACTCTTTATTACAGTTTGTAATAGTATGTTCAGCTGGTTTGATTTGAAAGCACAAAAAGAAACAACTCTTCAAAAAGCAAAAGGAAGAAAAAAAGAGACAAGCTTGTTTCCGTCAACCTGAGCTTTTTCGTAAAGGATTGCAGCTTGTTTTGTTGCAGATCTAAAGATGCTAAACTGCCTGCAGATACCTGACCAACACCGACCCTGACCCTGACCCACAACGACCCTGACCAACACCGACCCTGACCCACAACGACCCTGACCAACACCAACACAGACCCTGACCCACAACGACCCTGAACAACACTAACACAGACCCTGACCCACAACGACCCTGAACAACACCGACCCTGACCCTGACCCATAACGACCCTGACCAACACTGACCCTGACCCACAACGACCCTGACCCTGACCCACAATGACCCTGACCAACACCGACCCTGACCCACACCGACCCTGACCAACAGCAACCCTGACCCTGATCCACACCTACCCTGACCAACACCGACCCTGATCCACACCGACCCTGATCCACACCGACCCTGACCAACAGCGACCCTGACCCACAACGACCCTGACCAACACCGACCCTGACCAACACCAACACCGACCCTGACCAACACCGACCCTGATCCACAATGACCCTGACCAACACCGACCCTGATCAACACCAACACCGACCCTGACCCTGAACAACACCTACCCTGACCAACACTGACCCTGACCAGCACCAACACCGACCCTGACCAACACGACCCTGACGCTGACCAACACCAACCTGACCCTGACCCTGAATAACACCTACCCTGACCCTGACCAACACTGACCCTGACCAACACGACCCTGACGCTGACCAACACCAACACGACCCTGACCCTGAACAACACCTACCCTGACCCTGACCAACACTGACCCTTACCAACACGACCCTGACGCTGACCAACACCAACACGACCCTGACCCTGAACAACACCTACCCTGACCAACACCAACACTGACCCTGACCAACACCAACACCGACCCTGAACAACACCTACCCTGACCAACACCAACATTGACCCTGACCAACACCAACCCTGACCAACACCGACCCTGACCCTGACAAACACCTACACCTTCCCTGACCAACACCGACCCTGACCCTGACAAACACCTACACCTTCCTTGACCAACACCAACTCTGACCCTGACCAACACCGATGCCTCGATTTAATGAATGTTTTGATACAGACCTGAACTTTGACCAAAGACTGTTGAAGCCTGTCAGCAGTCTGCACTGGAAAGCTGTGTGCCCTTTAAACAGCCGGTCGGTGTCAGCATGGCTCAGCCCAGACGTCATTTACCAGCTCATGACAAAACTACCGGGACATTGGTCTTACTGTCCTGCTGCGGGACCGAGTGCTGTCCTGATTACAGGTCCAGTAAATTAGCGGTTAGCTGCCACTAAAGGGCTCATGCTAAATGAAAATGGCAGACATGAGATTGCTCACTCTTAATGACCTGTTCATACCTTTTACAGAAAAGTTTGGGGTTTTGTTGGTTTGTTTTTTTTTAATCCACTCTCTTTTTGAAGTCTTTTTATAGATGATTGTCTACCGATGACTGCCAGTGATGATGATAAGGAATTTCTTGATATACTCAGTTTTGTAAGGGGGAGATCAATTGTAATGTTTTTGTGTGTGTGTGTGTGCGCGTGCACGTGCTTGTGCGTGCAATGAAATGCATGTGTGTATTTCGGAAAAATAGGATATGTAATTATTTGCTGTTTTCTGGGGCCACTGTGGGAATTGCAGAGGTGATATGTCCATTTTACAGTGCTGAAAACCCTTTTCCCATTCTGTTGTAACCGGTGGTTCCACAGTGTTTCGATATACACGCCTTGCACGGAACGTACAGCCCAGCGTTCTGTTCAGCAGAGACTTTAACATGGTCTGCTCATCTGAGTCCGTTTGGAGATCCTGTGTTTCAGCACTAATGGTTTGTAAAACTTGTACGAACACTAATTTGCAGCCCGTCTGTCTAAGGAGATGCAGATCTGCAGGCGTATTTGCACAGCCATCATTTTTGATTACATGACAGTATTGTTTGGTGGTTGACCACTAGCTTTGCTCTTATTTTCCTGTTTCTTATGTGAACATAAGTTTCGTCATTTCAGAACCTTTTCACTTTGTTCAGTTGTCCTGGAAACTTGTGAAAGAATTTTAATGTTGTCTGCATTATTTTAACTGTTATTAACATATTGTTTTGTTTTACTCTTTTAAAGGAGTTGACCTCTTTTATAGAATATTTTGTGTTGCAATAAGGTTTTAAAACATTTCACATTTAACTAAATACAGGAAAATGAACCAGTGTGTTCTGTTTTACAAGTGCACAAATACTTTTGTTTTGCTTTTTTCTGTATTTGATAAATCCATAACAAAAGAAACATTGTGTAAATTGATTAAATAAATGCTGAATGCTGTGCAGGTTTCTGCAGTGTCAAAATGTGGACCACGGTAGTAGTGCAATCTTCATCCAGTAGGTGGTGCTGGCTTACAGAACTGTACCTGCTTTACAAATACATGATTTTGAAACTTCAAACTAAAGCTCCAAGGAGTGAAGAGATTTCCTAGTGATTGAATTCATGGGAAAGTAATGTACACTTTTTAAAATTCAATATAAAGCACTATTTTGATAAAAGGATATACAGTGGAGAAGTGATTAACAAAACTTTAAAGGGGATAACAAAATGAAAATACCCAGGAATAATAAGCACAAACAGACCTAAACTGACTGATGAAGGAATTGTCTGTCTGGGTCTCTTGGGTATCTGAGAGCTCTGGGGGTTATAGCTGGTAGGGTTATGGATAGGCAAGATGTAAGGTAATTGTAATGTAAAACATCAGTGATTGGTAATCACTGATGTTTTACCTCAGCAAACAGCAAAATCTTAAATGATGCCTTCACTGAGCAGCTCAGAAGAACAGTGCTCATCACATATGAACAAATTCTCTGCTGTGGCTTAAAAGTGTCTTTTTATAATAACTCGGTTCTTCTAGTTGTCAAAGGGGTAACAGTCATTCTAAGAGAACACAATGACCTGTGTTCTTGGTGAGTTAAACCCTCACACACCATAAAAGATTTATGACCAGGTTTAATCATTGATAAGAACAATTATGATCTCGCAAAGGAAAAGTAAGCTGCACAATGAAATGGTTTTATAAAATTAATTTTAAACTCATTTAATACAGACATACACAGATTCATAACATTTCTAGAAAAATAACTAAAGGTAGCAGTATGTTCTTCATGTTTTTAATGTGGAACATCTCTGCACAGCTGCAGATTACTAAGGACCATGTAAGGACATTCACTGAGCAACTAAACACTGTGTGGTCACACTGATTTTTGGATAAAGGCAGGATGGATCATTTGCAGGAACCTTTGAGGAACTAGGATGTAGTTGGCCTTTATTACTTTCATATTTGCTATGACAGACAAACTTTTTTAATTTGGTCTTAACAATCTATATGTTAACAATCTATAAAGTTTCTCTGATCAGAGCATCACATGCTTTCTCTCTTTTATAATATACACACTCACACACACAGACTCACACTCACACAGACTCACACTCACACACACACACACACACACACACACACACACAGACTCACACTCACATAGACTCACACTCACACACACACACACACACTATAAACCTTTCAACTCAGTTTCATTTTTTAATCCTTGCCTATTACTTTTTCTTAAATGCTGAATCTGATGTTCTGAGGGTCGTATAAACAGGACTGTTTATGTGTATTTTCCCTGAGACTGTGGATATGTGTCTAGTTTATGAGCCTTTCACTGTTAAGACAATCTGTTTTTTATGGGCTCTACTGCTACATTTATTTGTTTGTGGTTTAGCCTCTATCTATAGTATATAGTTTATCTGTGGTTTAACCTCTACATGCTTTTTCCTCAGTTCACTTCTTGGTAGTGTCCTGCGATTATGCAATTTATGATGTTCTGAGCATCGTCATGACTATACCACTTATTTGATCATGGGCAATGCTTTGCGTCATTGGTTAATGTGGGAAAGAATATCTTAGAACAGTTGTCTGACTGGTTAATGTTGAACTACAGTGGCACTAATCTTTCCAGTCGTCTTTCCAGTCGTCCAGACCTCAAGCATATGACACAGCACAGCAGTGTTACATTTAAGCAATGCTGAAGAGTCAAAATGCCTTTTGATAAGAGAGGCCTCACCTAAAATGGTTGGACAACTAAATGACTAAATGATTGTGTAAAAACAACAATCTATTGCCCTAATCCCTGTCACCAGTGCAGTCATCTTGGGAGAATGTCTGCCGTGATAAACCCATGTAAGGAAAAACTGGTGAGGCTAACGCAGGAAGAGATCATTGCCAGCACCAAGAACTCAAAACACAAACTGGAGGAACTGAAGAGCTACCACACCACCACCCTGGACAGCCTAACGGACATGCTCACGTACCTGCACCACGGAGAGGAGGCCAGTCTAGTGCAGGAGAAGTGCTTGCTGCTCCACAGGGCTGTGGAGATGATTCAGCTGGGCCTGGAAGAGGCAAAGGTAAGGCAGTGCATGGAGGCAAAAGAAGCATATCAGATCAGAGTGAGTTTGCATGCTGCACTAATCAGACTGGGTTTACATGCTACACTAATCAGACTGGGTTTGCATGCTGCACTAATCAGAGTGGGTTTTGCATTAAAGAAAATCAGATAAAAGCATAAAGCCAATCAATCAGAGGAGGTCACAGAAAACTAAAATGGACATTGATGCCGAACATCACATGCCCAGTCAGCATATAGAGGATAAAAACACCTGTAGGGAATGGAGCATTGGCCTTTTCCTGGAGAGCTTTGAGTGATATAGCACTTTTCATACACAGTTTATTTAGGTTATTAAATATCTTTGATCAAAAGAATTTCGCTCTCAAAAGATTTTGCCTTTCACTGAGGTTATACTTCAAACAGGCTCTGTGTTTTCTCATTTAGACATGCCTCATAGACCAGTAATAACACCTCAAAGTCAATTCTGTACTGATGCCAGTGTAAGGATTTCAAAACAAGGCTGATGTGTTTATAGTAAGCCATTACAGTAATCAATACTGCTAGAGAAACGCATGGATGCGTTTATCTAGGTCTGGTTTAGTCGAGCATTGAAACATTTTAGTTGTGCTCCTGAGAGTTGAATCCATTCATCTATAAAAAAAGTCACTCAGGAAGCAGGTGTGAACAGCATATTTCTGTTAGTAAAACTGTGAGTTCTTGTGGAAACATCATCAAATCACCGAGGAACAGTCTGGCAAAGCTATGAAGAAGCTGAATATTATTAAACTGCAGAATCATCCGGTTGATGTCTCATGGTCATAGTGCCGTTCTACAGCCCCAGCCCGGTCACGCCCTCAGGGACTCGCAGCATCAGACCTTTGAATCATACAGTGTATGATTTGAGAATAACTTATTCATAGAAGCAGTTCGTGCATGAGATCCATTTTGTTCTTGAGAGTTGGACGGATGTAAATATACAAAAAATAAAAATAATTGAGATTTGAGTATTGGAAGAATCCGCAGAAGCTGCCTTGATATATAAAGGCCATGCAATTAAACTTAACACTACAAAGAAAGTAATGAAGATAAGCCATTTCATCCTGCCATACAGAACATACTGATAACTTTTAAAAAGCATTGTGAAGTATTCCAATGCAGAACATATTCCTAGAGCAACCTGCACACAGCATTAGGTGCTACTATACAGACATGCATCTCCATGCAGTGAAAAAGACAGCTTTATCTGATGGCGCTGCTCCACCTGACTCTGTGCCGCAGGTGGTGGTAGACCTGGCTGGCCACCTGAACACAGTGGAGTCAGAGAAACAGAAGCTGCGTGCCAAGGTACGGCGCTTGCACCAGGAGAACCAGTGGCTCCGTGATGAGTTGAACATCACACAACAACAGCTGCAGACCAGCCAGCAGAGTGTGGTCCAGCTCACGGAGGAGAAAAAACACCTGGAGTTCATGGATCAGCTCAAAAAGTATGATGAGGATGCCCAAGTGAAGGTGAGGAACACAATCCCTCAAGTTTAATCATCACTGGCCTCCCCATGACAAACTTTCTGGTTGTCAAAAACTGCATTCTTCACTTTAAGTTGGCAGTTTCATACTACTTAATAAGACACTCGTTTACATATTCATTTACACATCCCTGTGAGCAGAGAGGAATGGCAAGGAGGGAGCAGAAGGTACGGTGAGAGTAAAA
>JAOYMR010000024.1:7310816-7327452 GCA_025802075.1 Tenebrosternarchus preto
TGTGTGTGGTGAGTGGTCTGGTGTGCATGTGGTGAGTAGGTGGGCTGGTGTGTGTGTGTGGTGAGTGGTCTGGTGTGTGTGGTGAGTGGTCTGGTGTGAGTGGTGAGTGGTCTGGTGTGAGTGTGGTAAGTGAGTGGACTGGTGTGTGTGTGGTGAGTAGGTGGGCTGGTGTGTGTGTGTGTGTGTGGTAGGTGGTCTGGTGCGTGTGTGTGGTGAGTGGTCTGGTGCGTGTGGTCAGTGAATGTTCTGGTGTGTGTGTGTGGTGAGTGGTCTGGTGTGCATGTGGTGAGTAGGTGGGCTGGTGTGTGTGTGTGGTGAGTGGTCTGGTGTGAGTGGTGAGTGGTCTGGTGTGAGTGGTGAGTGGTCTGGTGTGAGTGTGGTAAGTGAGTGGACTGGTGTGTGTGTGTGGTGAGTGGTCTGGTGCGAGTGGTCAGTGAATGTTCTGGTGTGTGTGTGTGGTGAGTGGTCTGGTGTGTTTTCCCTGTATGCCCCAAATTGGTAAAAAGCAAATGGTTTTGCTCAGTGATGTATAATCTGTTCTGACCCATATCTGTCCATTAATTTTTGAATCCCTATTTGTTCATTCATTTCATGCATTTGAAGTAAATTCATTTGTGTTTGTGTGTTTTTGTGCATGTGTGTGTGTCTTTGTGTGTGTCTTTGTGTGTGTCTTGTGTGTGTCTTTGTGTGTGTCTTTGTGTGTGTGCGTGTGCGTGTGCGTGTGCGTGTGCGTGTGTGTGTGTGCGTGTGTGTGTTTGTGTGCGTGTGTGTTGTCAGGAGCAGCTCTGGAGAGGGTGAGGGGCGTGACTCCAAGCCGCGCTCCCTGCGCTTCACGTGGAGCATGAAGACGACGTCGTCCATGGAACCCGCCGATATGATGCGTGAGATCCGCAAGGTGCTGGACGCCAACAACTGCGACTATGAACAGCGTGAGCGCTTCCTGCTTTTCTGTGTCCATGGCGACGCCAGACAGGACAGCCTCGTCCAATGGGAAATGGAAGTATGCAAGTTGCCCCGCCTCTCTCTCAACGGCGTGCGCTTCAAACGAATATCTGGCACCTCCATTGCCTTCAAAAACATTGCGTCCAAAGTGGCCAACGAGCTGAAGCTGTGATGAGGGTTTAGAAAACATAACCAATAAACATCAGCAAATGTGCTGTGCGCCTCGCAGAATAAGGCCCAGTGAGTGTGGTCGCTACGGCGACGTGTACGCTCGCAGCGAGTGTGGTCGCTACGGCGACGTGTACGCTCGCAGCGAGTGTGGTCGCTACGGCGACGTGTACACTCGCAGTTAGTTTGGCTGCCATTTTGAGTTTATTGCATTCTGAGGCTACTGCTGTATTGTTTGCTCAGTGGCAGGAAAAATAACAGGTTTAAAAATTCCCCTTCCTACTACTACAGCCCCTTCCTGCTCACACGTCACACACACACACACACACACACACACACACCAAGGTAGGATCACCATTTTTGCAATAATATGAGAAACCCTGTGAGCAGGGTTCGCAGATTGGAGTTCATTTGGCAGGATTTCCTTTTGTAGGGTGAAACAGAGACTTAAATGCTACTTTTTCCACATGTACAGTTAAGATACAGAATGTTTTGTTGAATTGTTCATAGTTGTATAATATGAGACTCTTTCTGCCGTATCTGAAGATAGTCTTAAGTTCTGTACAGAACATTTATGTTAAATGTGTCTTACTGTAATGTTTTTTTTTAGCCTTTTGCTTTACTCATGTTTTTACATTTTATTTTGCCTCCATCATGTCATATGACATTTTAATAATTCATTTATATTATTACAAGGATTTTTCCTCCCTCTTAAACAGTTACATATGTCCAGATGTAACACTGGTTAGTTACTAAATAACAGTTACATATGTCCAGATGTAACACTGGTGAGTTACTAAATAACAGTTACATAGGTCCAGATGTATCACTGGTGAGTTACTGAATAGCAGTTACATAAGTCCAGATGTAACACTGGTGAGTTACTGAATAGAAGTGTTTGTAAAGCACATCCCAAAGGTAAAATGTTTTAAGGTCCAACTCACTGGACATTTTGTTCATCCTTTTCACCCAAGAAAAGTAAAGGTCAGGCATTAAACTGTGGTGTGAGACATCTCACATGCTCAGAAATGTGAGATGTGGATGTTATGATGGCAGTTGAAGGTACGACCCGAACAGGAAGTGGACCAGGGTTGGCTGCCACCACCTGGTTAATTTTCTTTAGGACTTGATTTCATTATCCTGGACGCCATTTGGTTTATTTCACTGTTTTCATGCTGCTCTGCTGATCTTCCTTAGAATGTCACACAAACACAAAGGAAGTATGATGTAATGTTTTTGTTTCTGAAGGTGTACCTTAATTTGCTTCCTTTTGTAATTAGTGGTGGTGATGTTGCTAATGATGTGTGTGCTGGAAGGGTTGTGCCTGTTCTCTGCCGAGAGGAGGATGTTTCAATGTGCAGTGCTCTTCATGTTGTATTACTGTAATGCTGACAAAAAGGTCCAGAGCTGCACTTGCAGAGAAAGAGTCTTAGTTTCTTTCTTTAAGAAATAGTTTTTTTCCCTCAAGAACCTTAAGGAGGTTGAAGCTGTGATTGGACACTTGGAAGTGCTGTGTTCCAGGTTGTAGTGGTATGTTTCCTGTATGGAGGAAGCAGCTCAGAAGTGGTGTGAAAGAAAGGTGGAGTTCCTTGAAATGCAAATGGCCTTTCTACCCCCCTCCCCCCGACACACACACACACACACACACACACACACACAAATCCTGTACCACATGTAGTACTGTACATTTTTCAAAGAAAGACTCGTGTCATCAAGATTCAGTTTCACTGGTGCACATTAAAGCTTTACTTGAAAAGAGGTTTTGAGCCAAATTGCCTGATGTGTTTTACTGCTTGTTGAGATCCTACAAACAATGCTGGAACAGGACACTTCTGACAACATCCTGCTTACACCCAAGTCTCTCTCCAACAAGAAAAAAGGAGCGAAGTTAACAAGTTAAACACAAGTAAACACAAACAAGTAAACACAAACGAATCACCTGCAGCTCATAAAAAGAATCCACAACAGCACTTAAAGGAGATGTTTATTAATGTGTTCAGGTGTCAGGCAGAGTGTTTTGTTCTGTGAGCAGAGGTAAACAGGACACTCGGTGTCTGGATTTCATAGGTCATCCAGATAACAGGACTTCCAAAATTGGCCACTCTTACTTCTGCGCAGGAACAAGATCATCAATGCAGCCGTTCATCTCCAGCCTCTTCTCGATTCTGATGAGAAGCTTCACGCCATCCACCACCAGCTGGGTGAGCTCTACCTCGGTCAGTCCAATCGTCTGCAGGTTGCTTATTTTGAACATTTGAGGCAGGTCTGCATATGGAGGACGTATTATTCCACTAAGTTCCACTAATAATAATCATTTTATCAGATGAGTGAAGCCACCTTACACTGTGGCTTCACTCTCAGCACACCTCACATCGCTCATAATGTAATTACAGTTTGAGATGAGCGTGTCCTAGCAGTCCAGGTGTGAAGCGCAGAAGTGTGTACATACCTGTTGTCTCCATGCGAAGCCGCAGTCTGTCCAGGATGCGGCGCAGGTGTGTGTGTGCGCTCAGGTGCACAAGCCTGATCGTCATGCTGGCTTTCAGGCCGGTCCCCAGCTCAGCGGGTGAGCTCACCACCCAGCCCAGGTGAGGCTTCCAGGTGAACGGGTGCCTCAGCCGCTTATACAGGGCCTCCATCTGAAGGAAATGATGGCTCAGGAATCTGAACACATTCTGACTAAGATGAAAACAAAAACAAATGTAATGCAGCACTGTTGATCTGCCCATGACTTGATAGAGTCTCACTTTTAGTAAGTTGATGCAGAGGGCTGTAAAGGCCTCCCGGATGTTGGCGTCAGTTCTGGACGACACCAGTCTCAGATGGTCCTCCATGTTAACCCATACAGCCAGAGTGCCGTCCTCACTGACCCTGTAAAACACAACTGGGTCAAACGGTCTGGAAAAGCCCCACTTATGTCTCTGTCTGTGGACATAAAGATTAAGACCTGTACTTTCTTAAAGGCACCTGGAATATAAGCCTGTGAAAAGGTAAATGTACACAGTCCATGGACAGTGGGCTCCTCATAGTGTTACTTTGAACTCGGAGAAGTGACCTACGATACAGTCATCTGTCTGATCAAACATCTCCATGGCTCTGTCTGTCTGATCAAACATCGCCATGGCTCTGTCTAGTTTGTTACTGTTTGATAAAGCATCTTTAGCTCATGTTCATATCAACATTTTTATCAACATAGTGGTAGACCAGCGCAAAGACTACACTCGGAGCTGTAAGCTGCTGAATTTTTGTGAGCATCTTTGATGAGTGTTACCACAGGGCTCTTGCATCAGGCCAGTCACGGCTCACACCAATCTTCATTAATGAAGGAGATGGGGCATCCATAATTATTCCTTTATGCTTCATCTCTTCATTGAGCTCATCCATTGAGTAAAGCTTTCCTGGGAATTCCTCACTAAGTTGATCTAGAGCTGGTAAATGAATGATTTGTAGTTCAATTATTCAAATAATATTCAAATAATCATGAGCTTTCTTCCATATGAAAAGGAGAATACTGGTAAACAACAAAATTACATTATTAACTATATGACATCAAATAACTGCTTGCTAGGCCTTACACAGTGTTACTGGGAAGTGAAGGGTGAGGATTTTGTGCAGTACCTTCTTTGGCCAGTGTGAGGAGCTCTCTCCGTTCTCCTCTACTAATATGTGTGGGGAAGCAGTAGTCCTCTACACAGCGGGCAACACTCACCTCACAACTTACTGCATACATGTGGTCAAAGTCATCCCCTCCCTACACACACCGTAAAACGCTGATGCTTGTAATTTACTGGTAATACTAGTGAATATCTTTGAATAAAACTAATGCTCACCTTCAAGTTGTCATAATTGAAGTCACTCTGTTGAATAATGTCAGGGATGACTTTGTAGCTATGGAAGGCTTCAATAATACGGTCAAAAAAGGCACAGAAGAGAATGTAGGATTGTGCATCTCCTGCTAAACAGCCCACTGTCAGTGGTCCAGCATGTGTTCCTACGACACAGATAAATAATACACAGTGCATGTGTTCCTACAACACAGATAAATAACACGCTTCATGTGTTCCTGTGTCACAGGTAAAGAACATGCCATGTTGGAGACGGTGTGGTAAGGAAACTGAGACTTGCATACTGTACTTTGAAGTTGTGTCATTAGGGAAAGGGTTGGAGGACACGAAATTGTTCATAGCTAGAGTAGCTGAGGTGCTGTTGGAAGTGATGATGACTAAGAGTGTTTTAAATGAAGTGTTTAGCAGTGACCCTCACCTAGTTTGACGTTCTCCCAGCTGGTAGATAATGGAGCTACGAATTTCCGTTTAATTAGTTCATTGACGTTTGAGCTTGATTTCTTAAGGTAGTAACCTCTTCCTCATTTAGTCTTAGTGAAAGAAGTGGGTTGAAAGCATGTTTTTCAATAGCAGCCTGCTAAACGGAAGGTGGGCTGTAATGATGGTGAGGATGTATTTATGAGTCAGTTCATAACATGAGTGGGTTTTAGCTTCTACAGAATTGTGTGTGATTTTTCCAGTGCCTTGGTAAACCAGAGCACTCGGTCAACTGGTGTTTTGGTTCTGAGCAAGAAAACGGATGTACCAATCAAAAAGGAAAGGTTAGTGTTTTAATTGCTGTACTACACATTTTGGGTATGATTCGCAAAAAATATTTAGCACATGCAAAAATATTTTGCTAATGTAAAATAACAAAAGCCAGTGAATACATTTGTCTTTCCTTGTTATTTTTGATTTTCATTTTGGGTCATCAGGTGTAGTTCTCTGCAGGACAGGTAAACTTGGTTTAACAGACGAAAGGGTCTCACCTGGATCTTCCAGACCTGGACGAATAATATCATCGAAGATCACCCCGCTTTCGGTAGCGCGGTTAAATTGCCGGGTGTACATGTGCAGGTCTAAGACTTGGGCCATACAGGTGTAATTCCCGTCTAGACTGGGGAACTCTTCTCTGGGGGAGCGCCTCTTCAGCTTCAGATTGGTCATTGGGTCTCTAGGCACCATGCTCTACGACAAACAGGCTATAGTTATACAACTGATGAGATGTGATAACATGGACATCACCACATGGTTCAGGGGCCACAGGCCAACACTACTTTAACTACTGTTAAGGAGCCACAGGCCAACACTGCTTTAATTACTGTTCCGGGGGCCACACTGCCTGTTCAGGAAACCCCAGAGGAGCCAAGAACGTCTAAGTTGCAGAGGGGGGCTGGCGGTAAGCTAGTATCATGATGACTAGGAGAGTGATACTGCCTGCCTCTGTGATTTCTTCTTTCTCTGCATTTACTAATGCATACCACAGGAAGGTACTTTCCTGCTTTCACAGTGTAAATGTGTTGGGTGTGTTTTTGTAAAGGGGAATACCTCAAGCAAAGGCCTGTACCTTGTCTCCATGGGATGCTCTAAAGGAGCTGAAAGAGATGCATAATGTTAGCAAAAGCTGCTCTATATGTGCGTTAGGGTTAGGGCTACATGAGCTATCGTAGCATGCTTTGTTTTGCCAGGCACTATGTTTAACTTTCTTTGTTCATGAAGTAGATAGACAGGTTTTTTGTATTCCAGCACATAACACTTCAAATGAAAATGACAGTGAGCTAAAGTGCAGGGTTAGGGTTAGTGCAGGCTTGGGGTTAGTGATGGGTTAGGGTTAGTGTGGGGTTGGGGATAGTGCATGGTTAGGGTTAGTGTAGGCTTGGGGTTAGTGTAGGGTTAGGGTTAGTGTAGGGTTGGGGTTAGTGATGGGTTAGGATTAGTGTAGGCTTGGGGATAGTGCAGGGTTAGGGTTAGTGTAGGGTTGGGGATAGTGCAGGGTTAGGGTTAGTGTAGGGTTGGGGATAGTGTAGGGTTGGGGTTAGTGATGGGTTAGGGTTAGTGTAGGCTTGGAGTTAGTGCAGGGTTAGGGTTAGTGTAGGGTTGGGGTTAGTGATGGGTTAGGGTTAGTGTAGGCTTGGGGATAGTGATGGGTTAGGATTAGTGTAGGCTTGGGGATAGTGCAGGGTTAGGGTTAGTGTAGGCTTGGAGTTAGTGCAGGGTTAGGGTTAGTGCAGACTGTCCATGTTCATTCAAATGCATTTACTGATCCAAGTGAAGGAGACTTGCCAGATACACTTACGTTTGATTATCCATGCTTCCTTTCTCTTCCACATCCTGGTGTGCTGTGGTGTCTGATCCTGGTGTCTGATCCTGGTGTCTTGGTATCAGTAGACTGTACAGACCGGAATAAAGCACTTACAGGTCATGACAGCTGGAAGAGCTAAAGATAGTCTGAGAGTTGCACCGTCCAGTGTCTTCTCAGTGCCCTCTGTCCTCACACTCCATTTGTACAAAGCTTTCCAGTGCCGACACTGGTGTCATGTTGCTCAGCAGTAATAATGAGGCTATTTGTGACAGCTACGTCATATTTTATTTCTGTGCTAGAGGGATGTGCATTGTTTTGGAAGGTTAAACTCAGTTTGATTTATTAAAGTTCTAGTTAGATCTTGAATCAGTTTGGAGGTTTGGAGAAAATGTCAAAGGAGAGTCACATTTGGAGATTGTAGTTGTCACGTTCATGTTTTCTTGTTGATTATTGTTACTTATATGTGGTGTGAAATTCAGTTTTCACTGATTCACTGTTTTGGGCCACAGATGTCTTTGTTAGTGATCTCACAGATGTGTGTATGTGTCAAATATGAAGGTTCACAGGTTTGTGATGTTGTGGTTTCTTGTTTCTGTAGATCTACAACACTACAACATTACTACTGCTGCGATCAGCCTCACACAGTTTACGAAGCACCAGCTTTTTTATTTCAGCAAAATACAGAACAGTTAACAGCTTATCATGTAAAAAAATATAAAATACAAAATCTTGATTAGAAAATACCTCCAGTTAAAGCGTCCTACCTGGCAAGCTTTATTTATTTGAGCCATCACAAATTTCTAAATTTGATATGTTAAGTATAAAAATAATGTATTCTGTCACTGTAACTCTGGCACTACCAAAGAGCCATCAGGCAGCACCGGAACACGCAGAATACCTTCAGAAACATCTACAAATCTTCCAGTCCTGTTGTATCCACCTTAACCTTAATAAATAGCGTGTCATCTCTTACATAAACCGCATTTCTGGGAGCTTCAAGGTCCCCGTGGGACACAAAGCGTGGGAAGCCTAACGCTGCATTGGTATCAGACGTGGGTCTGTGGAATCTCTCGTTGGCTGCATCGGGGGAGAAGCTGTGGTTGATGTGATTTCGGGAGCCGCTCTGGTCCAGTACGGTCAGAGTGACGTTCTGGTGAAAGGGCCACGGCAGCAGTGAGTCAAAGTCCCCTCTCATCACCATCACGTAGAGTGAAAGGTGCGTGCCCCTCGCAGGCCCTTCTCCGCCCGGATACACTCTCACGCTCAGCTTGTAGCCGCTGCGGCTGGTGTAGAACGGCGGGGAGTTGAGCAGCGTGCCCGCTTCCTTCTTACGCCAGTAGTCGTGCACTTTCCAGATGAGCCTGCCGTCGTACGAGGTGGATTCTAGCTGGCGGAAACGCTGCTCAGTGCACTGCAGCTGCTCCACATGGATGTCGAGCAGACGAGCGTGACGCTGGCAGGTGTGTCCTAAAGCACCTAAAGCAAGGATCGAAAATGTACAAACACCAGTGTAGATGAGAACAGCACAGCAGGCTCCAACCTTATACATACAATCATTATTTTCATCTGGTTTCAGGTGAATAGTTCAGGTATATTTACTTAATATAATTTTAATATTCTAAATCTCCCAGAAGAATGAGTGGTAGCATCTTAAATTTCTTAAACGTAGGGATGAGCTTTGATATGTCCAGATGCTCACCTCGTTTTCAAAATTATTCTATATGTGGTTCAATGACATGTTTTAAATGTTCGGTCCTCACCCAGGTGATCTCTGAGGCTTTGTGTCATCACCACCTGCTGTCTGAGGGAGTCCAGTGAAATCCTAAGAGCTGCCAGGTCCTCTTTATCCAGCTCTGCCTTCAGAACGCCCCGCAGGTCCTGCACCTCTTGCTTGACGCTCGAAACGTGCTCTCTCTGTTCCTCCACCGACCTCTGAAACACAAGCACCATCAACCTGAAAGGCCCAAGCCTCCACACCTCGTGCTTTAGACTCAATACATCATTCCACATATTTTATTTCACCATCAATTTTGACACTAGGGCTTTATTGGCATGGTATTGGCTTAGCTTCTGTTATTAATGTGGCCTCTGTGTAGAAACACACACTTATATTTCATACGCTTCATATTACATTTAGTTTAGTTATCTATTTGTTGTTCTGTACTTTTTTCTACTCACTATGATGCCGCTATGTGAACCATTCACTAGATTAGAACCTTTTTTGCAGCCTGATGATGTAATGCTGTTACATGCTGGTTGTTCTGGACCCAATCCTGCACATAACTGCACTTTTATGTTGCTTTGGATAAAGGTATTTGCCAAATGTAAATGGAACACATGGTATATTAATAGAAATACTATATGTGTAAATATTTTCTACATGCATTTCTTACCTGTATTGTAGCCAGTGTGCCATCACACTTGGAGACCTCTCTGTGAAGGCTGGTGACTTGCACACTTCTCTCCTTCATCTCCACCTGCTGGACAGCCACGTCCTGCTGCAGCTCCTCCACCTGACATGGGCAGACATCTCCATGGTAACCCAGCGCTTGCAGGAAGCAGCTAGCATAGCTAACATAACATACATAATGTAGTTAAACCTACTAAATCTTAACTATTTTAACTGACATGGACATGTTCTATTCTCAACCACATTTTCGTGTTGTTAGGAACAGGTTTAAACCTGGGGGAAAGACAAAATACTGTAATGTTCAGTAATTTAATTTTCAGTGTGTGAGCAAGAAACTAAAGAAATAAGATTTGTGTAGATTTTAATAACATTTCTGTGGTGATATCTTTTGCTGGAGCTAACATTATGGTTATCTATCAAAGTAATCCAAAGTTTGTCAGAGTTACAATACTAAATGTCTTCCAGCTACAAGGTTATGTAGCTATGTTCAAAGGAACTGCTGCAATGGTGTCTTCAAATTTTTGGAGAATTTACGTCCATAAGGTTGTTTAACAGAATTCTACACCGCAGAACAAAAGAATTTGCATATTCAGCACAATCAAACAAGGGCAGAAGCACCATAACCACAGTGCCATGGAACACAGACATACCTGCTCATCACACCAAGTTAAGAAGTTCATCAAACTGTGGTCATTATTACCTGTTTGGCCAGTTTGTTGTTGTTCTCCAGTACGAGCAGCACATGCTTGCTGAGTTCAGTGTACTCATGAACCTTCACTGCACCTCTTTTATCCTGAGAGAGAGGAAAGGCGTTCTGTACGTGAAGGGATAACAACAGAGTCCCACAAAGGATTTTCATTTGAGCCTTGAGTTTTGTTTTTAAATTGTGGTAAGAGCAACATTAATAAAATGTGAGATGTCCCTTTACAACCTCAAAACATTTAGATAAAGCCTTGAATGATATCCAGGCCCATGTCCAGTTCAGTATTGCACAGTGTTGACCTTCACACTGCACTCAGTGCTAGTTTTATTAGGTACACCTCTCTTACAAGTGAGGTTGATGTGCACAATTATACTGTAGACCATTTGTTGACAAGTTGTCAGTCTGTTCATGAAAGGCTAAAAAAAATGGCTAAACCCAAACTATACAAACAGGCAGCACAGACTGACAGTGTTTTTTTTTCTATGCTGCAGATGATCTTACTAATATATTAAGTTCAGTTTCTTGTAACGTGCCACCTCTGATCAACGGGATAGTGAGTGGGTTAGTTTAGTGTGCTCACTCTCACTGGACAGCCATATTTCTTGTAAGCACATTCCGTCAGGAGCTCTGGACACTCGTCCGCATGGTCTTTAAGCTGGACAAGAGAAACGGGCAAATTACCAGCCTCATCAGGCAAGAACATATAGAGCCATCAAGAACATGCTAATACTGAATGTCTTTTTCTTAACTTTTATTCTATTTAAACATGAAGTTGATTATAAAACAAGCTAGGGTTAGAATTTGCGAGAGTGGCTAAACATGTTTCACCTTGTGTCTTTTTACCCTCTGAGGGCAGTTATTTGGACACTGTATTTCAGCCTCTGGGCATGAAGTCTGTTCGTGTTCCTGTAAAGGTTTTTATTACACAGCAGTGGTTAATTTCTATATGAGCTAAATCTCACTGATGTTAAAAACACCGAGGCTCCATACAGGCAGCTGGGCCACAGGGAATGGCTTCTGGCAGGAGCGACAGAATTCCACACGGAAGAGGCAGAGGCTTGTCTGATGGACCGTCAGGTTCTTGCGTAACAGGATGTCGGTGCAGCCTGGGCTGGAACACTGCAGGAGTTCATACTGGCAAGTCTGCAGGTGCGCCTGAGATGTGCGGAGGAGAAAAGAGACGCGTGTGAATCTGTACAGCTGTTTCTCAGTGAGAAGTGTGTGTGATTCTGCACAGCTGTTACTCAGTGTAAGCATGAGGGGGTTTTAGCAGGCATCACATAACTTGATCAGTCTGTGCTCAACCCTGTACAGTCTGAATGTTCAACCCTGAGCACGTGGCCCTTACTTGCAGATTACACAGGGTCAGTGTTTGTTTACAGGCTGGAGAGTTGGTGCAGTAGATTTCTAGATTTAGTAGCTCCCGTTTACAGCAGTTATCTTGAAAAATCTGAAAGCAACAAGACATTGTGCTGTAGTCCTATATAAGTATATAAGTGTCTCAGAAGCATGTCATAGGTCATAAGGGCTTACTTGCCTCCTCTGACTTGATCAAAATACCATCAATGGGGCATTTTGAAGAGTCACCACTTTCACTAAAAATAAAAAAAGTAAATATAAATAAATACATGAATAAATTAATAAAGATTTTGATATTTGTACATACACAAAATGTACTAGACGGAGTCTTACATTTTTGCTTAAAACAGCTGGTAGTACACAAAAAAAGTTCCTGTTTTTTTGCCCTTACATGAACATTCTGGTGCACTGGGCACAGAAGATGTGGCCACACCCAGTCTGGTGGGGGTTGAGC
Source organism: Tenebrosternarchus preto (assembly GCA_025802075.1). NCBI lineage: Eukaryota > Metazoa > Chordata > Actinopteri > Gymnotiformes > Apteronotidae > Tenebrosternarchus > Tenebrosternarchus preto. The sequence continues at coordinate 7,322,979 of JAOYMR010000024.1, forward strand.
ATCACACCACTGCAGGCTGGACACACTAACTGCTCCTTCAGCTGATCCACAAACCTGAGGGTGCGGCCTGCCAGGACGGGCTCCAGCTCCCAGCGCTTCACAGGGCCACACATCGCCATGGCAACTCTAACACACTCGAACTGAACAGATGGGCACAGAGAGATGGGCACAGAGAGTCATTAGTAGCTTTGCAGTAGCCTAAACCTAACCCTAACCCTTGCAGAATGCTTCCACCAGACTCAAAACTCCCGCACACTTCACCAGCGTTACACAGAGAGTACATCATAGTTTACGGTATGAGCTCTTGAGTTGCACATCCGTTACTATGTAACTATAACGGAGCCTGCCTGAAGGAGGTTGCACTATAGGACAAAATCGAAAATACTCATATGAAGCACTGTGAGTCATTATAACCTTTTAAATATTTTTATCTTTAGTGTGACTATGCAGAATGTTGAAGTGGTGTAAGAGCAACACTGCGCGCGGAATAAAGTGCGCTGCACTCCGAACAGCCTGTGGCCAGTTACTCTGTACTCCTGCACAGCACCAGAATGTGCGCAAAACGTGGGGATTCCCCAGTGTACGCAAGTCGATCCACAAATATCCGAATATTAAACATCTTAGAGTACATTATTCAGTATTTTCAATGCGCTCACCATGAATATAGCATAACGAGTAGCATTTGCGTATGTAAAAACTATTCGTTTAATCTTTTATTTAACAATTAAACATTTGCTTTCGTTTTGCACAGCCTGCTCCGCAGTAATACAGGCTAAGGAAGCGTGCATTTAAATCTCACGGTGCACAGGTTACCTACCTCGAGCTTGGTGGAGTTGGTTGTTCTGTCTGTTTAGGCTTTTAGTCGATTCAGCGCAAAGTCTAATGACTCAAGATAGCGGCACTGACAGCTCCGAATTAAAGAATTCCTCTACAGCCAGCGGAGCGCGAGCGCACACAATTACGTCAGTCGGATGTGGCGCAACGCCAGTCAAATCCTACGAGCTGTGCGTCTTACAGGAAGTACCGAGCGTTACTATGAACTCTGTTGTACATAATTTTATCTGTAGGGTGCATAATTTAACATATATTGCCGAGTGAATCGTCGAATCATTTTACATTATTACAGTAGAAGACACAACTGTAAAATATTCTCAGACTGGAAGTATTTATTGCTCCCAGTTCCGCTTTAATGTGTTCAGCTGGCACGCAGCACACCGTCTTCATACTAGTAACGTTACATTTTACGTTTACATGGACAGTCTAGACACAACAAATCTTGTTAAACGTGTTGGTCCTACGCCAAATCTAGGCCCCCTCTCGCTCATGCTATGTCGTCACATGGCAGTCCCCAACGGCACAGTGAAGCCAACATTACGCGTTTACATTTCCAGTAGCAGAGACGTAACAGGGCACCTGTTTAAAATATGCTTGTTCGACTAAAACTTCGCTGCTGGCCAGAAACATGTCGGACAGATCAAAAGACATCTCAACAAAAATACAACCGCGTCAAAGGACCAGACGGAATAAACGTCTGCTGGTTGTACTCCTTTTAATGCCTATAACGCTGAGGGCTAAACAGTGTCAGCCACGCCCACTGAGTGTAAACAGTGTCAGCCACGCCCACCGAGTGGGACACAAATCAAATCAAGAAAGAGCAGGCTCCTACATAACTGAGTAAAAGTGCTAGAAATCATTTAGACATTCACAGAGGAAAATTTGTGAGAAGGGATACAATTTACACAGATACACATGTAAACCCTAAGATTTGTACAAGAAAACATTAAGACTGAGGCACTGAAAATAAAACTCTAACACATGAGAAAAGACAGTACAAGATAAAAAATGGAAAAAGTAAACTTACAAATATTTCATGCAGTTTCGGCTGCAGCGTACAAAGCGAATGTTTACAGAACTGAACGCAGAGTGGCCGTGTTGCAGCAAGTCACACGATGACCAAGTTTCTCACCCAGTCTTTGTACACGAGAACATATACTCACACAAACCACCTCTCTATGAATGTGCATACTCTAATGATACAGGCTATGGTATGACCAAGAACTGTTTTTTTTTTTATATATATAACAGGCACCAACAGTATGGCGTGGAAGGCAGGCACACAACATCAACAGCTTTAATCTGTGGTTTCAATAGGTGATGGTTTTCAAAAACAAAGTCTACTATATATTAACATGAATAAAATATAGATATAGATTTTTTGGGGGAAATGGGTGTTTAAAAAAAATGCACAACATAATGACAACCATTTTAGTGTCGCTAGCCAACAGCCTCAGCATATGAAAAAACATGACACTCCATGCTCACTGAAAATGAAATCATACATACTCAACGTAAAAACATTATACACAAACAAGATCAAATTATGGAGGTGAACAGATTAAAAACTCATTAGCTAAAAATCTAAAATGAAACACAGATTCAATGTAAACTCATTTGGGAGTTACGGTTCCTCAATACCAAGCTTCCAGTTTGTAATAAAACAATTTCCTCTTAGATCTTAAGAGCACTTTCATGGTGAAAGAATCTGGACGACAGGCATTAATCTATCTGTAGTCCTATAGCACCAAGTATAAAAATAAATAACGCTTATATACACACAACAACAAGAGACTCAAACATTCTGCAGTGGAGTTACAACACACATTAATGAAAAGAACTGAATAACCCCTTTCATTAATGTGTTAAGAATATCTAACTGTGAGAACTTGGCAGAACAAATATCTCTTTCACTACTTATGAGGTCATAATGTCATGTTATGATTCAAATATTTCAAAACAGAATCAAGTCAGTTACACCATGTATTTTTGAATAAATAAAATCATCTAACGAAATATAAACAACTTCAAAACTCAGTCAAAAGCTAATCACAAATACATATTAAAACACTGCTCTCCAATGACAAGCATTAACAAAACATTGATCTATAGAAAAATACCACAAACGACCCACAGCATCTGTGACTGGGCCCCTGTTGCTCCTCACCCTAAGAATCCTGGATGTACTGCACATGCTCAGTGCAGAGAGGAGGCAGGGTTTTCAGGCTGGATGCCCACCAGCGTGGGTGGCTGCTGGCCCAGAGCGGGACTGGGCGTGGCACCTGCAGCGGGGGCGGGACGGGGGTTCAGGCGCGGGGGGAGGGGATTGGAGGGGCGGATGAGAGGGGGCGGCTGGTTGAGAGATGGCCTGGGCTGCAGGAAGCGGGCTTGCTGCTGGAGGGGCGGGGGCTGTCTGTGTAGGGCGGGTGTGGCAGGCAGAGAGGGGCGGAGCAGAGGTGGAGGCTGGTTCAAGGAGGCACCACCTCCCTGTGCTGCGATGCCCGAGGACGACACAGCTACAGGAGATGGCCCCGAGGCAGGGGGGGCCTGGGCCTACAGGAGACCAGGGCATTTTATTACTCATCTTGTAGATGTAGGACACAATTACAACATGAACAAAACAAGCATCCACAAACAGTAATAATACACTAGCACGTCTGTGTGGATATTTGACCATGAGTGCATTAATGTACCTCTTCCTCCTCTTCATCTGTGCTCTTTCCAGAAGGGGTATTAGAGTTGTTTTTCCCTTCTTCGCCAGAGATGGCACTGTCCCCATTGGGGGCACGAGTTCCCTGCTCTGCCTCCCACTCTTGGAGCACCTCCTCTAGGTTAAAACGGCGCCGATAGTTCACAAAGAAGTTTTTAACTTGCCCCACTGTCTTATTACCAATCACATCCGCAATGGCCTGGAAGTCTTTTCCATACTTGCGTACACCTGAGTAACAAGAACACACAACTGCTGTTATGAATTGAACAGTAAATTTGACCCATCAGTGACTAGGATTCCAACCCTTACCCCAACCGTAACCCTTACCCCAACCGTAACCCTTACCCCAAACCTCAACCATAACTCTTATCCAAACCCATCAGTGACTAGGATTCCAACCCTTACCCCAACCGTAACCCTTACCCCAAACCTCAACCATAACTCTTATCCAAACCCATCAGTGACTAGGATTCCAACCCTTACCCCAACCGTAACCCTTACCCCAACCGTAACCCTTATCCCAAACCTCAACCATAACTCTTATCCAAACCCATCAGTGACTAGGATTCCAACCCTTACCCTAAACCTCAACCATAACTCTCATCCAAACCCTTCACTTACCCTGAACAGCAAGGAGCTGCTCATCTGTGGTCCAGCGGGCATTAATTTTTTGGTTACACTGAAATAAAGGGAAAACAACACATTATTCTCTGTCCCTGCAGACTACAAATTAATTTTGAGCTTCTATTGCTAATTTATAAAACTGACACCTATAAAATTTTGTATTGCAAAACTTCTTTTAGCATTTCAAGTAGGAAATCTTGACATTCTGAAATACTACGGGGGGGGGGGGGGGGCGGGCGGGGGCGGGCAGGCGGAGAAGAACAGGGGGGGGACGTGTGGTGAGGAGTGGGGGGAGGATTATATTTG
>JAOYMR010000024.1:7336462-7354452 GCA_025802075.1 Tenebrosternarchus preto
TGTGTGTGTGTGTGTGTGTGTATATATACATACAATTTTCTAAGGGTGGGGCAAGTTTGCTCGCCTGACACGTGCATTGACGAGCAGCCGAGGGGTCCTTCAGCAGCTGACGCCCTCCGTTCATAAGGGCGAGAATGTCCACAAGCACTCTCGTTTGGCTGAGGTAAATGTGTGTGTCTGTTTGTCTGTCTGTGAGTGTGTATGTTTGAGTGTGTGAGGAGTTTGTGTAATAAATATCCCCCATGTTTGAGGCAGATGGTTAGGGTTAATGACCATAGTTGAAAAAAAATATATATGGAACTCTACGAAGTTATTGCAAATGCTCCATGTTTTCACATTTTTACAGCAAATTTGGGCTAGTTCCAAGTATCTCACTGCCATCTTTGAGTACTTCCTGTTTCTAAGTAAACAGTATAATAGCTGATCATTATTTTGATGGCTTGATAAGATGTTTTTACTTCCTGTGACGTGTCAGAGGCTGATATATGATAAAGCACAGTGGAGTTTTTACTTCCTGTGACATGTCAGAGGCTAATATATGATAAAAACACATTGTTTTTTTTGTTGCCTGGAAGCCAAACTTCATAATCAGCTCTCCACAAGCAGTGAGTCAGAATGTGATCAGTACATGAAGAGATACATTCTGAACAGTAAGAACCACTGAGATTAAAAATAAGATTGTGAAAGTTTTGCGATTCAGCAGTGTTTTCAGAAAACTACATAACAGATGTTAGAGGATTAAACCATATCCAGCAGCTCATTAAAACTCTTAACTAATAAAATAAACCAGAAGTCACCGTCTGTTGTGCCCTTGCCTCCCAGGTACTGCAGCTGGGCTCCGACATCCTCCCCCAGTACAAACAAGAGACCCCCAAGACTCCACCCCACATCATCCTGCACTACTGCACCTTCAAGACCAGCTGGGACTGGGTCATCCTCATCCTCACCTTCTACACTGCCATCATGGTGCCCTACAATGTTTCTTTCAAGACCAAGCAGAACAACGTCACTTGGCTGGTGGTGGACAGCATTGTGGATGTGATCTTCCTCGTGGACATAGTGTTGAATTTTCACACGACGTTTGTCGGACCAGCTGGGGAGGTGATCTCGGATCCAAAACTTATCCGCATGAATTATGTGAAGACCTGGTTTATCATTGACCTCTTGTCCTGCCTACCCTATGATGTCATCAATGCTTTTGAGAATGTTGATGAGGTGAGAGTTCTTTTCTGGAATCTAGGATGCATTACATAAATCCTGGTGATTCTTAGGTTCTAGGGATTTTAAGAATTTCCTACACTGGCAGCTTTGTTCTGTACAGTGGCGGCAGTGTACTGCAGCACGACAGGTGGTTTATTTGCTGGTGTTTTATTTGCTGGTCGTTGATTTGCTGCAACATGGCAGGTGGTTTACTCTAGATGTGGAGGAATGAAGGTGGCAGTCACTGCAGATGGACAATGTTGCTAAATCATGTCATCCTCTCACAGAGCTTTTACACTGACACAGCTGGAAGTTGCGGTTGACTGACACATCAATTACTATTGTAGTATATCTCACAGCATGTCTGAAGCAAACCAGAATCCCCTGCTGGCTTCTAGGTTACCTCTGAAGTAAAGTCATCCTGTGACACAAACACTTCTCCCTAGAAATGGTGTTTTCAAGTAACCTTCATACCATCTACACTGCTGTGTTTGGGACGCCACCAGCACCAATGCGTAGTACATCCTCTGTGCTGTGACGCTGTCTAGATGCTCAAACTTTCATCTGCTCTCAGTCCCACCAGTGGAAATCTTTATTGATTAAAGTTTGGAATGGGAAAACCTGGCATTTAATTTTTGGGGGGTTTTATATTGAAACTGCAGATGCCTCAAGGAATTTTGGACCATCTAATGAGGCTCTAACATGATCACAGCCAAGCAGTTCCCAGAGGTATTGGGCACAAACGCTCTCTCCCAAACCCACCTAAGCTGCTGTCAGTGAAGATCTGATGTCTCCTAACTGTCTTCTAACTGCAGTATGTGCTTTCGTCCTGTCTTCATGGGTAAACACCCACTGAGTACTTTACTTTTAAAAGCATGCACAGCTTTGAAGTACACATTATAGACTAATTCAGAGCATCAACTCTGTAAATAGGCATGTGTGCCTCTCTTTTCTGTGGGGTCCATGGGGACAGCTGTACAGCTTTACTACTGAATGAACTGAGATCAGACAAACAGGGATGGAGTAATTTACAGCAGTTTTATTAAAGACTTGAAGAATGAATAAGTTTCAAATCTGCTTTCTCAGGCTTAAGATGAGCCAGGCCAAGACTCCAGTCCAAGACTCCAGGCTAAGACTCCAGGCCAAGACAAGACTCAGGCCAAGAGGATCAGAAGAGAGGTGTGGAGTCCAGTGTAGTGGTAGTGAATTAGACTGGAGGGTTAGTGTTAGGGGATAGGGTTTGGGTTAGAGCTAAGGTTCTATTTAGGGTTAGGGGTTAGGGGTTAGGGTAAGAGTTATGGGTTAGGGGTTAGAGTTAGGGTTGGGGTTAAGGGTTAGGGTTAAGGATTAAGGGTTAGAGTTAGGGTTAGGGTTAGGGTTAGATCCAACTGAATGCATCCCATCACAGTGTGGCTTTAGCTGCCTTCTGCTCAGTGGGAATCTGAGTTTGTCTATATGTAGTTCCTCTTTATACACAGTAGAAAAAGACCAGAAGTCAATACTGTGCAGTTTAATGGAGCAGGCCCCCCACATGGATAATAAAATAATTATCTTACATCCTGACCAGAGGTGTCACTGTAATGTTTCATAATGTGGCATAAAATCTCTAGAAAAATCACTTATTGCTCCTTTAATTTAAATATATATAAATATAATTAAATAATTGTTCATTATAACGCCATTACTGACTGCCTCATCCACATGTGTGTTTTTCCAGATAGAGTTCTAAACTCTAAATTCATATAAGGCCAGTCTAATATCCGCAGAGAGAAATACTTTATCAGGGAATCAAACCCATGACACTGGTGTTGTTTGGTGTCGTGCTCTACCTGCTTCAGCAGGTGTGCTGCTGCTTGCTGTTATTGGTTTTCCTTCTGAGGAAACCACGTCTGCTCAACAGAAACCACGTGTGCTCAACAGAAACCACGTGTGCTCAACAGAAACCACGTCTGCTCAACAGAAAACCACGTCTGTTAACAGAAGTGAAGTGGTGTAGTGGCACTAAAGCTGTCCTCTGCTGTGGCTGAAGTTGTGTTGAAGTTACATTGGCGCTAACACAGTCCTCTGCTGTGGCTGAAGTTGTGTTGAAGTTACCGTGGCGCTAACACAGTTCTCTGCTGTGGCTGAAGTGGTGTTGAGGTTATAGTGGCGCTAACGCTGTCCTCTGCTATGGCTGAAGTGGTGTTGAGGTTACAATGGTGCTAACGCGGTCCTCTGCTGTGGCTGAAGTGGTGTTGAGATTACAGTGGCGCTAACCCGGTCCTCTGCTGTGGCTGAAGTGGTGTTGAGGTTACAGTGGCGCTAACGCAGTCCTCTGCTGCCTGGACACAGAAAAAGCCACCTGCACAGGTGCAGCCAGTGTGGAAGCTCCAGGCTAAGCCTGATCATGTTTTAAACTGTTTGTCAATATGGTATTAAAGGCTCCCTCAGCAAAGATCCTCTGGAAGGACCAAACTCACATTCCTCATTCCTGGAATTACATACTTGTCATCTTGATTTCAGTGTAGTTACTGAATAATTAACAGGAGTTGCTGAGTATTAGCCTTTAAAGGTATTATGAATGAGCTCAGGAGGGTGAAATGGAGGGTTGTTCTGAGGTCTTTGTCCTCTTGCCACCTCTTTCTGCAGGGCATTAGCAGTCTCTTCAGCTCCCTGAAAGTGGTGCGCCTCCTCCGTTTGGGCCGAGTGGCCCGGAAGTTGGACCACTACATAGAGTACGGCGCTGCCGTGCTGGTCCTGTTGGTCTGCGTCTTCGGCCTGGCCGCCCACTGGCTCGCCTGCATCTGGTACAGCATTGGTGACTACGAGGTGATCGACGAGGACCGCAGCACCGTGCGCAAGGACAGCTGGCTGTACCTGCTGGGCGAGACGGCAGGAACTCCGTACCGCTTCAATGCCAGCGGCACGGGACGCTGGGAGGGCGGGCCCAGCAAGGACTCCGTCTACATCACCTCACTCTACTTCACCATGACCAGCCTCACCAGCATCGGCTTCGGCAACATCGCCCCCACCACCGATGGAGAGAAGATCTTCGCCGTCGCCATGATGATGATCGGATGTGAGTAAGGCTCTGGAAGAGGCAGAATGAAATAATAATTAACTTACGATTAATAATGAGATTATAATTAGACAAGTTTACGTAGAAGTCCACATCTCTTTGGCAGTAAAAGACTGGAGAATAATGTCAACTTACAAGTTACTGTTGATCAGTTTTGTTGATTAGACTTGTGTTTGGAAGTATAATCACTACGAGGTCATGGTTCAGATGGTCAGCACAAACAAACTGCTGAAGAAGCAAAGGAAAAACTATTTTAAAAATGTACAACCCTGTAGAATAAAGGCACAGATGTGTTCAAAACAGCAATTAAATTGGGAATTAGCTGACTGGGTATGCTACAAAACTGTAAACCACTATTAAAAATCTTAAAGTAAAAGGTGATGGTTGTGGGGCAAAGTTTTATGAACAGATGAGATAAAGATGAACCCTAACCTCTAACCTGTACCATTAAACTATATCAGTATGTTGGTAGTCAAAGAGACCACTGGTGATGGAAAGAGTGTTAATCTTATTGGTGTTTCATGGTGACCTGGGCATATATGTGTCTGTATGTGTGCCTGTATGGTGGTTGTATGTTGGTTGTACCTGTGCCTGTATGGTGGTTGTACATGTGGTTGTATGGTGGCTGTATGGTGGCTGGTTGTATGGTTGTTGTATGGTTGTTGTATAGTTGCTGCATGGTGGTTGCATTGTGGTTGTATGGTGATTGTATGGTGGCTGTATAGTGATTGTATGGTGGCTGTATGGTGGCTGTATGGTGGATGTATGGTGGTTGCATGGTGGCTGTATGGTGATTGTATGGTGGTTGTATGGTGGCTGGTTGTATGGTGGTTGTATGGTGATTGTATGGTGGCTGTATGGTGGTTGCATGGTGGCTGTATGGTGATTGTATGGTGGCTGTATGGTGATTGTATGGTGGCTGTATGGTGGATGCATGGTGGCTGTATGGTGGATGCATGGTGGCTGTATGGTGGATGTATGGTGGTTGTATGGTGATTGTATGGTGGCTGTATGGTGGCTGTATGGTGATTGTATGGTGGCTGTATGGTGGCTGTATGGTGGCTGTATGGTGGCTGTATGGTGGCTGTATGGTGGTTGTATGGTGGCTGTATGGTGGTTGTATGGTGGCTGTATGGTGGCTGTATGGTGGTTGTATGGTGGCTGTATGGTGGTTGTATGGTGGTTGTATGGTGGTTGTATGGTGGTTGTATGGTGGCTGTATGGTGGCTGTATGGTGGCTGTATAGTGGTTGTATAGTGGTTGTATGGTGGTTGTATGGTGGTTGTATGGTGGCTGTATGGTGGCTGTATAGTGGTTGTATGGTGGCTGTATGGTGGCTGTATGGTGGTTGTATAGTGGTTGTATAGTGGTTGTATGGTGGTTGTATGGTGGTTGTATGGTGGCTGTATGGTGGCTGTATGGTGGTTGTATGGTGGCTGTATGGTGGCTGTATGGTGGTTGTATGGTGGCTGTATGGTGGCTGTATGGTGGCTGTATAGTGGTTGTATGGTGGCTGTATGGTGGTTGTATAGTGGTTGTATGGTGGTTGTATAGTGGTTGTATGGTGGTTGTATAGTGGTTGTATATATCTTCATGTATCTTCATTGCTTCCCCCTGCAGCATCGTTACCCACAGCATAAACCTGCTGATGATGCAACCGTGAGGCTTTTCAGGAACAAACAGCAGCAGCTATTTGACTGGCTGTGTAAATCCACTGCCTGGAGTGACTACAGTGGTTGTATTACAGACGTGATAGTGCACTACTCAGAGACATTCCCTCCTCTATGGATAATATCTTTACTCGGGACATACATAACTGCACATTTCATCACTGTTTCAGTTTAAATTCAATATGCTGTTACTGTCTAATTAGTTATGAACTCAGCTGTATGTAATTTCACATGCTGAGATTCCTTTCTACTGTATCCTGTCCTCTGGGTTCACACCACAGTCTGATCCAGGATCAAGCTGGTTTGGCCCAATTCCTTCTGCAGGCCTGAGCATGAGCTGCAGGTGGCCTCTCTCTACCAAGGATGTGATTAACATAGTTTTTGTGCCAGGCCTTTTGTGGGACATTGGCTCTATATAGAGCTCTGTGATGATCTAGATTACATTCTGTCCCACAGAGGAGTCGTGATAAATGACTTAATTAGTACCAGGTTTGTTTGTTTGTTTTTTGTTAGACTGCAGACTCTGCCCTTCAGACGATGTCACTGTCTCGTTTGCATGCAGTGACACAGGAAGGTGCTGACAGTGTCTCTGCACCTCTGATCTCTGCTGGATACTTTGGACACTTTTCAGACATAGTTATTACTAGTATCTGGACACACATGAGCTATTTGCGCTCTGTAAAGTCTTAATGAGGCAGAGTCCTGTGGGACAGAACTTTGTGTAACTTTGTGTATGCATGCATATCACACATTTGATAGGGCTGGATCTAGTGTTGTGTAAGGATGTAATTTACACTACTGGGTAGAGAGTATAGCCCCCACTACAGGTAAACATCTATATTTATAGCATTTGGCTGTAAAATATTTTTATCCAAAGCAATTTACAACTGTGACTTAATACATCTTCATTACATGACATTACATTAAGGGCCTTGCTCAAGGGTCCAACAGTGGCAACTTGGCAACCTTCTGATTGCAAGTTGAGTGCCTTAAGCACTGAGCTGTGTGGCTGCAATAACTTTTAATCTGTCATAAAACAAAAAGATGAACGAGTGTTTCACATTGTGTGTTACATCATTTTTCATACAGCATCTTTCAGAATAGGCAGGAAAACTGAAGTGTTGTTTCTGGTGTTTCCTGAAGGCTTTGAGTGTACGTGGAATTCAGGTGGCTGGGAGAGGAGAGGAGAGGAGAAGGAGAGGAGAAGGAGAGACTGATGAGCTTCTGACAAGCTGTGTGGACCATTCTGTCATCTCCCTTCTCTGTGTTTGTGTGTACAGCACTGTCTCACCTACAAGATGTGCACACTTACACACTTATTCTCTTACACACTTACACTCTTACACACTTACTTACACACACTTTTACACTCTTACACATTTACTTACACACAGTCTTACACACTTACATACACACACTCTTACACACACACGTACACACACATACACTTGCAAATTTGTGCACTTGCGCACACACACACACACACACACTTACACATACACTCTTACACACTTACACACACATACACACTTACACATACACACTTACACACTTACACTCCAGATGCTTGACTGCACCTCAGTGATGTAGAGGCGGTGCAGTCAGTACTTGATAGTAAATGGGACCCAGAGAGTCTATTAAAGTGATGTCATCTCTTCTGTGTAAAACGGTGCACTTGTTTCGGTATGAGATCTTTGAGGCAAACGTCTTTAGGTCACGTTGCAGAGCAGACAGGGCAGGTACTAGCAACACAAAGATGATGGGTTTCATTCCCAAGTGAGTGTATTTAATGCTACGCAGACAAATATGTAAGTTGCTCTGGATAAGAACGTCTGACAAACGCTGTTAAGGAATGAAAAGGTTTTTCTGCACATATGAAATTATTGTTTGAGTGTTCCAGAAACAGTCTGGATCAGTCACAGTTTAATTCAGTAATGGCGTAATCCACCCCCAGTAAGAGTAAGTCACTGTTAATGGCATGTGTCTGGAAGTAGCTTGTGCAGATTTTCCAGTGAGATCTTGAGTGAACGGCCCGTCCTCCTGCATGCCCAGCTTGACACATCGTCCTCCTGGAGCCCCATGCAGATGAATCAGCTCTGACAGGGAGCTAAATCAGTAGCTGAGCTGCTGTGGTCCTCCACAGCTTGCTGAGAGAGCCTTTCACTTTGGTTTGGCCTGATCTGGTCATACTGTGAGAGTATAAGAGGGTTTTGAAGCACATTTTGATGAGGCACTGAATGTATTTGGAAGCTGGACATTAGAGCACTCATTCCAGTGAGTAGGTCCCAGTATGACAGCATGTGGGTGCAAACCAATGGTTTCCTGGTGGAGCTCTCTTCTAAAGGATGTATGATGGAGCTTTAGATGTCTTTATGGAGTTTAGATGTGTCTACCCTTTCTGAGTTTTGAGAAATGCCACTGAATGATCAAACCCATGCATACAGGGTCCTGGATAGGGCCGACCTGTAGCAACTACCAACATGCAGTGTTTCTGCTTTTATTAGTATAGCAGTAAAACAGATACCAAAAACACAGAGTGCTGACAGAGTCCACCCAACGTAATCAGCTAAAAATGGCTTGTGAACATGTAAACTGTATGTAAAAGAAAAACACTGCAGCTCAAGATGGTATTTGATTTGTATGGAAAGCCAGTGAAACTGCCAGGCTCCCCTGCACTGGATGAAGCTGAACCAGGCGTCACCTTAGGGTTCTGAGGGTTACTGGAGCTGTAACCTGACAGGTTCCCAGAGTTACAGGAGCTGTAACCTGACAGGTTCCCAAAGTCACAGGAGCTATAACCTGACAGGTTCCCAGGGTTACTGGAGCTGTAACCTGACAGGTTCCCAGGGTTACTGTAGCTGTAACCTGACAGGTTCCCAGAGTTACAGGAGCTATAACCTGACAGGTTCCCAGGGTTACTGGAGCTGTAACCTGACAGGTTCCCAGAGTCACAGGAGCTATAACCTGACAGGTTCCCAGGGTTACTGGAGCTGTAAACTGACAGGTTCCCAGGGTTACTGGAGCTGTAACCTGACAGGTTCGCAGGGTTACTGAGCTGTAACCTGACAGGTTCCCAGAGTTACTGGAGCAGAGTATGTAAAAGAAAAACACTGCAGCTCAAGATGGTATTTAATTTGTATGGAAAGCCAGTGAAACTGCCAGGCTCCCCTGCACTGGATGAAGCTGAACCAGGCGTTACCTTAGGGTTCTGAGGGTTACAGGAGCTGTAACCTCCTGACAGGTTCCCAGAGTTACAGGAGCTATAACCTGACAGGTTCCCAGGGTTACTGGACCTGTAACCTGACAGGTTCCCAGAGTTACAGGAGCTGTAACCTGACAGGTTCCCAGAGTTACAGGAGCTATAACCTGACAGGTTCATAGGGTTACTGGAGCTATAACATGAGCTGTGGAGTGTTTGCAGGTTTCTCTCAGTTCTGCTTCCAGACTGAAACATAAGCGTTTCTCACTTTTCAGACACACAGTTTTACAACCCTGCCTGACAACTTTCATTTCCACTATCTCATAAGACACAGCACAGCACATCCAAACTTGGACTGACTTATCATATGTAGTGAACCATAGCTGTTTCTTTGTAAATTTTCAGAAATGTGTTAAAAAATAACAGGTGTTAGCAGGTGTTATCTAAAAAAAAAATTACCTAATAAAAACACAATTTTCAGGTCTGATCTCTGAATATTGACTTTGCCACTTCACCAGTCTCATCCTGCTGGGAAATTATAATTTAATGCATTCAGATAATCAGACTGTAAACACGGGCCAGACTGGAATCAGAAAAAAAAAAAACAGCAGACCGGCAGATACAGTGCAGAATTTTAATCTGTGACTATCAGTGAATTGGCTTGAATGTGTCACTAACACAATGGTCAGTGCTTTTGTCGCCAGTACACTCAGGTGCTAATGCTAATGCTAGACCATGTCTGGCCATGATGGATGTTTCAAGTTTTATGCCTGGAGAGAACCTGGAGAGAACCTGTCTGCAGGCTTTGTCCTGCTGTGTACTTATGTTTCACACTGTGACAAACACACACATCCTTTATGTGACCACGGGCAAAAATTTGTGTTGTGCTGTGTTTTGTTGTGCTGTGCTATGTCGTAATTGTGCTCTCCTATACTGTGCTGTATTGTGTTGTGCTGTGCTGTGCTGTGTTGTGTTGATGTGAGAGAGACTCCAGTGCTCTGTAGTAGTGAGGATGCTGAGGAAGATGAAGCTAGGTGCAGGTGAAGGATTAGAGTAGAGGCATCTTACTGGGAAGGTAGTGCATTAAAACAGGGTTAAAACACAGTCACGAATCACTGCTTCTGAAACTGGACGCAGCTGTATCATGTCTTGAATCTGGCAGAGGGAGCAGCTCTGATTTGTATCCCCTATGGTGGAGAGAGGGGCACCTGAAGGAGACCAAGCGTGACAAAGGCCGTGAAAAAGCGCAGAGTCTGGAGGCGGGGATCGATCAGCGGGGGGGGGGGGGGGTTGCACTGCCGAACAATCCGGGCCACCGCTGACCAGTTCGCAGGGTGGGTGATATTATTGCAAGATCAGTATTGGGCACAGCACTGTTACCGGGGACAGAGCAGCCACATAAACACTTGACAGTAGCTGTTGTAGAGACCTGTGGCTATACTGCTACTTTAATCATTTTGATTTGTTGTGTGTGTTGTTTTTTTTGTGTGTGTGTAATACAGCTAGGGTCACTAAACCGCTTTACAAAATCTTTTAATTACTTTAGAAAAACTTTATTTTGACTATTTTAATAATATGTCTCAATTCTTAATTGGTGATAAATTGTTCTATCTTATTAATTATTTTTTATTTTACTTGCTTCCAGAATATAAAAAATATAAATGTACAAATTCTAAATGTGTTCTTAATGTTGAAAAGTGAGGCTTTACTCATAATCTCTTGGCTTTTTGTTTTTGTGTCTCTCTAGCTCTTTTGTATGCCACCATCTTCGGCAACGTGACCACCATCTTCCAGCAGATGTACGCTAATACGAACCGCTATCACGAGATGCTGAACAGTGTCCGAGACTTCTTGAAGCTTTACCAGGTCCCAAAGGGTCTCAGTGAGAGAGTCATGGACTACATTGTGTCCACTTGGTCCATGTCCAGGGGAATAGACACCGACAAGGTACCTGAGTTCAGAGGGTTACACATTCTCAGACATCCGTCTGTTAGCAAGAGGTCTGTTGCACTCTCATTGCAGATACATCTGTAGCCATAGTGATGAGTGTGCTTTACATCATGCGGGGTCATTCATTTTCTCGTTGCATTCACATCCGTAGCTAGTGTGACCGATGTGCTTCACATGCTCAAGATCATGCTTAGAATGTTTTGCAAGACTTTCAAATCTTCCGAATATCACAGCATGCAAAAGAACTGGAATGTATCAGACATTCCTTCAGGATGGCTTCAATACTACAGTGCCTTGCAAAAGTATTCGGCCCCCTTGAACTTGAAAAGTTCAAGGGGGCCGAATACTTTTGCAAGGCACTGTACCTGAGGATTATAAGACAAGTCTGAAAAAAAAGACACATCTATTACTTTTGCCTGACTGCAAAATAAAAAATAATTGGCTACCTGTCACACTATGTAGGTGAAGGATTAGGGTTATCAGACACACTGTGGAGGTGAAGGGTTAGGGTTATCAGACACACTTTGGAGGTGAAGGATTAGGGTTATCAGACACACTGTGGAAGTGAAGGATTAGGGTTATCAGACACTGTGGAGGTGAAGGATTAGGGTTATCAGACACTATGGAGGTGAAGGGTTAAGGTTATCAGACACACTGTGTAGGTGAGGGATTAGGGTTATCAGACACACTGTGTAGGTGAGGGATTAGGGTTATCAGACACACTGTGGAGGTGAAGGATTATGGTTATCAAACACTGTGGAGGTGAGGGATTAGGGTTATCAAAAACACTGTGGAGGTGAAGGGTTATGGTTATCAGACACACTGTGGAGGTGAGGGATGTATCTTTTCTTGGTTTGTTTTTCAGGTGTTGCAGATCTGCCCCAAGGACATGCGGGCAGATATTTGTGTCCACCTCAACAGGAAGGTGTTCAAAGAACATCCTGCCTTCCGCTTGGCCAGCGATGGCTGTTTGAGAGCCTTAGCCATGGAGTTCCAGACCATCCACAGCGCTCCAGGGGATCTGATCTACCACGCTGGAGAGAGCGTGGATAGCCTCTGCTTCGTGGTGTCTGGATCTCTGGAAGTCATTCAGGACGATGAGGTGGTGGCCATTCTCGGTGAGTACAGTTATTTGAGGTGATTATGTACTATCACATCATATCACTAACTAACTGTATAACTCTTGGATGGTTCTGCCCAGCACCACAGTGATCTTGGACTTGAGCTGTACCTCCTCCCATAAGCACTGCTGTGGGGTACTTACGCCATGTATAAACACTTAATGTATAAACACTTAATGTATAAACACTTATAAACACTTCCTTCTGCTGTGTTCATCTTGGCAAGCTCCTGTCCCTACTTACTGTGGATTACTGTGGAGGCTGCTACTCGCTGGTCTTTGATATCTTCTAAGATGCTTCTCGCTGGTCTTTGATATCTTCTAAGATGATGCTCGCTGGTCTTTGATTTCTTGTTTGCTTCACTCCAGTATTTTGTTACTTTTTTCAGGCTTTTGTATTCATTCTCTTGTGCAAAGGATCTTACAGAATATGCTACAGAATTCCATATAGGGAATAATGAGTATTCCCCATAAGTATACTAATGCTAATTTTAGTTTTATATTAGAACAACTGAAGCAAACTCGCATCTTGTGGCCCAGATTTGATCTGTGAAGCTGTTTGGGAGTTGCATAAGCTGACCCAGTGTAATCACCAGCATTTAAAAATTTAATTAAAATTTTAAAAATATGGCACTCTTGGACCTTTTTGAACCCTCAAAGGAAAGACATGCTTTGTGCTAGATTTCACACTTTTCTTCACAGGTGAATGACCTATGTCACCACCCAGTACAGCATGGAATCAGACCCTTTACAGAATCCATTTGTTCTTTAATTAACTGAACGCTCAAGGTTCAACTTCATAACAGGATCTCTGAGAGGACAGGTTGCTGTATCCACACTGAGACCTCAGGCTTTGGCTCTGCTTGGAGTCAAGAGGCCACAATGAAAGAACGAGGGGTGGTCTAGCTCATGTAAGCAGTCCTCAGATAGATGTTTCCTGTTGGTAGATTAGCAGCAGTTTGGTACAGAATCACTGAAATGGTAAACAGAAGAGTGGAATGCGTTTACAAGACCCAGAAGGCCATGGCTGGCTTTGTTCTTCTCTTCCTCGTGGGCTGTCCGGGGACTCCTCTTCCTCCTGGGGATGTCCAGGGATTCCTCTTACTCCCAGGGCTGTCCAGGGACTCTTCCTCTCGAGCTGTCCGGGGACTCCTCATCCTCCCGGGGCTGTCCAGGGACCCCTCTTCCTCCTGGGGCTGTCCAGGGAGCCCTTGTCTTCCTGGGGATGTCAAGGGACTCCTCTTCCTCCCGCGGCTGTCCAGGGACTCGCAATTCTCAGCCAGTGTTATTATTACATCATTGCTTGTTGACAAGTGAAATGAGATTGTGGGTGAGGAAGAATGCTGTGCTCTGGTAAGTGGTATGTGGCACACAAGTGTTTCATGTTGTGTGAACCCCACACTTAGGCGCATTCAAAAATGAATGTGTGTTTCTCACTATAGAACAATCAGCCTTCAGCACAATAGATTTGACAGCTGAATATCTTTTATCCCTCAGAGTATTCTGCATTCCTCTGATCCATCTTTTGATAATTCAGTCCCACGCTTGCCCATGCTGCTCTGGTCTCAGCTGGATATGCAGGGAGGGCCTTAGCTCTCACAGGGAACTTGTGGTTGTTCACATCACCACTGTAGGACTGTTTACAGTATGCTGAGCTCATAGAAAAGAGAGGAGAACTTGATCAATTAAGGCAGCCAACTTAAGTTATTTCTGTTTGTGAAAACTGGTGCAAAGACTTAAAGACTACAGGGCCAAAAAAAGTATGCTGTAAACATTATTTAAGCAAGGTTGACTTGAAAATAAACAGGTTCATTCTGTAAACATTATTTTAAATTAAGTTTACTAAAGTAAATAGGTTAATTTTCTTAGCATTATTTAAAATGAGGTTGACTGAAGTAAACAAGCTCATTCTGATGTAAACAAGCTCATTCTGTAAACCTATTTAACTGAGGTTGACTGAAGTAAACAAAGTCATTCTGATGTAAATAGGCTCATTCTGTAAACATATTTAAATGAGGTTCACTGAAGTATACAAAGTCATTCTGATGTAAACAGGCTCATTCTGTAAACATATTTAAATGAGGTTCACTGAAGTAAACAAAGTCATTCTGATGTAAACAGGCTCATTCTGTAAACATATTTAAATGTGGTTGACTGAAGTTAACAGGTTCAGTCTTTCAATCTGTGCTATTTTTGTACATTTTTTGCTTGTTCCATTTTTTTTAACTTTCTTTTTCTGGATGATGGTAATATTAATGCATAAAACAAGACTATATGACAATTCAGTTTGCAGTTTAAAAAAAAAAAAGTTTTGCTGCTGTGTCAGAGCAAAGTGTCAAAGATAAAGTTAGCTTTGCATTTTATCAGTGCCTGAATATCAGAATATTAACATTTTAATTTCATTTATTAACATGAGGTTTTTAAACACAAAATACTTTTTAGTGTACATTCACTTTCTCATAACTTTGAATTTATACATTAAATAATCTCTCTCTCTGTAACAGGAAAAGGTGATGTGTTTGGAGACGTGTTCTGGAAGGAAGTGAATTTAGCGCAGTCTTGCGCTAATGTTCGGGCACTGACCTACTGTGATCTTCATATCATCAAACGTGATGCTTTACAGAAAGTTCTGGAATTCTACATCGCCTTCTCTAACCACTTCGCACGGAACCTGGTGCTCACCTACAATCTGAGGAAGAGGGTGAGTGAGTGAGTGAGTGAGTGAGTGAGTGAGTGAGTGAGTGAGCGAGCGGGTGAGTGAATGAGTGGGTGAGTGAGTGAGCTGGTGAGCGGGTGAGTGAGTGAGCTGGTGAGAGGGTGAGCGAGTGAGCAGGTGAGTGAGTGAGTGAGAGAGAGACTTTACACTGCTCTGTAAAAGTGGAAGTCAATGAAATGCTTTGCTACCCGGTGGCTAGGAACACTCTGTGAACACTCTCTGAACATTCTACAGTGCATCACTCCACCTGCGTTTGAATAACCAAAAATGTGCTTGCTCTTCAGAATTATGTCATGGCTAATTTAACAGAACAGCACACTGGACTGTTATTCATTCTGTAAAAAGGTTTAAATGAGGTTGACTGAAATAAACAGGTTTGTTCTGATGTAAGCAGATATAGTGCACAGATCGTCTCATGCATCAAAACAACATCAAACTTCATCAACATCATCAGCCAAGCTGAGCTTCAGGGTTCTATTGGCTACAACTTAATTGGGTTTTTGCATTTTATTGGTTACAGCTTAATTGGGTTTTTGGGTTTTATTGGCTACAGCTTACATGAAATTCAGGTTCCTATTCTTTGAGTAAGCACTTTTCCTGGTGAGGTGGTCCTGACAGTGAGCTGGGGAATAGAGCTGATGGACTGTGAGGGTAAGCAGGGTGAAGGCACACTTGGCTACCACACGCTAGCACACGCCAGTTCTGTGTCACTGCGCGTAGGTAGTAAAAGACCAGAATGTAATTATCAGCACAGATAAGGCTTCTCAAATTGTGATTATATAATTATATTGTGATTTTAAGATACATTTCTGGAAAAAAAACATTAATTAAAAGAAAATCCCACTTTCAGTTGAGAAGCAAGAGTTCAATTTTTGTTCACTGGCAGTTCTGTGATTTATCAGTTATATTGTCATGAAATGAATGTGCTGTGTGATGCCTCCCACTCCCTCTGTCTGTAATCCTTTCTGAAAGGTGCCTGTAAATGTAATATATTATTAAAGACGAGCCATTCCAAGCCCCTCAGCAGAGAAGTACAGCCATTATTCGTCATATTTTCACAAGTTGATTTAATTTACTTTGTTGTATTTGTAATCAGGTTTTAGAAATCTCATATTAGAAGGAGGGAGAAAGGACAAAGATAACTCATCATTTTTGAAATGATTAACATAAAAACTGATATGTGGGCTTACTTTATTGATCTATTTATTGATCTCACTTTATTGATCTACTGATTCTATAAGGGTAATTTCTCCTTAAAATAACATTTTGACTAATGCAGAGGTCATAAACCTTCTGGGTTTGGCAGATAGTTTAAAAACTGGTTACCCTAATCCTAATCTTTAATCCTAACCCTAACATTTAACGTAACCTTTAAGTGAAGACCTGTGTAGGGGTTTTGGTTTATATTTATCTATCCCTACCCCGCTTACCTACAACCAATGACGGAAATAGGAGCGAGCGAAGGTTTAATGCGTGTAGAAAGTTTATCTGACTCCATATTATAATTGCTGATGTGTTATAACTAATACTAGAATATGTGTAACCAATTGTACAAAGTTCTTTGCTATGGTTAATACCGTGCTTTGTCAGAGGTTTACCGTTCAGCTTGCCTAAGTTACCGTTTAGCCTAGTAAACGTGCGCTGCAGATTAGTCTGCGTTGTCAGAGGTTTACCGTTCATCTTGCCTAAATTACGGTTTAGCCGAGTAAACGTGCGTCGCAGATCGGATACTTTGGTATCGGCCATCTCTTTAACTATATAGGATACTTAAAACCAACAGAAAGTTGAATTAAGCAATTAAAGATTTAATAAGTAACATAACACAACGTTATATACACCGGGGCAAGGTACCTCAGGATGGTAGAGTTTAGGATTATTACAACCCATTAATTACACATTTCAATCGGTTAGATATTGCAATGAGGCGATACATGTTAAGAATAAGAATAACAGTTACAGTTAGAATATTCCCTGTCACAACTATTAACTAATATATATATATGGGCCAGACTTCCTCTCTGTCTTATCTTGACCAAGAAAACATGTTTGCTACCACTGACCAATCAGAAGTAACCACCTGCTGGCATCCCCCCACCATAAAAACAGCCACAGGATCACACATTCATTTACAGTACAATTTGTGGTAGGACACACCCCAAATGACCATTGTGCCTTTATCACCCTTATCTCTGTGAGAGATCAAAGGTATGCATAACAGGAGGGGTCCGAGCAGAGACCAGCATTTGGCCTACACCTGATACAGTCTTCCTTTATCATTGTTATGGTGATGTACCTGTACTCTCCATACCTTTACCATCATTATGGTGATGTATAATATATACCTTTGTTTTTATCTTTGTCACTTTGTAATTATAAATTAGCTTTTGGAGGAGTTCAACTCCATGTTTACTAATGGTCAGAGTAATAAATTTAATTTCATTTACACACACATAAGCACATACACACACACTCAGACCTAGAACAGATCTGAACTGAGAAATGTTGTGTCATTTCCACGGAGGAAGTGGAAAAAGCAATCATGGCCCTGTTCTGATTATGCTGTGTTTATCAACTTCCTCAATCAAACCTCAAAACTCTACAGGGATAAGAAACAGGAGCTGTGGATGACCTTCAGAAATGGACACAGCAGTACAGATCAGCACACTGCAGAGTAACATTGATTATCTGGTTCCCCTGACACTGAACACCATTATGTTACAGTGGGAAGAGGAGTCCACCTCTAACATATTGCTGTGTGGGGTGGTTTCCCACTATCTCTGGCAGAGCACTGACTTTGAAAGGCTTGTGTGTCTCTAATTGACCTTGTGTGTGTCCCTAATTGACCTTTACTTTAACGGTACAAGATACCTTTTTAAAGCCCAATAATTTTTTCTCTTACTACAAAACATTCTGCTCCTCTTCCTCAGTTTCTTCATTCTCTCCTTTCTTCATTCTGTCATTACCATGATCTCATCTTTTCTTCACTTCTGTCCTCTCTCAAGTGAGAGAAACAGGGTGAAAGAGAAAAGAAGTGAAACAGAGAGAGAGAGAGAGAGGAGTGAGATAAAGAGAGAGTG
>JAOYMR010000024.1:7372421-7383990 GCA_025802075.1 Tenebrosternarchus preto
TCCTCAAAGACACGAAGGAAGCGAGCGTGCAGGCCAGCGTCCTCAAAGACACGAAGGAAGCGAGCGTGCAGGCCAGCGTCCTCAAAGACACGAAGGAAGCGAGCGTGCAGGCCAGCATCCTCAAAGCGAAAGCAGAGTGGTGGGGTCACGGTTTCACGTGCACGTCAGAGCACCAGTACAGAGGTTCCGACCACATGACTAATGATTGGACTTTCTTACCGCACACGAGTGTTTCTGCATTTTGTTTTTATAAAAATACATACTGTGAATTATTACACTGCACAGACTCTGACAGTACATTATTCTTCAGTGACAAATACTTGGTTGGAAAAAAAAATGCTTCCTCCTTGTTTTCTAGTGAGAATGTTTGATTGTGGGAGTGGTTGGGAGGAAATCTTAGTAACCTGTGGTGGACAAACAGCACCAAAAGCTAACGGCTACGGCAGACACCACACTGAGCTAATAAAAAACTAATTCAGAAATCTTTTGTTATGCAGTCATAAATGAAACTTAACACCAACCATGGCTATTTAAACACAAACAAAAAAAAATCTGAGTGGTACATACAAATGAAAATACTAACACAAGCAGCTGGTAAGTTTAGTGTGAGAAAATCATAGCAGCTTCTTACCAACATGTGCCTGATGCACAACTTCACACCAGTGAACATGAGTGGAAGAGCTTGAACAAGAAACTTTTCTTTTTTGTCTTTTGTACATATTGCATTTTCTTTTTGCTCTTAGGCACCATGTATGCATGACATAAGGAATCAAATATATTTATTTTCTCATTTTTGTAGGTTTTACATAAATTACATTTTTCACAAAATAAACAAGCCAACACTTGATATTCAGGCCTATTTGCCCTTGTTAAAAAAAATTAACAGCAGATCAATACATAAAGCATAATCTGAAAATTAAATTTCTTTTAATTGCCCCCCGCCCCCCCCATCCTTTTATTTGTTACTATTCCAATTAGTTTTTCTACTTAAACAGTTTATTAGCAATTAGCAAATCCCAGACCTGGTCCCTACACATAAGACTTATACGACACATTTGCATAGCAAATTAAAATTAATTATTACATAATTTGCAATACGTTACCTTCATTACCACTTAAAATATAAAATTTGACCAATTGCCTAGTCAAGCATGTAAGAGAATTTTTTTTTATCAGTGGTGTAAAAATGAGAAACTGATTAAGAGTTCAGACACAGTGCATCAGCACGTGAACAGGTTGGTAGGGTGCACTCAAACTCCTTACAGACAGTAGGGTGAACAGTTTCCATTCCACCGATGAAGTTAATGTGATTACAGTAAATTAGGGAATCTAGAAAGTCTCTAGAATCACACATCTTACAGATTCAGTGTGGACAATCTTGACCAAAAATATTTTGGAAACTCTTGCTCAATGTGTATTCTGATAAGGAATCCTTTAGTAAGAACAACAAAGGTTATTAAATCAGCACTATATACCCAAAATCAAGTGTATACCCAAAATACAGCATTTCATAAAGTTAACCAATATCATAACTATCATAACTAAAAGTTATGATAACTGAGCATTTCTGGGTTCAATACAAGATCAGTAAAAACTGCAAAATGCAAGTTAGTTATGTTTCCAACGTTCATCTCTCAACATTCATTACATGTTGAAGAGTGAGGTAGACCCATCTCAGCCAGTGTGTAAGAGCTGGTGGTGCTACTTTGCAGTGAACTTCTGCTGGAGGAATTTGTACTTTTGCAGCTCCTGCTCAGACACTGATGGCTGCAGGACATCCAGAGCACAGCTGAAGTCTTCAGCGCCCAGGGTGAGCAGACTGTCCTCCGCCTCCAGACCTGGTGAGGACGGGATGGGGAGTGACAGATGGAGAGATAATGAATCAGAGAATTTTAAAAGCAGAATGGATAAGAAAAGAACTCCCCATCTTCTGCCTCCACTTTACTCTTTTTTTACTGTTATCTCTCCAAGAACTGTCTAGAGTCTAGTAGTCACTGAAACCTCCTCTTGCACCAAATGCTCCTTTGAATTCTTATAAGGCATTATAAAGCGTGAAATCAGTTTCCTAAAACTCTTCAGGAAGGAGTTTTCGCTGATGTTTAACTGTTTGACGTGCAGTACAATTAGAGAGTTCTTGCATCTTGCACTGGTGTCCTGGCTGATTAGGGAAGGGTGGCTGCATGACTCAGCAGTGTGTCTGCACACGCCTCGCTTCCACACCACTCCTGCGCAGACACTCCAGGGTGGAGCAAAGTGACCTTTATTTTGACATTTCCATTTAGATGTATGTCTGATCAACCTTTTAGTTTGGTAGTGACAAAACTACACGAGCTGAAAGCTTAATTCAGTCTGTGTGTGTGTGTGTGTGTGTGAGAACACACGCCACCTTACCGCTGCATCTAGAATTCATTCCTATTAAATGGAAACTAGTATGCAGAATATCAATAATGAATAATTATCAATAATTAAATCAGCCTCTTAAACAACCTTCATTGATGCGCAGAATCTTCCTCTTAACAGCAAACGTCATGGCGTCTGAGCAGAGCGCATACAGATCCGCCCCTGTGAGGTGAAGAGGACACCGCTCCACGATCTCCACCAGACTGACCCGGGAGTCCAGCCTGAACCTGCAGTCACACACAAGCTCACAAACACCCAAACCCAATGGCTCAAGCACATGGATATTAAAACAGAAAACAGAAGCAGCTCACTTTCTCACTATGGCCTTGAGAATCTGCAGGTGGGATTCTCTATCTTCACTGATGCCAACATACACCAGCTTGTCGAACCTGGAGAGACAAAGTAAAACATAGTTTCAGTAGTGGAATATCAGATAATAGAGAGTGACTGGTTAAGGATGATGTCAGAGAGTGACAGGTTAAGGATAATGTCAGAGGAGAGTGACAGGTTACGGATGATGTCAGAAAGGGACAGGCTAAGAATGATGTCAAAGAATAACTGGGTGAGAATGATGTCATTCACTGGTTTTACCTGCCGGGTCTGAGTAGTGATTGGTCCAGTAAGTCGGGGCGGTTGGTTGCTCCAATCACAAATACATCACTGGAACTATGCAACCCATCAAGCTCAGCCAACAGCTGGGACACCACCCTGGGGTAGCAGACACAGCACATGTATTAATAGTGTGTGCTCTGCATTATTAGTGTGTGTTGGAGTCTGTGTTGTATTAATAAACCGTGTGTTGTTTTACTGGTATTGTGCTGTTATACTGGTGTGTGTGTGTGTGTGTGTGTGCGCACTGTTACACTATGCTGTTATAATGGAGTGTGAGTGTGTGTGTGTGTACCGTTATACTGGTGTATGTGTGCTGTTATACTGGTATGCGTGTATGCCGTTATACTGGAGCTGACCTGTCCATCACACCCCCAGAATCTCCACTTCGTCCTCGGCTGGGAGCCAGAGAGTCCAGCTCATCAAAGAAGATCACGCAGGGCGCTGCTGTTCTAGCCCTGCGAAACACTGCAGGAGACACGACACAGGGACACGACACAGGGACACGACACAGGGACACGACACAGGGACACGACAGCGCTGTTCAATCAGCCGTTTCTGACTCTGCTCAAACCTGATTAACAGTACTAACATTATAAAGGTTCTATAGAAAGATATCAAATAAAAACTGATAACATAACAAGGAGTCAGATGGCCAGTTAAAGGATAATTAAGGTGAATAACGAACAGGTGTGTGTTCCTGGTACGCGTGTGTGTTTCTGGTGCGTGTTTGACTCTTACCTTCTCTGATGTTTTCCTCACTCTGACCTACATACATGTTAATGAGCTCGGGACCTTTCACACTGGGATAAAAAAACAAGCATCTTGGTTGTGTTTCTGTGACGTGTTACAGAGGTGACACTATAACAACCAAAATAATGACTCATAGCTTAAAACCAGAACCTCCTACACATGATTACAGTGTAAAGCTGCAGTTCCTAATCCTGGATCTTTGACCAAGCACTGCACAACTTGGTGTTTACTTCTTTAATGCTGGATAGCTGTATTAGCCAGTATTGTTAAAGAAATAATAATAATAAAGAAAAAAATTATCTGTGGTGCTGGGGCTAAACACCACCCTCTGGAAATGGCCGAGAGGTGTGCTCACCTGAGGAAGGTCATGGAGCACTCTGTGGCTACAGCTTTAGCCAGCTGTGTTTTGCCTGTGCCGGGAGGCCCATAGAGCAGCAAACCAGAGCGTCGCAACCCCAGGGAGAGCAGCTCGGGATGGTCCAGAGGGAGCTGGATGCTATCCAGGATCTCCTTCTTCACCTGCAGCAGTCCCCCCACATCCTGCCACCTCACTGATGGGATCTGCCATTCACAAATGACCATATGTTAGCCATATGTAGCCATTTGTAGCAACACAGTAGCCATACATTGCTATACGTAGAACATAGTTACAAAACAGAAAAACACTGACAGTCCTGATCACAGAAAAGTCAAATTCACTGAAATCAACACTTGTTCATTACTAGAGTTTGAATGCCACATCAAACGATAAACAAAACTACTAAATTAACAGCTAAAGCATATGCTGAGGGCCTCAAGCCTGTGGCTTTGGTCATGAAGTCTCAAATGGAGCTGACGTACCTCTGGAGCACCGATGGCCTTGGAGTGGGCCTTCTGCAGGCTGTCCAGAGCTGCAGCAAAGTCAGATGTTGTGATGGTTACCCCGCAGTCACACAGGTCCTCCTCCTCCTGGACACTGGCTCCATGTGGATAACTGCACAGTGAAGGGAACAGGCCTCAGCTTTCAACCAGCTCTCCTAATGAAACCTTTACTTACAGAATATTTTTGGTTTCTGCAGACTTTGACAGGTCTGCAACATACATATATTAGGCTATTAGGATATATTAGGCTACATGCTTATGTTAATACCTAAATTCAGTAATAACATAATACCCAAAATAAGATACATAGAACATTAAATCTCACAGAATCATTCTGACCAAAAATTCCAACAGTTTGAATTAGCGTGATATGTGTTAATGATTATACATGTTTTTTGTGTTGTAATATAAGATCATGATGTGAACTGTGTTCATAGGAAAGACTAACACTTTAAACACAAACAAAAACCTTGGCAGTATTGACAACATTGGCCTGCCAGACTATCACTTCTATGAGGAGGTGGACCACCCTGCATGTCAGTCATTCTGTATTCACGCAGAACAAACACGTGTATGGTAATCACTATGGCATGGGAGAGACTTGTTGGACAAAAGGTTGGGTGGATGGCAATGGTTAAAAGGGAGGGGCTGGAAGTCAGAGAGAACTGTGTTTGCCTATAGTTGCTTTAAGGAGACAATGAAGCTGGGTGTAGCAGCTACAGCATCCTAGTCAGGCACCATCCTGCCTTAATCTGGGGATTTATGGAATCTTGACTGCAAAACATAATTGATGTTGTGACAAAGTCTGTTGTATTAATGGACTGGGTATTAATGGAGTGTGTATTGCTTTAATGGAGTGTGTATTGTATTAATGCAGTGCATGTTGTTTTAATGTAGAGCATGTTGTTTTAATGTGGTGCATGTTTTATTAGTGTGTGTTTTATTAATGTAGAGTGTGTTTAGTTGCTTAAAGCTGCTTTAGGGAGATGATGAAGAGGTGATCGACTCACTACGTCATAATCAAACGTCGGTGAGCTGCTTTTCCAGCGGCGGTGAGTAGAGCACAGAAATCACCCAAGAGGAAACCCTACAAATAAACCCAAAGGCTCAGTAAACCTATGGGATGAAAAACCACAGGTAGGGAGTGCTAAATGCATATATGGAAAATAAAGAGGGCCTTCTTACTGCTGTCTGCTTAGCGATCTTGACTAGACTGACATCTCTTCCAAGAGGAAGGTTTTCCGTGAGGCTGGCTAGCATGGCTTTTCTCTGCTCCTCTGAGTGACTCTCTATTGCCACCTGGTGCACAAAGGCTGGTACCACAAGTGAGGACACCTCCTGCTGGCCAGTAACAGACCCAACCACGAAAACCCTGCAGCAGAATAAAAAAAAAAAAACAAAAAACCCCCACAAAGCAGTAGAGATGCCAAGCTGAAGAAAATGAAACTTCTCCATGGCTTTTACATACATGTTTGGTGCAAAGTTTTAAACTAACTTATTTAAAACAACCCATTTGGACTTTGCATCAGTTTTCACTTGTACACAGAGTATTTGGTATTTTACCTTGAGTGGACATCAGCTATGAGTTGGCGTAGGGCGGACACAACCCTGGAGTCCTTCTCAGCACTGTCACGTCGCTGGCCTAGTAGCTGCAAGTTCCTTAGCAACAGCACGCAAGGGCGATGCTGCTCAGCGTGCTGGAAAGCTGCTGCCATCTTGGACTCGCAGGCAGCTGCTGTGTCTCCACAGAGGCTCACACAGTCTACCTGTACAACACCAGAGTGATACCTGTACAACATGCAAACAACACCAGAGAGAGACCAAAGAAGACAAGAAAGACAAAAGAAAGATACCCGTACAACACCAGAGAGAGACCAGAGAAGACAAGAGAGACAAAAGAAAGACACCTGTACCACACCATAGTCAGACATACACCATCTCCAGTCTCCAACACTGGGGGTTAAAAAAAAAAAAGACAATCTCCACATCCCTTGCATCTTACCATACTGTCTCACACAGGACCAGACTGTAATTAGCAACTGTAGTTAGTAACTGTAATTAATGACTGTAGTTAGTCAGGTGCATTTAGTGGTTAAATGCAAACTGAGACCTTGAGCAGATGCAGGTGTGACCTCCGACACGCAGCTCGAATCACGGTGACCTTTCCACTCCCATTGGGACCCATGAGAAGAACCGAACATCCTCGATTCAGAGTAGCACCCCTTACACACATAGCAGAATAACTCATTAATAATAATTCATAATAAGGACTAATTCATTATAATAATGATTTCAACAAAATTAACAAAGGGAGAAGGCTAACATATCAGTGAAGGTGAAGGGTTAGGGTTAGAGGGTGAAGGGTTAGGGAGCAAAGGTTAACCTTTCAGTGAGGTGGGGCTGCATGATGGCGACGAGCTGCTCTACAGGACCAGAGAGGCCAGCAGGGTATGGACTCGTCCAGAAAGATGAGCCTGCCTCCAAGATGCAGCATGGGACCATGCTATTCGTTGAACCTCTCTGACAACAAAAGTCATTGGACAGAGAAGCTTTTTGGTATTTTAGAAAAATACTCATGTATACTGTTACAGTGCAGGATGTCCTGTTTGTTTTTTTGGTTTTTTTTGAGAATAAGGTGAACTATTCTGAAATCACAGGCCATTTATCCAGCATATTCTTTAGTACTTGGTTCACACTCACCATATACAAAGAGGTGTGGTCTGTGTCTGCTAGATACGATGCCACTTCACCCTCCTCCTCCTCAGAACATTCTTTCACCTGCTTCACTTTGAAATACAAGACAGGCCACCTGCAAAACACAGACAGCAGCCAGGACCCAAGGACCCAGGACCCAGGACCCAGGCTGGTCACAGTGGTCCAGACAAGATCTACCATGAAAGCTATGAAGCTACATTTGTTTCTACAGTGTGTTTTAATTCTGTAATTTAAAAAGACCTCAAATAAAACAGCAGCAATTCTGTATGTGGCACTCACAGACAGTTTGTCAAACCATAACAACAAACCTTGTGATTTCATCAGAGCTGTTCTCCACAAGTTCAGGATGACCTTGTGTCAGGACCCCCAGGATGCATCCCTGTCGGACAAGTCTGAGAAACAAACAAAGACATCTTATTTTAAGATAGATAGCACAGCAATAAAAAAAAAACATCATCACAAATAATGAAACAGAAATCTCTGAACCTTGGTGTGCTAAAGTGCTTAAAGAGAATGTTGTCAAAGGGTCCATGGGAGTTGTAGTCTGGAGATATGACAACATCAATGTGTAGTTCCTTGGCATAAGAAGGTGTAGCAGAACAACAAGCACTTGCAGACAGTTTTAAACCTGTCTGTAATGGCATCTTGTTCCATCTCTGCAAAAATCAGTTTAACACCAGTTCAAGTTAACACATTACATTTATATCCATCTATGGACACATACAACTAGACTTTCTTATATTTAGCAAAACAACTCACCTTTATTTTGACAGCTTTACACCCAATAGGTGTTGGTTCACCATTAGACAAGTTGAACCAGTGCACAGGCGAGATGACACCTACATTATCCCCGATATCCATGTCAGAAAACCTTTCCACATCAAACGCCACAATCTTCGCAAGGTGTATATCCCCTTTGGCCTTAGGTACTACCTTTGAGGTGCTTTCATTTCCTGCAGCAGTAGGACTTTGAACCAGTTCTGTTCTTGAAGATTTTTTAGCAGCCAATGTAAAAATGACCCATTCCCCATTGAACAGTCCCAGCTTCAGTAACAAACTCTTGCTAACAAAAACTGTGCTGTCAGTGTCCACCTCAGCATCCTGCCCTGCTCTCAAGTTGAATTTTACCTGCCTGTAAATCTTAGCAGAATCAACAACCCGCACATCCAGTCTGCACTCCAGAGCCTGAAGAAACCCTGTGAATCCGGAGTTGGCTAATAGTTTATTGTTCAACAAGGAACTTCCGGAACCGAGGCTATTGGCATAGTGGGCAAAATCCGAGACAAACAACGATGCATTCATAGGTCGGCTTATGACGCTGTCCATAGCTCCATGGCCTAGCCAAAGATCTCTGGAGTCGGACACCACAACGCAAGTATCTATAGTAATTATTCCCTGCGTGACAGGTGTACTTTCCAACACGACTAAATCGGAGAAATATTGATACACCTGTGTGGGATCGTCGCCGAGCAAAGGGTGAAACGGTAATAGCAACACATCGCCTTGCCTCGCCAACAACGTCTGCCTGTGACACGACGCCAATATAAGCAGAACATTAGAGAACCTATCTGAGGATGCCCATTTGAAACTTTGTTTTGTGCGCGCACCGATAACAATCTTGCTCAGTGGCAAAGGTTGCAGGATACGTACGGTTCCTCGTGCGTCTTCCTGAACATCGTAGTGTCGGAGGAACGTTTTACTCACATAAACACCAAGTGTGTTACTGTTTACATTCGCTACGCATCCAGGAATCTCTTCCTCTGTCGTTACATGAGCACAAACTAGAGTACCAGCTTTTGTAGATGGTCTGGCTTCCAAACGAGACAGTAATAATGCATATGTGATTTCAGTACAACCTGAAAAGATCCGAGTGAATTGTAACTTGTTGACAGCTACGTGTAAAGGGTGTAAATGCGCTGGAAATTGTTCAAGGCAAAATAGTCTTATGCTTATCGCCATGTTTGATTCTTGCGCATGCGTTCTACTAGTCCTCTGTTCCAGCTCCCGCCCCCGCACACGCGCTGTTTACGTACTGATATCAATACAACAAACTACGAAGGACACGTATCAGGACCGTGCAAAATAATTGCACAGTGCATACACAGAAGTCTATATAGGGGGTCTGAAATCTCTATTACTGTCTGTAAGCAAGACGCACGGTTCGTTCAAACGTCAGCATACGTACAGTTTAGAAACAAATTGGGTAATTTTTTCATGTTTTCAACCTTTTATGTTCAATCTTTTATGTCAATGTTTTTTATGTCTAGGGCAGCATATTTTCTGAACGGAAAAAGGCTGTCATGTAACACTTTAAATATAACCAAAAACTGTAAAGTTTTTTACATTTAACGTTCTGCGTCTGTTTTAACATGACAAGACAATGTAAAATGATTCAATAAAACGTGCAAAGCATTTTATTTTGATCAAAACAATTTCAATTTAACAGAAACTCGACAGTGGCTATGTGTGCAGGGCTTCAACGGCATTAACAAACTTCTTTTGGAGCTTTTGAAAAGAACTCCCAAAACACCAAGGCTGCCAATTTAATCAAGTAAGCACGGGCCAAATGCTATCGCCGTTGCAGGAACACCGGAACCTCGGCTTTAAACCAGTTATTTGCAGAAATGATTTTATTTGCAGAAATCATTGTTTCGCATTCGTACACTGGCGTTATTTTACGACAATGATAGCGGTTGACGTGTTTCACTATTATGTTGAATATTCCCACGACATACAATTCGTATACTGGTGGTCAAGTCAGTATCCCGTATGGACTATGCGACCGAAATTAATTTGTCCAATATATTACGTCGGACGTCGAACTCAGGATACTGGATGCTACACTACATCCTCATTGACACCTCATAAACGTGTAACACTCAAAACGAGGCCACTTGTATTTCAGTGTTGATATAGTAGCGCAGCTCTTAAAAAGACCAGATTTAAAAAGACTGCTCCGTGGTACAACAATCCAACTCGTAACTTAAAACAAGTAGTACGTAAATTAGAGCAGAAATGGCGAACGACTAAATTGGAAGTATTTCACTGTGCCTGGAAAGATAGCCTTAATGAGTACAAAAGGACACTCACTAAAGCACGATTAGCTTACTTTTCTTCGTTAATTGAAAATAACAAAAATAATCCCAGATTTATTTTCGGCTTTATTTCTAAGTTTACGAAAAATCAGGCAGGTGCTGAACCTCTGATTGCAGCAAATTTAACCGGTGACGTCTTTATAGATTTCTTTAATAGTAAAATAGAGAATATTAGACAAAACAAAACCTTTAATAGCTAACCAACTGGTCTGTCATCTGGTATGGCTGATATTGAACAAAATGTTGTTTTAGAAGAAACACTTGAAGCTTTCCATCCACTCCCATAATCAGAATTGGAAAAAATCATTTCATTACTGAACTGCACAACTTGTACATTAGACTCAATTCCCTCAAACTTACTGAAGGAGGTTTTACCAGCTGTGATTGAAAGTCTTCTGTTTATTGTCAACTCATCCATTATCATGGGTCACATGACCCAAGAGTGTAAATTAGCAGTTATTAAACCTCTAATTAAGAAACCAAATCTTGATCCACATATATTATCTAGTTACAGACCTCTCAAACCTATCATTTTTATCTAAGATCATAGAAAAAGCCATGGCCCAACAATTATGCGTATATTTGCATAAGAATCACATATTTTAAAAGTTCCAATCTGGATTTAGGCCCCACCACAGCACTGAAACAGCTCTAGTTAAACTAATGATCTCCTTGCTTCAGATCAAGGTTACGTATCTCTGCTAGTGCTTCTTGACCTCAGTGCAGCTTTTGACACAATAGACCACAACATTCTGCTAGAAAGACTAGAAAATAGGATTGGAATCTCAGGAACAGCCCTATCTTGGTTTAAGTCTTATGTAAGTGAACAATATCAGTTTGTAGAGCTAAACTATTTTTCTTCCAAACACACAAAAGTGGATCCATCTTAGGACCATTATTATTCACATTATATATGCTACGACTGGGTACAGTTATAAGCACTGGTGGTGGAATATTCTAGCCTTGGAATAGTTGTGGACAATCGGCTTTCTTGCACGGCTCATGTTGCGAACGTAACGTGGTCATGCAGATACGTTCTTCATAACATTCGGAGGATTTGCCCTTTCCTCTCTAAGGAGGCCACCCAGGTCCTTGTTCAGTCCCTCGTCATCTCAAGACTCGACTACTGCAACTCC
>JAOYMR010000024.1:7458495-7473557 GCA_025802075.1 Tenebrosternarchus preto
AATCCAGTGATGCTCATTCTTTCTTTTTCCTTCTCTCTTTCTTTCTGTGTCTGTGAAGTGCTCTAACCTGGGAGGTAGCTCTTGTGATGTTCAAAGGGATGAAGTAGTTCGCTAACATGCTGTTCTTGTTGAAGCTCTCCATCCCCATCTTCATGGCCTTTACCACTTTTTCATTGTCCACTGAGATCAGAATAGGGCAGTCAGGGCAGACCTGGATGATTCTGGAAGCAGGAACTTCCAAAGAAAGAAAGCAGATATTCTGTTACTCTCTTTCCTTTTATGTGCTTAATACTGAATGTACTCCATATTAGTGTGATTTGTGTCGGAATTTTGAGAGGAAGCCTTGGTTTTTACCAGGTCTGATTACACAGCTGTATCTGTAGAGACGAGAGACTCTGTGAACTTTGTTCATGTAGATCACTGCCCTGCACTGACCATATACCTGAACGTTTCACAAGATACACAGAGAGAAACACAGTGAAATGTAGAGAGAAGCAGTGATACAGAGTTTCACAAAATACACTTTACACTGGTAAAACCCGTAAATGTAAAAGGACAAGTGGAAGGAACTGGACATTGTAATATTAGTAAAGAGAGCAACATTACCGGGTTTTCACCAATATCTCTGACTTCACAGTTTCTCCAGTTCTTCTTACTGAGTACGTGGCATTTTGTTTCAAGAACATAGATTGTTAGATAATACACCACTCCTGTTTCTCCCTGAGAAAGAGAAAATACCAAACATTAAAAGTTTTGATTATCAGTAATGATTTACAGGTAGCCTCAAAGGCTGGCTGGGAGTCACTCACGTGGTGCCTGTAGTGGGCATTGCTGAGGTGGTCTAGGCTCAAGATGTAGCCATCCGTGCGGTCCAGGTTGATCTGATCCAGAGCCTGTCCAGCTGCGCCATACGCTGCAGCGTCCAGACAGGAGCCTGCGGTCAGGGGCTTCACGGGGGCCCCATGTGCACACACACACGCACACGCCAGCATTAGCAACAGCATGATTTGACTGCAGTCCATCTGACCGTCTCTCTCTCTCTTTTTCACACACACACACACATACACACACGTGCTAGTGCTGAAGATGCAGGAAGCAGCATTATTGCATTTATAGGCTCATGTAACACCCCAGTTCCCACCCAGTCAGTAAACAAGGTCTTTCTGAAGGACCCTTGTGATCCCATTCAATCATACAAACCCAATCAGTACATTGTGTCCCACTTCTAACCTTTCAACTCTACTGATCAGAGGGGGGGAGGTTAAAACCATTATTGACTGATGGGGGGTGGGAGATGGCCATTTTCTGACATTTTGGATTGTAGATGTTAATACAAACATCTAATTCTATCACCTTTAAATATCTCACATTCATTTTTCTTGATTAATTATTATTAATTGTTTTTGCATCTAATGAGTAAAACACCATCAGTGTGGGGAAAGTTCATTCTCTTTCTATGTAATTGTTTTACTCTTTAACTTTTTTTTAAAGGGAAAATGTAACTTTGTTCCTACATCTGGGGGTAAATTCCAACACCCTGTCCACTTCATCTTTTGATCTGTAGAAGCAGGGTAAAGAACCCTTGATTACATCACTCACTAAACACTGGTCTGTACTTAACACAACTGTACATTACCTGACAACCCAGAAGAGTAAATATTGCACTTATGAGATTCCTGAGCCCCTCCTTGGATCACCATCTTACCATGGTGGACGGATTTGTGCGGCTGCATGATTCTACAAGCTAAGTTGTTGTGTCCTGGTAGGGTCTCAGGTGAAGGGCCAGACTAAGGGTGATACCAAATCACCTCTTGAATTCAAATATCTCGAGATCTTGTTCACAAGTGAGGGAAGGGTGGAGCAGGAGGTCGTGGACTGGTGGACTGGCACAGCGTCCACAGTGCTGTGGACCCTGTGCTGGTCCGAGAGGACTGGGACCTCTTGCTTAGGCTGCTGCCCCCTGCAACCCAGACCAGGATAAGCAGTGGAGGAATGGTTGGATGAATGGGTGGATGAATGGGTGGATGAATGGGTGGATGAAGGTTCATGAGAGCTTCATTCATCCTGGACTTTGACTGTCATGCCAGTTTCCTAGAAGAATCCCACATGTACATTTCCATGTTGAGATCGTCACCCTCACCTGTAGCCCACCACCCCCCTACTCACCCTCACCTGTACTCGCCCACCACCACCCTACTCACCCTCACCTGTAGCCCACCACCACCCTACTCACCCTCACCTGTAGCCCAACTTCTAATTTACACAATATATATTAAATGACAGTAACTCATAATACTAATAATTCTAGTTTTCTCACATCTTCTAAAATAAATATAAAATAAAATAACCAGAATTTTAATATGAAAAAAGACCTTGATATAATTTTTTTAATATGTAGGTTGATATGTATGATCAGTCACATTATTTAAAAAACATTTACTTTGTACCTTAACTCAGTGACCCACATTTTAAAGACATTTTGTGCGTGTAATAGTATAATTCCTGAATGCTGCTCCTCCAGAGCAGAACACTGTCTATCTTGTGGAAGGCTTGTGCGTGTTGAAATGATACCAGTTTAATTGCTGGGATTTTTACCTGCACTGGTATGACTGATGGTTCCTGGCTCAGCTCTTCCCTGGTGACCTCCCCCGCCCATACACCACTCCTCACACTCTCAGGTGTTCATAGCTGTCCCAGACCTGCCAGTATATTGGTCCCCAGTGTGCACATCCTTCCCTCAAACTCCCTCACTCCTCCCAAAATTGCTTTCACTCACCTCCCACTCTAGCCCATGATGTAACAGCTGGTACTGTGTTTTAGCTTGTACACCAATCATGGGTGTATCAGGAGACATAAAATAAAGATATTATTAGTATCCAGATAACAGCAGTCATGTGATCAAAAGCTGACACCTACAGATGAAGTGTTTACTAGCATCTGGTGAGTGTAAATGGAAGCTGATAAGGCTGAGATTGAATCAGACTTGATGGTGATGAACTTAAAAGAGGTTTATTGTTTAACAAAGTCTCATGAACTGTGTTCGTCTATACAGAAGAATGAGCTTTGTTGTACTGGACTTCA
Organism: Tenebrosternarchus preto; assembly: GCA_025802075.1. NCBI lineage: Eukaryota > Metazoa > Chordata > Actinopteri > Gymnotiformes > Apteronotidae > Tenebrosternarchus > Tenebrosternarchus preto. The sequence continues at coordinate 7,461,577 of JAOYMR010000024.1, forward strand.
GTTTCAGGGTCTACTCTTTATGAGGCCTTATGTCATGGAAGGCAGGTGGGAAGGGACATATGGGGTAAATGGAAGGGGGTATTTTCACAAACCCATGGCATTGTGGGAAGGGGAACTCAGTAACATCACTGGATCCTGGATGTTGAGGGGTGGGTTCAATGTGAGGTAGAGGCTGGTGGGTGGGTTTTTTGGGATCACTCTTGTGCTCATGGTGGTCCCCATGGTGTGGAGGACCTCTGCGGTGTGCAGGACCTCTGTGGTGTGGATGGTCTGAACGAAAAAAACAGTCTGGACGAGCACTCCCATGATGACCTGGGGAAGAAGCGTGGTCGGGACGTTTGTCATGCCCATGATGGTGGTCGGGACGTTTGCCATGCCCAGGATGGTGGTCAGGACGTTTGTCATGCCCAGGAATGTGGTCGGGACGTTTGTCATGCCCAGGGTGGTGGTCGGGACGTTTGTCATGCCCAGGATGGTGGTCAGGACGTTTATGGTGGTGGTGGCCTTTGTGATGCCCACAGTGCCTGCTGTGGAACGGAGGATGACGGTGATGCGTTTTGTTCTGTAAGGGTGTGGAACAATGACATAACATAGAAAGAGTTGATCATGACAAAAGTGTAAAATCTGACTGGGCATTAGAAAAGATCTTGACAAAAATATAAAATCTGATTGGATATAAAGAGCAAGTTGCATACCTGAGCATCATAAATCTCACAATCTACAGTCAAATCACCATTTCCAAGCTGGTTAGATTTGCAGAATCCATAACGCTTAAGAGAGACCAACAAGACACCATACACACATTTACATTAAAAACTGCAGAAAAGCCCTTTTTCACATTACAGTCATGTGATTTAGGGGCGGCAAAGTAAATATATGGACCCTACATTCATTACTAAGACAAACAGCAAATGAGTTTGATATGATGCCTTTGATATGATGAGTGTTCTTACAGCTCCTTGGTGACACAGTGGCTTGCATGCGGTTTTGTCTCCTGTTTTCTCTGTTGAACACTCGGTCTCCACTATTGCAAACTCAGTAAAATAGGTTTGTCCAAACATCATATTATACTGAAAAGACAGACAACATAAAACAATGAGTATGAAAATAGTGAACCTGAACAATAAATTCAATAACTAAACAAATATAATGGAACAAATGTCTTTTGTAAATACTTTGCAAAACATAATTATTAGAAATGCAATTTTCTTGTGAGAATAAACTCAGGACAATGCCTAAAATTAGAATCAGGTGTACCACATCAGCTGCAAATGATTAGACGATTGTTAAAGAGGATTTTGGAGCAGTCTGTCTTATTTAAACCTCAGACATTAGTTTGGTTCGTTCTTGATTGTTGAAGTGAGGGGTATCACCATGGCAAGAGTCAAAGAGTCTCTGAGGTCTTCAGAAAGAAGGTTGTAGGTGCATATGAGTCTGGGAAGGGATTCACAAAGATCTAAAAACATCTAAAGATCTAAAACAGCCATTCCACAGTCTACAGCCTGGAAAATAATTTAAGATTGAAGAACTTTTAAAACAACTGCTAACATGGCCAGTTCAGCCTGCCTTAGCAAGAAAGAAGTCTCTAACACTCCTAAAACATCATCACAGGGATTACAGGAAGCTCTTGCCATAGCTGATGTTAAATGCATGCATCTACTATCAGAAAGCGACAAGTTTGATTTTCATATGAAGGACGAACCCCTTGCAGTCCACAAAAAAAACAAACATCAGGGCAAGACTAAATTTGTCAGAGAACATCTAGACAAAGGTCAGGTCTTCTGCAACAGTGTGTTTTGGAACAGACTAATCCAAACCCAACAAAGCATCTGATCACAAGAACTTCATCCCAATTGTGAATCATGGAGGTAGAGGTGGAGGTATTTATGTACGTATGTATTTTTCTCTTTTTGTTTTGAATGAATTGTCATAATCTTTGCAGTAATGACCACAGTTTTGTCCCCGACTCTCTTTGGGCAGACTGCTGTTACCTGTGAAGTTATTCTTCCTACTTCTAGTAGCGTGAAGAAGGTAGTGTGGTTGGAATTAAACTTCTCCAGGGCAGCTTTCACGCTCTCCAGGCCCTTTGGATCATGCAGGGGCAAGAGACTGGGGCAGTCGGGGCAAATTTTTACCAGATCTTCTCTGGAAGCTGAAGGCCAAATGTTAAAATTAGCAGCTTAACTGTAAAAAGTCAGTAAGCTGTAATGGTATACTTGATTTAAAACATTTAAAACAAGAGGCTGCCATATTACAGATGACTTACCGACCTTGTAGTGTATCACGTGTGTATTTTTGCTAGTGATGGATGTACCTGCCTCTGTACGACCGTTGCGGGTGGCATGTATACCTGACTCGGTGTCACAGGTGTACTTTTTGATGCCTGGCTCGTCTCTCCCTCCACACAGAGTTACGTTGCATTTTGCTGTCACTTTCTACAAGACAAAAAAGTGAAATTTGTGCTACCCAAAATGTAAGAAATACATTCACAGAAATTAGCTGTAAAGCTTTTATTTTAAGCAGAGGAGTCTACCGTTTCTTCCGTGGGTCGGAGCTCACACTCCATAAAAGGCTTGGGGTTGACGATATGGCACTGGGTCTCCTCTAAGGTCAGAGCCATCACAACCTCACAGGGACCATCCTGCAATTCATCCGAGCTCGTTCAAATCAACTCCAGACCCATTTTACGTATTTGCATTAGAGACACTGTTACATTTGTTTTTGTTACATTTGTTTTTGTCTCCTCAATATCTTGTTGAACTAGTTTAACTTCATACTGTTTTTTTTTTTTTGTTATACCCCTTACATCTTGCAAGGCTCTTTCCTGCAATGCTCACCTTCTCCTGAGCTGTACGGCTGTCCACGTGCACCAGCCTGAACTTGTATCCATGGTGATGTAGTTCATTAATGAAGTGCAAGACTTCAGTGGTAGCGTTTGTGTCCTGGTCCTGTAGGCAGGTGTAGGTAACAGACGTTGCTGCAGTGTGTGTGAACAGCGCCTGTGACAGGGCTGCCAGAATCCACAGTCCTCTCATCATGTGGAGTGTCACCTGCAACTGGAAGATCAACCCAACCTGCTCTCACCTGCTCTCCTTTATAGACTAGAGGGACACACACAAAAGTAAACAGTTTTATGTCAGCTGCCAACATCGATGAAATTGCAAAAACTATAAGGTCACAGGGGCAAACAGGGGACTGAGAACCAGACTGATTCTGAAGCGGTCTACTGTTTGCTCTATGAGGGTTTATTTTGTATTTCTGAAATGTCCATGTATGTCTGAAATTCCATCTGAGAGTCCATGTTTAATCTAGATTGCTGCCTATGTTTAATCCATGTTTAATCTAGATTTTGCTGCTTGTGTTTTCGAGGTCTTTCAAGGTGAAATCTGTTGTTAATGTGAAGAAATTATGATTAATCGTGATCCAGCCTAAACACCCCCAGGAAGCAGTAATCAACAAACGAACAAATCCCTGTAGTTCTGGGGCTGAACAGAATAAACTCTTTACAGGGTTTTGGTTTGAAAAAAAAACCTTTTCTTGTAATGAGGTTTGTAAAAGATCAATTAAAATGTCAATTATTAACTGGTGTGCTTCTGACATGGAGAGGAAGAAAGGTTAAAAAACAAAGTTAAAAAAAATAAAAAAGAACCTTATCCTGCTGATTGCTTCACAAATCCAAACGATAAGACCCCAGGCAGAAAAAACAACAACATCTAGGTAGATTTGTAGGTAGGTGAACAAGTAGTAGGTAGATAAAAAGTTTTTTTTTAATCTATTTACATGGTTTTCTGAGTTTTGATATTATTTGCAAAGTGTGTCATCTTTTGGCCTGTTCATAGTGCTGAGACTGCTCTAATTAAGATGATTACTGATATTCATTTGAATACAGGGAAGGTATTAGTTCTATTACTGATCAATCTCAGTGCAGCCTTTGACAATGTAGACCAGAACATGACTTCAGAAGTGGGTTGAACTCTCAGGAACAGTCTAGACATAGGAATAACTTTGTTGAAATAAAAAAGTAGGAAGTAGGAATAAAGTAGGAATAACTTTGTTGGAATAGAAAATGTTTCTGAAAGAGTTCCAGCGAATTGTGCTGTCCCCCAGGGTGTCCTTGGGCCACTCCTGGATGTTTTAAAATCTAAATTAAAACATCCCTATTTGGCCAGTCTTTTGGCTCAAATTAAACATTTATTTCAGTTTCTGTGATACTGCACTTTTAACATTTAAGGACTACAATGCATTTTTATTTCATTCTTAATTTATTCTTTTTTTTTTCTTTATTTACTTATATCTTTATATTTCTTAGATCTTTATCTTGAAATCTTTTTCATTTTTCCTTTTATTTCTTTAAACTTGATGTTAATTTTAATATTTTTAATTTATTCTATTTCTTACCAAAGATCCTGAGGTGATGCATCTTGGGTTGTAATAACCTTTCTTATTCTTGTACACCTGATTGATGTGAAGTGCTTTGAATTGTCGCTGTTCATGAAAAGTGCTATAAAAGTAAACTTGCCTTGTGCTAAATCTGTATTTACAGGCACTAAAACAAGAATCTTTATAGTCTATAGTTTTTCTAGTAATTGGTAAATAGTAATTGGTATGAAATTTTAAGTATTTTAAACTTTGCATAAACATATTTATAGTTTTTACTTATCAGTTATAAAAATGCCTGAAATATCTGAAAGTTGTACCAGTACTTGGCACAGAACCTGGGACTGTATTGTTGTATGTAGTGTTTTATGGGATTGTACATGTCAGAGTTTACATACTTAAATATAGAGGAACTGCTTAAAAGTATCTTTATTTAAATTATTAGCACATTTTTGAAACAAAAAATTAAAACACAAAACAAAGTAAATTTGAAGCTGGAAGGACTGAAGGACTTTTGCAGGACTGAAACAGTACCTGCTGTAATTCATATGTGTGTGTGTGTGTGTGTGTGTGTGTGTGTGTATGTGTTACTGTGTGTGTGTGTGTATGTGTGTGTTTTCCCGACTGTACTGTTTAGAATTAGGTATGCTCTAGATTTGCTTCAGTTAATGATAAGGTAAATGTATTTATTGGCACTTACAGAGAATTATGAGGTTCCACCTCATGTACCACATGTGATGTGAATGACAATAAAGCCTCCTTGAATCCTTGAATTTACATTAATTTAGTTTTTAACAAGTTCCCTGTTCTTCCTGTTCTTTATTCTATTTTCTATTTACTTACTTAAACTGCAGTCTGATCTCACAAATCATTTATAGTAATAAGAAGTATAAGCTGTATGTGTAATTTCAACAAATTTCATTCAAATGTGAGGAAGCTCTTTGACCTCTGAACTTAGCCATGTGAGGCTTACACGAGTAGTAGTGCATGTTTCTGCGATTCCTACACAGTGGTGTAGCGAGACAGTCCGGGGCAGGAACGGAAAGGCGATGGTGTTCCAGGGAAGACGGCCAGGAACGTGGGACTAGGTGAAAGCTGTGAATTTCCGGGAGCATGTCTCTTCTGCCGGAAAGCAGAGTAGCGGAAGTCATGTGGAGGCCTTGCGATGCGAATGGACCCGACAAACTCCTCAGATGAGGAAGATTCATCTTGAGAGGACTCGCTGGAGTCGCTGGACCCTGGGGGATGGGAGAGATGGGGTGCAAGTGGCCCGGCATCGTGGGAAATAACCTGCTGGACCGGCTCCACCAACCGCAGGGCCTTGGCATCGGCATCTTCAAATGGGGGGGTGGGGACGTCAGGAAGGAGGGCCGACGCTCCTGGAGATGCCTGTCCAGCCTGCGTATTTTGCTGTGTCCCGACATCCCTGGAATTCCCGATGCGCTGGAAGAGACAACAGCAGGATGAATGTGTGGACCGTTGTGATGTGGAGTGAAGACATTCAAGGTGAGTCAGCCTGGAGGAAGTGTGTTGGTGTTGCTGTTAGTTTTGGCTGTATCACCTCCTGCGTGGTGGATGACTCACGAGAGCTTCATCAACTGTTTTACTGTCACTCACCCTGTCTGCTTCTATTCACCAGAACTTCAGAGCCTGGAAAGTTTTTCTTTCCAGGAAAATAAACTTTACAGAACATAAACTGGGGAGCTAAAGCTGACAAACAAACAGGGATATTAATAGTACCTGGGGGTTGAATATTTCACAGGACACCTTAACGCTCGTCTGGACGGCGCCAGTACCGATCACTGCCCCAGTACAGAACCCGATGGGCTGAAAGGACAAACAGCAGTTCAGGAGCAGGCCGAACCGGGTAAGCAGAACCGAGTGAGCAGAACCGACTCTCCCCTGATAACCTCAGCAGCAATGAACAAGCAATCAAGAAAAATATCAATGGATAGCAAGGACAATGTCTTTACATGAATCCAAGTGGAAATTACTGACACAGTCATAACAGTGGATACTATTGACATTTACAGTCACTTACAGTAACACAGTGGCCATAATCCAATCTCATAATCTCATACCAAACCCTGAGCATAAATGATGGCTGTCGATTGAGAGCCATCCAGCGTAGTGGCTCTTGGCTCTTACTCACCCCTTTCCCTGCCTCTGCTGGTACACACAAGGCGTCTCCGACAGGCTCGACCGCACACTCCTGCACCGTGTACTCCACGAAGGTGGCAACAGCCGGAGACATCTGATCAAGACACACAGCTCAGCGGCAACGCAACAACAGTGAAGCCTTACAGCACCATTTGATACGTCATAAATGTAAAAAAAAAGCTAGTGATATAAATTTAAGCAACTAATTCAGTTGGAGGAAAGTATAAACCGGGCATCTTCAAAGTGGGAACTGGGAAATACCAAGCCTGTATGTGCAGAGCAGTTCTAAATGACTAACTGATATTTAAAAATATTAATCCCTCTCCTCCCCTAATTAAAGCAGGTTTACTTAAAAATGGCAAACATGATGAAATGAAGCAGTTTGGAGATGTAAAGTCCATATGACAGTGAAAAAAAGGCATGGGAGGTTTCCAGAAGTTGAGATTCTTCTAAAGAGGTACAGGAACAACCAGATAAAGAAAGTCACAGTATGTAAGAGGCCAACAATCAAATAAACAGCCAGATCAAGTAAAATTCACAGTTCCAGATGCCACAGTTTCATGATTGTTATACATGGATATTGAAGTCAAATAAATTAATTCCAATTAAGTTTAATAGCACAGGAATTAAATGTTTTTATTTCTTAAGTTAATTTAAAACTATATTGAGTTCATGCAGAGTGTCTGTGCAGACGGCTCGGCTCAACTGATTCTCTTTCAGCTTCTTATCTTTGAAACATGTAGTGTGATGGTGTGGTGCAATATGTTACACAGTCCGAGGTTTTTGTTTAAACCACTCGCCTGAACTTAGTGTTTGGACTTCAGCTGGTTATAAATAACAGCAGATCTTTGTTACCTCTAATAACGTACTGTTTTTGAATAATTTCTGGAATATTCCAGGTTTAATAGCTAAACAGGGCAAATGGTTAAGTACTGGGATTCATGGTGCATTAGACCTGTGTCAGTGTGAAAGAGATGGGTCATGATTGAACCTGGAGAGAGGCTCTGGTGATAGCAGCCAGAGTGAGAGTGGTTGGTAAGGTGCTCTGGTGATTGTATCTGTGGAGAGTGGTCTTAACGCTGGACACTGCGCCATCACTGTCCAGAGGCAACAGCAGGGGGCAGTCTGGACACGTCCTCTGCAACTTTTCTGGGGGATCTAAGAGTGAATGAGACAGAGAGAAAGAGAGAGAGAATCAGACTCTGTCTCTACTGCATTAATGTAATAGTAAATTTAGATAAGTACAATTTAGATAAGAAAAATGTAAGACTCGGTCAATAAGATGGTGAAAGTGTACCTGGAACTAGAGTGCAGTCATAGCTGTGCAGATAGGAGAATCCGTCCGGCGTGTGTAAAATTGTTGTGTTGCAGTTCCCAGAGATTTGCTGCAACAAATAACAAAACAACACTCTCTCAAAGTGCCACTTTCCAGACATCAGTTAGACAGACAAATAGTGAGTGACACTTGGTCTCATCAAGAGCTTTTACTTGTTTCACTTCAGCAGTTCGTGGCTGTTATATTAGTGTATTATATTGTTGTGTTAAATTAATTTTTTTAAGTATTTGGAGTTTATAGTAGCTGTGTCTACATCTGAAAAATTGCAATCAGCCTGTAATAGTGCAGCTGAACAAACATCAGCAAGGACCAATCAGACACTACCACAGTCACAGCGCACACATATGGACCAATCAGACACCACCACAGTCACAGTGCACACACATAGACCAATCAGACACCACCACAGTCACAGTACACAAACATGAATCATTCTATCAAACATGTCTATGGAAGAGTAGAGATTTGAATACAGAATCAGACTATCAAATATTTTGTTGAGGTTATGAAATAAATTAATTAGCTTAGAGGAGAAATTCTGGATAGATTTTAAATATTCTGATATAATACGATCAGTCTTAGAAATAACCTACTGTTTCCATGAAAGGTCTTATATCACACCGCTTCCAGGCTTTGGGGCTTAGGACGTGACACTTGGTCTCAAGGACATCCAAGTCAAGATAGTAGACTTTCCCAGCTGGGCCCTGAAATCAGGAAACAAGCAAAACATACCCTTGCCTTTTCTAAAAAAGCATATTAACATTTACATATAACTTGATTTACAGACATATTAAAAATGGTGGTCTGATTGTTATAACAAATTGAGATCCAGAAAATCAGATGATTGTAACCGGCTAGTTAAGACCATGGATGTACTCTCTGTTAGCTGGTACGAATAAACATTTCACTATTTTGCATGTAAATGGTGTGTATTGTAGATCAGTCTTAACCTCACATGAGACAACCGACCTGGGGATGAACATGGACGTTGAAAACTCTGTTGAGGGCAAACTTGTATCCCGTCTGTCTGTCTTCGTTGATGTAGGTCATGGCGAGCAGCGCCAGCTTCTCCACACTCTTGTCACTGCAGGGCATCGGTGCCAAATGTGTGGCTGTAGCACACAGGACGTGCAGTGCCAGTAACACCCAGTGTGTACCTGACATTTCTAGTTTCTCTGTCAATTTTTGAACCAGTTTAAGTTATACAGACATTTATTTCCAAATGCTGTTCTCTACTTGCTTTTATGTTGGGGGGGAACTCCCAACCTGGACTTTGATATAGATTAAGAAAACATCCGCTGCTGAACCAATGCCATGATCTTCCAGGGGTGCAGACTATCAGTCACATGATTCTCATATGCATCTGTGGTTAAAATCATACCTATCCTTTCACTAGTTAAACATGTGTACACTCATATTGTTAATACTAGTAATATATCTAGTTAAACATGTGTACACTCACATTCTTAATACTAGTAATATATCTAGTTAAACATGTGTACACTCATATTCTTAATACTAGTAATATATCTAGTTAAACATGTGTACACTCATATTCTTAATACTAGTAATATATCTAGTTACACATTAAATTTGATCTGTTTTATTCTCCTGTGTGATGCATTATTTACCACTTGAGGGCGCTAGATCTCTCCTGTATGATATACTAAATGACCTAAAAAGATTTATGCAACAAAGGTATATGGATTAATATGCCTAACCCTAACCCTAATCCAAACCCTAAATTTAACCCTAACACTAATCCTAATCCTAAAACTAATACTAACACTAAAGCTAACACTAACCCTAAGACTATCCTAACACTAATTCTTATCCTAACCCTAAGACTAACACTAATCCTAACCCTAAGCCTGCCATCTTTAGCAGTTAATTTGCTAGGCTCATTAAAGAAGTGCATGTATGCAAACATGTGCATGGTGTATTTGACCAGTTAAATATATTTTTTAAAGCACATGACAGAAATAATATAAATGTGCAACAATCTATTATTAAAATCCTAGATCATGACATTTTAGGCAGCTCCACCTGTAATTCGATTGGACCAAAACAATCTTTGTTAATTTGTGTGTGTGTGTGTGTGTGTGTGTGTGTGTGTGTGTGAGAGAGAGAGAGAGAGAGAGAGAGAGAGAGAGAGAGAGAGAGAGAGAAGGAGTCAGCATGTCTGTGTGTGTGTGTGTGTGTGTGTGTGTGTGTGTTATGGCTGTGTGCGTATGTATGTTAGTGTATATGTGCGTCTGTGTATGTGTAACTGTATGGTTGTGTGTGCGCGCGTGTGTGTGGGTGGGGGTGATATATACACGCAGGATATATTTTCTATCGGTGGTTTATAATGTAACATGAGCGTAGCGTTACATTATTAAATGTCTGAACGCTATTAAATATTCGTTCTCATTTTTGTGGTTTGTTCATGGCGCTTTGCCAAACATCTCCCATAATTTGAGTAGGTCTTTTAACCCCCCAAAGATCTGATTTGTGCATTATACAAAGCATTTATATCATGTTTGTTTTATATTCTGTACATTACATTCTGAAGATGTTAAATTATTTACCTTACACAAAGCATTTATGTTATGTTTGCTTCTGCGCTGTATAGAAATTGATCTGTTTACACTACCTTTATCTTTACTGGCACCGGAATACTTCAGGAAACCTTGTAATTTGCTCTGTTGGCTTCGGCTCAAATAAAATAGTGTTCAAACATTCTCTTCTGCCTGTTCCCCAAAGATCCAAAGCGCAAACAGAGGTCATTATCATTGTGCTCTCATCTTGGTAACTGAATAACTCCACATTCATACTCTTTAGACATGATTACACATATTTTGTGCAAATGACCTGTAGCTGAAGATCACGAGAGCCTTTAACGAGGTACCCCTGCCCCGCTCATTTTAATACTCTTCGCTTCACCTGCAAAATTATTGCCAACTGGGAGGGAATGATCATAGGACAGTTTATTGAAATCTCTTGTGCAGTGCAGTAATTTAGCCATAGAAGAGACACATGGTTTATGTTACACACTCCAGATGACCATGTCCAGATATCCATTCTAATGTCATAAATAAAAAACATGTCTAGCTTTTATCAAAGTGGGAATGCGCCAAATTCCACCCGACTGAAGCATGTGAAGTTATATGGAGTATATCAGATAAGCGTCTTAATAATTAAAATAAAACTTTTGATTTCGGGAGTTTTCTGTGCCCAGATGAATTCTATTTTTATTATACTGTGAAATGTGGATTCTTCATTAAAAGGTCTTCGAATTTAAAGTGCGAGCACACCTCGTACATAGTTTGGAAGCGCCATTATATTATAAAGGCGTCTACCGAAGAGCGAGTGATCATATCACAAATGTTACTAAGGTTTAGCCACTTCTGTATAATTCAGCTGGTAAAATGAACTGGCTGACTGTGGCATTAGTGTTATGAACTGAATTATATGACAATAAAAACAATTAAAATATTCCAGCAGCTTAACTTTTGGCTTGAAAAGTAAATTACAATTGTGCAGCTTTCGATTTAGCGAATTTCATTTCAACGTATTAAGAAGGTAAAGTAATTTAAAATAGACGTTTTGTTTAGACCATTTTGGCAAGTGATGAAGTACCGCACGTGAAGCACGAGGGGAGTGTCTGTAGTATCCTTTCGTTCTCCTGTTCAGACGGGACGCACCGACTACACTTTTCGAACGTGTGAATTTCATATTTCAAACAGGATTCATAAAGAGGCTATAAGAATCATTCTACGTGTATGTCACATCGGAAAATTATTAACTTACTTCGACAACAGGATCATGTTTGCCTCCCAGGTTCTATCGCTGCTGCTGTGGTGTGTTCTTAAGTTGATTGTCGCGCGGAGGATTGGTCCTGAAGATGGAGAGATTTTGGAGAAGATTAGCAGCGCGAGATGCACCTCGCGCTGCCTTACCCTGCATATAACTCAGCTCACAGCTACATTTAAACATCTTCAGGTGAGATACTTGATCTTACACAATTGGACAATTAGAAACCTGACAATTAGAAACTTAAAATGTTGAATGTCTTATTTATTCGAAGCTCATTGGTGTGGCGTCTGTCTCTTTGCCTTATTATGGG
>JAOYMR010000024.1:7476233-7486603 GCA_025802075.1 Tenebrosternarchus preto
TAGATAGATAGATAGATAGATAGATAGATAGATAGATAGATAGATAGATAGATAGATAGATAGATAGATAGATAGGGCAGGCTGGCGTTTGAACTGTGGCAGCTGGTGTTTGAACTGCATTTGTGTATTCAATTTATGAGCACCTGGTCTACCACATTTGTCCTGCCTGGTGCAGCATTTCCACAGTAGGATAAATACATTTAAAAATCAAACTATAAGATCAGTTGCGTATTATAAATAGGGCGACACAGTGCACATATAAAAAAAAAGTTTATGTTGGGATCTGGTAGTATTTTCTTCTAGATGGCTAAGCAATTAATTGCATTGATTTCATCTGAAAATTCAGTTCTTTTCTGACTAAATTTTGAATTTAAGATGTGATGCATAAATAAATATAAATAATATGCAAATATATAAATGCACTTGTTTAGTGGTCATTACTCTTGTATTGGTTTAGTATGTAATGCTCTGACCAAAATGCCTATTTAGTCTTTATTTCTACACAGTATTTGCACTACTGGAACCTTTATGAGCAAATTATTCATGAATTTGTCTTAAGACATAAATATCTTAGTCACAGAGGTAATAAAACATTACAATGAAACTACTGTGATGCAGTGCTTGTTTACAAGATGAGAGGGACCACAACGAGCCCTGTAAGACTCAATTTCCCATCACCCCCTGATGTGTACTAATAATAACACTGTAATCAAAGAACCGAGGAGCGTGATTTAACAAGGAGCTGGTAATGTTGTTTCTGGGAAGCACCGTCAGGTCTGGGCTTACACGTACTCTGTCCTGACCCAGGCAGTGCAGACTGGCTTGAAAAGTGGTCATGACTGAGGCCAAACACAAATTATGTGTAATTATGGGGCTCAACATGTGTGAGCTCAGGATGAGTTGTAAGCTGATGTAAATAACCTTGGCTTACCGACTTAAAGCACTGGGCAAAATGAGAAAGCATTTTTATTTTAAATAATAATAACTAATGTGCAGTGTCAGATTGTATTTTTTATTAGAATATGAAGCTTATAAATATTTAATAAATGGTTATTTGGTATAGACACAGAATTTAGACAGATCTGATCATATGGTATCGACTAATAGACTTTACATATATCTGATCATGTGATATAGACTAATTGACTTTACATATACCTGATCATTTGGTATAGACCAATTGACTTTATGCAGATCTGATCATGTGATATAGACTAATAGAGGTTTTGAAATCCATGCACTATAGCAGTAATGGCTGCTTGTGTTCTGTGTGTTGGTCTGTGAGATGATTGCAGTTCTTTGTCTAATCTCAATCTGCACGTTGTTTGAAGGAAAGTAAACGTACTGTGACTGCACAGCTTTGACCTGCCTGCACTTTTCAGTTCAGATGTAATGGGGCCATTAAATCTGGCAACTGGCACAGAAAGCAGGAAGCAGAACTTCTGAGTCTCCTTTTTTCTTACTTCTAATTTCCAAATAAACTCTTTCAATTCACATAAAAAGGCCGAAATATATGACTGCCATGGTCACTCAAAGTCTACCTGTTTCAGTACTCAAATCTGTTTGCTCAAATGCCATAATCACTCATATTTCTCACCTTTAGCACTCAAACCTCGAACAGGCTGCTTCATCAGTGCCGCGTCTTCCTTTCAAAGATCATGACTGAGGTCTGTTTGGAACAAACCACGAACAGGAATCATTACAAGCAAACCATGACATTCGATGATCAACATAATGACAGAATTAGAAAGCTAAATCTAAACATTAAACACACTCCTCTGATGCCAGTGAGTGTGTGACTACAGAGGGCTCCAGTCCTCAGGCCTACAGGGGCGATCCCTGCGCCAATTTCGCACAACATTTTTGCTGTCAAATGTCATCAAGTGTGTTTAGATATGTAGCTGCATGTGTCTTTGAGGTTATACACACACACACACACACACACACACAGCTGCACATGGACACTACTGAGGACGACATGTTTCATCTTCCATTTACTCACTCTCTCACTCTCTCTTTCTCTCTCCTCTCTGTCCCTCTCCTTTCTCTCCTCTCTCGCCTTCTCTCTCTTTCTCCCTCCTTCTCTTGTCCAGATTCTATCTCTTTGATGACTCCTCTCTCAGGGTTTGTTGCATATGTAAACCAAATAGCTCAAAATAAATTCCCATGAACGGACGCTACTTTGCTGATAAGGCGATAAACTTAAACGTAAAAACGTAAGAGTGTTTGTGGTATGTGTTTGTAGTGCATGTGTTTGTGGTGCATGTGTTTGTAATGTGTGTGTTTGTGGTGTATGTGTTTGTAGTGTATGTGTTTGTAGTGTATGTGTTTGTAGTGCATGTGTTTGTGGTGTGTGTTCGTGGTGTATGTATTTGTAGTGTATGTATTTGTAGTGCGTGTGTTTGTAGTGTAAGCGTTTGTGGTGTTTGTAGTGCATGTGTTTGTAGTGTAGCCTATGTGTTTGTAGTGTGTGTTTGTGGTGTATGTGTTTGTAGTTTATGTGTTTGTAGTGCGTGTGTTTGTGGTATGTGTTTGTAGTGTGTGTTTGTGGTCTATGTGTTTGTAGTGTATGTGTTTGTGGTGTTTGTGTTCCTATGTGGTAGGAGAAGATAAACTTGGCAGAACATTCCCCAGCCTGAATGGATGTATTGTACATCCCAGCAGAAAAAAAACCTAAATTTAAAACTGAAATTTGAGGTATACAGTAACAAGTCTGTTCTCCAAATAATTGTCTAAAAGTCAAATGTGTGATGTTTTGTGTGATATTTTTACAAATGCAAAAACTCCACTGGGCTATACTTTCTCAGCCATCAGGTCTGAAACTGAAGCAAAACAGTTTGAGTTAGAGTTACTTCAAACTTTTGATGATTCAATTAATACTTTTAATTGATAATATGCTTACAGCAGACCACATCCAAGTATTATAAGCTTAATACTAGAGTAATACTAGAGTATCATGACCTTAATCTGATGATTTTAACTGATGCATTTTCCTGAAGTACTGAATGATAGTGATATTTATAGATGTTTTATCTGATTGGTTTATGAACCTGTTGCTGTTTTAGACAGTGGTTTATGTGTAGGTGAATGTTCATTTGGTAATCAAACAAAAAAGAGTTGAAAATGGTGATGTAATTTCTCAGGATGGTGATGTAATCTCTCAGGATGGTGTTTCCCTAAGTGATCATGTTTTGGGACTTTGAGCTTCGTGAACACAGCAGGCTTTTCTCCTTATGATCTCATTAAGACCTTACAAAGGCAGAGAGGGAACTCTGTGACAGAGTTTGCAGAGAGGATTAATGTTGGTTGGCCAGAGTAAGGCTTTAGAGACACATAATTAACCCAGCTGAGAGGGGCTGCCACTGCACTTGTGGTCTATGATTCCCTTTGGATTACTGTTTATGACTGACACTGCTTGTGTTACTGTTATTGTAGTGATGCTATTACAGTTTTAACTTTACATAAGTGGCCTGGTCTGGTTGGAATTGCCCTTGATGTCTCAACTTGAATTAAAAAGAGACTCTGAGTCAAAACACAGACACTTCTCACTATCATTAGCCTGATGAGTCCTGTTTATTTCTTGACCACCGTTGTTCCCGGAGTCTGTGCGGTTAGGGGTTGACGTACACTGGAGGTTGTTGTGTTGGTGTGCGCTAGAAGCCCCTGTCTGATTCACACATGCTTGGTACATTTACCCACACTGGAAACCTCAGCAATGTAAGGCTGCTGATGACAGTTACTAAATCTACTGCAGAAACACAGAACGGGAGGACAGTGGCGTGGTGGAGTCTCCAACTGAGCAGCAGACAGCCACAGGAGATGAGGAGTACAAACCTTATTTTTATGTGGGAGACAGAAATACATTTTTTGCTAAATTAATTTGAATCTCCTCCCTCTTTTCCAGAGCGATGAAGTTCTAGGGTGGTGTGAAAATCACAGGAGATGTTCTCAGGTAATCATTTTCTTTTTCACAATGATCCATAAACTATTCACTGTTGGTGTCTCAGCACAGGAGATGTCATCTACCATACCGGTTCAATACCCAGCTCCACACAGCTGAAATTTCAGTCTCAGTTTTTTATGAGGAAAGGTCAAAAGGTTATTACCTTTACATAAATCACATGCCATGTTTGTACTCTAATCAGCACCCATGACTGTGAACTGTAGTAAACTCATTACAACAAGGACAGTGTATTTATTGTATTCCACATACAGTTTGCTTGGATAAGTAATTTTCCACAGGTCTAGGTTTAGGGTTAATGCAGTATCGCCAGTAGATTTACCAGTAGTTCTACCAACTTTAACGAGTTTATTGGTCGGGTAGATTCATTTAAGAGTTTATTTTGCTCAGATGCCTAACATTTTTAGAAAACATAGTTCCCTCAGTGCAGATACCTTCTTACCCAGTTTGGACTCCTCTGCTGTCTGGGACTGTGGTGTGTCACTTTTATGTGTGAAAGCCATGTTGTTTTTTTATAAGTGAATGTAGCAATAAGAATCAAATGAGGAGGAGAGAATTGTCGGAAATTGTTAGTGCACTACTTTCCTCCACCCCAAAATTCCACCAAAACATGTTTTTAAAACTTTGAAAACATGTTTTCCTTGAAATGAAGGCTAGTGAAAGTGTGTGAGAAGTGCTCTGTAGCTGGAGAACCACCGGCTGGAGTACCAGACTCCTCTCCTCTGTAGCTGGAGAACCACCGGCTGGAGTACCAGACTCCTCTCCTCTGTAGCTGGAGAACCAACTGTTCTCCTTTTTCCCTGGACCATGACTTTAGTAAATGACACGTTTCTTTCGTTCTAATGTGTGCACAAAGCCACTTACTAAATTGACATTCAGGTTCAGATCAGGTCACTCATGAATTAGACAGATTATGAGGGATGACCCAGAATGAAGTTTACAGAATTAAGGGACATGCAGCACTAATTGCTCTGTAGTAAACCAGTAAACATGTTTAACTCGTTAATACTAAGTGTGAGAAATTTGGGGCGGCCTTTCCTGTCCTTCACCCTGAGGGGTTCTGTGGCCAAGATCCTGAAAATGGTCAAACTTCCCCTGTGAAGGATGTATTTCTCACACCAAGCAGTTGAGCTGTTCTAATTGCTTTCACATGGAGGTGATTCTCCCACAGTACCTAATAATAGGTAAAGTAAATGTTGTGCTTCTTACGAAAACAACGAGAGGCACTTCACATCCTGGCCTGAGTGACTTCTCATAAAGAGCCCTTGAAATTTGCCCCTATTTACTCACCATGAGCCCTTGCTAGGATTCCACTATTGTTTTAAACGTTGTATTTCCCTTTATTGCTAATTTATGGTCTGGTTTTAATGGATATTCCATGCTTTCCATCTTTAAATTGCATTGTAGAAGACATGTTTAGATCACTGATGTAAAGTGAATCCATACTGCTCAGCTTTAGATGATGTTCTATGTTCCTTTTAGCCCTGTTTCTCTGCTGCATTTCTAGACCTGGATTAACCTCTACAAAAGACTTTTTCTGAGTGCCTTCTGCTTTTAGAAAGAGCCTGGAGGCAGCTGGAGAGTGTGCACCCAACCCAAACCCCAAACCCCTTCCTTAACCTGACCCTGGCTTGTGGATAAAGAGGCATAACCCCATGCCCCCACCCCCCCACCCTCCATTCAGCAGGTGAACCTTAAGAGTCTGACCTGTGGGTCTGGTCAGTGAGCTGAATCATCGGGGGCAGTGGGAGGGGTCACTCCTTGTGTGGTCATCTCTCTGGGGTATCTGTCCAGCTGGGGTGTCAGTCCTCCTTCAACTTCACTGGGATTGTCATGACATCTGGGACCTCTGTGGAACCACCAGCTTTCCATATTTGTGGTTGTGCTTTTTATGATCAGAAGAGCTTCGTCCATTTAGGTTCAATGTTTCTCAAAAGGTCTTCTCTCAGTTTGACTTTTTAATTATCAGGATAATCAGTGAGTTCACCAACCTTGAGAAAATAGAAGTAAGATACAGTCCATGCTCTAACTAAAACAGTGTTTTCTTTTTAAATACTCTGACACATATATTATGTGCACTGCAACATGCTGTTACTTTTAACAGCATAGAAACTTCTGTCTCAATGTCACAACAAAATAAAGAGTTTAGCTCTGTCTCAGCGTCTGAGTGCAGATAACGTCAGCGGTAGAGAGCGTCTCTATCTCACTCTTTGTCAGCTTGTTTGCAGTGTCTAGTGTGTGGCCTATGGACACCTGATCTGAGTTAGATCTCCTGCTCTCTCTCACACACACACACACACACACACACACACACACACACACACACACACTTATGTCCTATGCAACAGTGAATGTTTTGCAGACCTCAAGAACACCCAAGCTGTTCCCACAGTAGACAGGCATGAATTGTTTTCATCTGCTAACTGCTGATTTTAAAGCAGTGGGTGTTTTCCACTTCAGTTGTTTCCCCGTGTGACACCTTAATGACCAGGTTGTCCCACACAGGTTGGAAGCTGTATCTCACGCATAAAGATATTTACACAGCAGCCCACATTTACTGGACAGTTGTGGAAGTCCACAGTTCTTCCTGCTTTGAATGAAAGATGTTTCACATGTGTTTTTGTCATGGGAAATTAAAATGGCTTCTGTCTTCTAAATCAGAACCTTTATGCTTTTCAGGTAAAATTAATATGGTTATGCCAAAAATAGAGAGACAAAGAGAGGTGATTCTTGGACAGACATTTAAACATGAGCTAGTGGATTATTTATGTCTGAAAAAAACTAACAGCTTTATAGAACTATACAGAACTACATATATAACTAAGATATATACATATATATATATATTGACTTCTGTTATTGGTGAAGCAAAACTGTAGCAAAGCTGTCTTAACCTGTAGAACCGTATGACATGCTGATATGTTGTAGTTGTCTGCTGGTGTTCATAATTAACATTTTAAGGGAAGAATTAATCCTGAACCTCTGGCACATTTCACAAACCTTTACATTTCTGTTGCTAGTGTTTTTTATTTTAAATAATTTCATTTAGTTTTGACGTCTTGTTTTCATCCAAACGGATTAACAAGGTTTTTTACTTTATAGTGATTACTCTGATGTATATTGACCTGTAGAGGAAAGAGCCTTTTAAAAGTTGTGCTTGCTCATTGTTCTTGATTTATTCACAAAATTACCCGGGCCTCTGCTGTCTGATACATAACGTTGCTATTATTGAATGTCAAATTTTAATGAAAAGCAGCGTATTATGGAATGTATAAACTCTAAATATTTTGTTGCTGGGGAGTCCATATTTGTATATTTATTTTGGATAAAGCTTATTTCATTATTTTTCCTGATGACCAAGGGGGTTTATTCCATCTCTTTTAGCTTGGATGGATTTCCATTACATTGTTTGTTAGCTGAATTATAACACAGTCTCTCAATCTGTAGTCAAGCACAGTGGTTTACTGTTGCTTTTTTACATTTTCTTTAAGGGTACATTTCATACACTTTGAACATCTTATTTGCATTTTAATATGGTTGTAAATCTTCACCCACATCCATGTATTTGTTCTGCCCAGTGGTCCCTTTAGCAGAAGCCGTAACTTCATCAGATGGTTAGCATGCTCCGTCTGTCAAGTATGTCAGTTTTTAACTTTAGGAAACTGAAAGCACAGACTTTATACCTACAGTTGTTCACTGCATATTTTTATATATTATTTTCTTAATTGTATCTTATATAACAAAGTCTTTATGCTCTTTACACTCATTTAAGTTGAGCTCCATGGTCTGAGCTCCAGCTGTGAGCTTTGAGCTGTGAGCTTTCAGCTTTCAGCTGTGTGCTGTGAGCTTTCAGCTGTGAGCTTTCTCTCCCAAGATTCAGCAGGACTTGTATGCTAAACTTGGCCAAAATGCAGGACCACATCTTATACAACTCTGGGACTCACCTATAGCTATTAGTCCAGAGTAACCTCATTCACCTCTGTCAGCCTGTCTGAAGCTAGTAGTAGAGTCTTAGACTTAGAGTCTGTGTTTTTGGTATAGTAATCCTGGTATTAGATCAGTGCTGGTTGAAGAAAGCCTTAAGCATCATCAGTTTATTCACCATACACCACCTTGTTCCAGTCCTGTTTCAGCCTTGTTCCAGCCCCTTTCCAATAAAAGCCTGTGCTGGACATTGTGCTGTCCGAAGGAGTTATTTCAGGGAGTTTGGTTCAGTGTTAGAACCATGGTTTTGTTTAAGAATTAGACTTTGTCTTGGATTTAGGAATTTAGACAGGCATCAGTGGATTTGTCTGCCATTAGGCAGTAATCTGTAAGGTATCAGGCATATATTTTACAGAGACTGTTTCTCCAACTGCTGCCTGATCCTGGTGCCACTGATCAGGCTGGATTACTGGGTTTGGAATGAGGATACTTCCCCTTGCAATGTAAACAAAAACAAAGGGCAAAGCAATACCCCTGCCAAAGAAATAAATACCCCTGCCAAGTGTTCTGGCTGGGGTCACGGGCAGGTCAATCTGTTGTTCTACATTTGCCACTGATTAAGAAACCAGTTACTGACAAACAACAGCTGGTTAACAAACAGGCTAGCATTTCTGGTTAACAAACAGGCTAGCATTTCTGGTTAACAAACAGGCTAAGCACTTCTGAAGCAGTGCTGGTTACCATCTGAGGATTTAATGCTGATATCTGCTCTCGGGTCCTGTAGTGACAGAAACATCTTTGGAAATAAGGAAACCCATGAAACCTGTGAACAGGTCTTTTTGAGACGTGGTGTGAGTGGCTGTAGCATTGAGTGGAGTTTAAAGGGAAATGTAGAGCTGTGAATAATTACAATGATTAAAAATGCTGTAGTGGTTTCACAGTGGATGATGTCACTTCATAGGAAGGAGAACCTGTCTTGAGCCGGTGGTGACCACACCATTAATGCAAGTGTGTGTCAGAGGTGAAGACAGACAGCATTTGCCTTTGAAAGGGCCTTTGCTCTCTCCGTTGCTCTGTTCATCTGGCGACTGTCTGTTTTACAGTGGGCTTTTATCTTTGTGACAGATTTTCCATATTGGTGGTAATGTCTTCCAGCCCCCAGTTCTTTGCAATGTTTTTGGGATAAAGCTACAGCATCACATCTTTTCCTTGGGTAAGAGAAAAGTAAGAGGCCAGAAACAGAAGGTTTATGACTACAACTGCCACCATATAGTTGTCTAAACCAAGACTGAAAGCCATGAAGTTACTCATCCATCATGACTGAGAGCTACTGTCCACAGAGGCCTGTCTTAAACACTAACACATTTATGACCCTTAAAGGTCATGCCCATATTCGTTTCTGCTGGAACTCACCAGTGTACATGTGGGTGTGTGTTAGTTTCGTTCTAACTGAAACATCACCAGTGTATATATGTGTGTGTGTGTGTGTGTGTTAGTTTTCTTCCAGCTGAAACACTGACCCAGAGAATGATCTGCTGGATTCTCTGCAGCACTTTTCTTGGGTTGGTGTATGTTAGCACGTGTTAGTGTATGTTAGTGTTAGTGTATGTTAGTGTTAGTGTATGTTAGCGTGTGAACTTGGGTGCATCTTAAAGTGTTGAAGTTAGAGCACGACACTGTATCACATGCCCTGATTTATTAACTGGCAACTTCACTGAACTCCACGATCTCAGGAAAATGTTTAAATGTTGCTATGGTTGACGGTGAAGAAGCAGATCAAAGCGACTCTAGAGACCGGCAGGTCTATTAGTGATCTGTTCCTCACATCTCCAACCCATCCAAGCAAAGAAATGAACTCCTGTTCACAAAACAACTATGTGAAATTCCTATTTGTGGAACAAGGATGTGATTTATCTGTTACTAGAACAAGAATGTGATAATCCGCTTACACCAACTAGGATGTGATACTCTGGAATTGCAAAAAAATTGTGCAGGCATTCCCTCACACCAGCATTGCAGCATTCCCATGGGAAGCTCATACCAAGATTGCGAGGTCCTGCCCAATCAGAACAACCCTAACAGGAGACAAATGAGAGGAAGGAGGAGTAGGAGACAAGAGGAAACAGGAAGTTAGTGTCACTGTTCTGTGTAAAGGCTTATATTAGTACCACTTGTCTGTATTTTGCATTTGGAGGAACTCCTGACTGGCCTTTTCCAGGGCAGGAACTGGAGTCTGAATTCAGTTATATTATTTGCTGCCACAATGGAAAGTCTTGACAGCAGCAGCCACGGGATGCACGTTACTACATTTAGATACAGTCAATAAAATGTCTAGACTGGTCAATTTTACAGTAAAAATAGCCAATACCATTCAGTTTTCCCTTTATTACACTTACTAGATTTGCAAATGTATATTTTTCCCATTAATGTGATCAACCATGTGAATTTTCACAAAAGGTATTCTCTACAAACTCAGATATTCTCT
>JAOYMR010000024.1:7486703-7499292 GCA_025802075.1 Tenebrosternarchus preto
ACAAACTCAGGTATCCTCTAAAAACTAAGATATTCTCTACAAACTCAGGTATTCTCTAAAAACTAAAATATTCTCTACAAACTCAGGTATCCTCTAAAAACTAAGATATTCTCTACAAACTCAGGTATTCTCTAAAAACTAAAATATTCTCTATAAACTAAGGTATTCTCTAAAAACTAAAATATTCTCTACAAACTCAAATATTCTCTACAAACTAAGGTATTCTCTATAAACTAAAATATTCTCTACAAACTCAGGTATCCTCTAAAAACTAAGATATTCTCTACAAATCACAGAAGATACACTGGATACCATACCCACCTCCTCAGTGCTAAGATGTCTGCGTTTTCTCACTGTCAGTGAAGATTAAGTGGATTTCAACAGGCACAAAAGATCCCACTACAGTAGGCTGTTACACGCTAGTCAGTACAGCCTGCCAAAGGCAAAGAGTCATCAGTTTTGTTCTAAAGAGTCATCAGCTTTGTTCTAAAGTTGAACCTGTCTAAACTCCTCTGGCCAGGCGTAGCTTAATAAAGACCAGCAGAGGAAGCAGTTCACGTCCCTGTGGGATGGTCTCTTCATATAAACACTCAGGTTGAACACTGCATTCAGTGATAACCTTTAGTCATCGCCATGGAAACTGTGTCCCAAACATCATACACTGCATGATAAGTTGCATTGGAGAGTGTAATTATGAAGTTTAAACATGTAATATACCATCATTTTTATACAGGATCACTAAAATAGCAGTAAATGTGTTTAGTGCTAAGAGAATTTGTTTAGACTGTGGTTAAACTCCTCCTTATTTTTCTACTTCTGGGATATGGTCTGTTGTCCATCACCACACTGTGGGTTCCTGTACTAGAGAAATGAACCCCTGCCAACCTTGATCAGAGGTGGGTAAGACACTGCAGTATTGGGAGTCGTGTGGCAGGAGAACATCCTTATTGGAGTCCAGCTCTCCTGTACAGGTCTTTGTTTTGATACTGGTAACAAACCCTCAGAGGAGTGTGTGTTAGTGGAGAGTGTAGTGTGTTAGTGGAGAGTGTATTGGGTCAAGGGTCAAGGGAGAGTGGGTCATGGGAGAGTGTGGTGTGTTAGTGGAGAGTGTATTGTGTTTGTGGAGAGTGAAGTGTGTTAATATAGAGTGTAGTGTGTTAGTCTGTGGCATTTCTTAGACAGAAAACGATCACTGGTAAGTTCAGCATGGAATTCTTCCACATGTATTTTCACACTACCTGCTTGGATCATGACAGGGTTCAGAGTGGGGGATTAATCTCATGTACTCCTTTGTTGTGGTGATTTTTATGTTGAGTTGTGACACCTTTAAACACCCCCCCCCCCCCTCCCTCAAAGGTCTTGTTACAGTAAATTGGCTTTTACAGATTCCAGCCAATGAGAGCTGTCTTTTCATGAGGGGAAAATAGATGGTGGCAGATGTTGTAATAATCCATCAGATAACACACAGCAGATGTCTTACGTCTGCACGGTTGGTGGTGGGCCAGACTCCTGCCTGGTGTGTGGAGGTGGTGATGGGCTTGCAGTGATAGCACTGCTTTGATAGATTAGAGGAGACTGAGGAAATGAAGAATAGATTCACATAAAGGCAAAAACAGAGGGGAGCTGAGACTAAACATGTTTACCACACACACACTCTGCCCTGTAAGTGAGTTTATCACACACACGTCCACACATGCTGATTTTCTACACTGTATCAGATGACAAGGCAGCATAGTGTCTGTGATCCTCTGGTGTTAGTTCAGGACGGCAGTAATAAGGCTTCATTATGCAATGAACAGTACAACCAGAGAGGTTTGAAGCACATAAAGTATCTTCTGAGTTTGAACTGGTTTGAGCATATGAACTGTGGTATATTAGTACTATGCTGAAATGGATCAGTCGTTCAGGATAGTGAACTAAATTAGCTTCCTGTGCTTCTGGACATTTGACACTTAATTACTTGTGTTTATTAACATTTGACAGATTGTAATTAAGCAGCTGTATCTTGTGTAGTCAGAAACAAGTTTCCTGGTGAAGCTGGCACTGTAACAGGGTGTCCTGGTGAAGCTGGCACTGTAACAAGGTAACCTTGCGCAGCTGGCACTGTAACAGGGTGTCCTTGTTTGGCTCCACTTGCTCTCTAGGGTGTTTTGAAAGGTTATGTGTCATTTTCAGCTGTGTTTATTTGTTTGTCTGCAGTGCCTACAACCATGCAGGGAATTATGGGAAACAAGAAGCATGCTGTCTCAAAAGTTCTGCGAGGTAAGCTTTTCTTCAGAAGAAGGATGAGAAACTTCCATCAGTGGGAGAAGATGAAGTAACAAGGTTATCCTCTCATGTTCTGTGACCTAAAACATGGCGTGTGTGTGTGTGTGTGTGTGTGTGTGTGTGTGTGTGTGTGTGTGTGTGTCTGTCTGTTTGTCTGTTTATGAGTGAGTGAGTGAGAGAGAGAGAGAGAGAGAGAAAGAGAGAGAAATGGAGAATTAAATCTGACCCATATTAACCTCCTTCACAAATGTAATTAGAGTTCTTTAGTCAAATTTGCAGAACATGAGGATATTAAGAGAAGAAAACATTTTCCTCTAACTGTGAAAATCGATGTATATTTAAAATAAAGTTCAATACTTTAATTCAAACTTAAAATCCAAGCCTAAAATAAAATAAGATTCTAAAATTGTCAATATCCTTGTAAAGCTATTCAGTGTAAAACTTCAGTAAAGCTGCAGTAAATGAAACCGCGTGGATAATAACTACTGCAGTGTTACATTTTAAGCAGAAAGTTTCAGAGACAAACAACAAGGCACTGTGTTGTTTCTCTGCTCTATGATTCACCTAATGGAAGAAACATGTGCCTTGCAACAACCTAGAGAAGTGTTAAGTAATTCTTGGAGATGTTTTGCAAATGAACCAGAGATTATGGACCAGGATCCCTCCAGCCACTTGGACCCTGCAAGTCTGAACTGAGTATCTGCAGAGTTTGCTTCAGGCTTGAAGCTGTGCAGTGCCGACACTGACAGGGGTATGAGTGTTACGAGCTCACAGCAGCGCAGAATCACGAGCCTGTGAGACATTATGAACTCACAGTGGAGCTCTGTCTCAGAAGTGTGTTAGACATAAGCTTACAGCAGAGTTCTGTATCACACAGCAACAGGGTGAACTGTCAGGGTAAACCAGAACCAATATATCTTATGTCCTCTCACATTCTCTCTCCCTCTCTCTCACTCCTTCTCTTTCCCTCTCTCTCTCTCTCTCTGTCTCTCTCTCCCTTCCTTCCCTCTGGAAGAAGCACCATGAGTGTATTACTAGTGCGGAGTTCCTGCTGCTGCTACAGTCGCTAAAGCAGGGCGATTGCCCGGCGCCTCAGAAAGCTTCAGGCTTCGCAGCAGCCTGTGTGGAAGGCTGCACCTCCGACCGAGACTGCTCCACAACTAGGAAGTGCTGCTCCAACAGCTGCGGCCACACCTGCCAGGCCCCGGCCAACCTTTACAAAGGTATGACAGATGGCTGGCCTCACTTGTGAAGGAATACACGCATGTAAAGTGCAGTTTCTGCTGGTCCTGACCTCTCTACCTTTATCCCTGCTCTGAATATTTCTGAGAACTAATAATTCTCCATCAAGTTCATTACGTAAATTCCAAGGTACACAACCCAACATTCTCCAGTCTGAATATCTGAATATTTTGATGTAAAGCTGGACAATAACTCAATATCAATATTCGCGATAGAAAATGTTTCAATAATAGTGATATAATTTTTAAACACATTTCCAATATTTCAATAAATATTATTTACAACATCTGCTGACTGACGTTCATTACAGAGCGCTGCCCTCAGTTCACTGCATTCAAGCTGAGCTGAAAAAGCAAAATGCAGTGTTTGATGATGTACATCACAGACACACCCAGTGTTTGAAGACGTACATCACAGACACACCCAGTGCTCAGAAATAGCAGGGCTCAGTTTGGCTCGGTTCATTTGTTTCGATTGATAATGGGAGTATTAATATATTTCGGTCTTTCTCTCAGTCTGCAGTCAACCTACCTCAGGGAGGTACGTTTTACATTGGGCCCTACTTTTGTCAAATTTATTACAACAAATAGCACAGTTGAATAATATTAATATTGTACTACATTTTGGTTTGTTGGTATTCACTGGTAAACATTGGGTTGGTCTGCTTTGGGATTTAACTAGGCACTTTCTGTTCAGCAGCTGAACATCACTAGGATTTACTGCCACTTAGTTTTGCTGTATTGAATAAATGTGGCTGTTTACCAGTTTGTTTACCTTTCCATCTCTTCTTGGTGTCCCAGGTGTCCCATTGAAGCCGAGAAAAGACATGACCTTTCTGGAGAACCAGCGCGGACATGTGGAGGTGGCCTGGATGTCCAAGTTCAACGTGTCTATGGAGGCCGTGCTGTATATCCTGCAGAGGAGGTGGAATGATGGCATCCACCCCAGTGAGGACCACGCCTCTCCCTGGCAGACGATTCTGATGGTATGACAGCACTGGCCCAAGAACAAACTGCCCAAACACAACATGGTTCATGGTCATCGTCTCTCTGAATCTCTCTGTTTTTTGAACCCACTGAGACACTGTTCAGGTGCTCTGTTTTTATGCATGCATGGATACACTTTTTCACAGGGTTTGTGCTAATGGAAAAACTTGTAAATACTCCCACTGAGTCATGTATGGCTTAGAGAGTAATTATGCACTTAAGTGGTCATTAGTATGAGCTCTATAATCTGTAATGTAGAAAACTCAGTCAGTAAAATCGCCAGTTGCCAAAACTTCATACTCGGAGGCCATTTCAAATACAACCTGTAGTAGCTGCACTTGGCAGGACCACATTACTGTCTACGGTCTCTTTTTAAACCACATGTTCGGTCCTTCTTGAATGGACACCTTACATCTGAAAAAAACATTATGCATTTGGCAGATACTCTTATCTAGAGAAACTTTCAAGTATGTTACAGAGGCAGGCCAAGGTAGTGTTAGGAGTTTTGCCCAAGGACTTTTATTGTTATAGCACAGAACACTAACCCAGGTAGGGTTTAACCCCTAGTCCTCCGCAGGAGAGGCAGCACCGTTACTACACCAACAGCAATAAGCTGCTGGTTTTTCATTTTGTGTTTCAGTAATTACATACAGTAATTATATGCAGTAATGATATACAGCACCTTGTATGTAATGGTAGAGAAGAGCAACAGAGCTTTAAAAGAACATCAGAACTTTTATAATGCACTTAGATTTATTTATTTTTTTACTTTTACTGCCTTCTTTCTACTCTAATTAGGGCTGTAGCTTAATATTATTCTTAACAGTGACTTCAGAACCTGACACAGCTCACACAACTTTTAAAGGATTTCAGAAGTTGTCATGAATCACAGCTGTTTTCATATATTGTCCTACTGTTTCAGATGACCAAAGGAAAAGGACAGATTAAAGAAAATAAATGTCTTGTAAGGTGTTTGCTTGCAAGGCTGTTCTGACCCTGCTGCTCCTGTCAGACAGCCTCACACAACCTCACACAACCTCACACAGCGAGTCACAACCCCACACAGACACACACAAGCCACACAGCCACATACAATCCTCCACAACTCCACACAGAACCCCACACAACCTCACACACCACACATAACCACATACAACTCCACACAGCCCCGTAGAACCTCGTTGCCTGGGTGACACGCTCTGAACTGTTCACGGACAAACTCGAGTCGTGACGTTCAAACGAAAACACAGAGAGACTTTTAAAACAAACAGCTCATTGTCAGCTTAATTTTGTCTCAACAGGAAGTGTGGAGTAATGGATAGGAAAACTTACACAGTACTTGTCAGCAGCTGGTATTAAATGATCTCTCCACAGGAGCTCAACCTGTCAGTACTGGTTCTTATATCAGCAAGTAGCTGAAACAGAGTTCTTTCATCTGATTTGTCTTAATTAAATCTACTATGGTGTCTCTTTCACCAGACCATGGAGGAGCGGGCTGTGATGAAGGACGTACGGCCCCACCGGTGGTACCAGTTTCGGGTCAGCGCCGTCAACAGCCAGGGCACCCGTGGGTTCACCACACCCAGCAAGCACTTCTCCTCCACCCGAGGTGAAGCACCATCCCTTTTTGATAAGTCCCTGGGTAAAGCTGTTCAGATTTCTGCATTTCATGGTGTTTTGATGCAGATAGGTGAGTGTGCTGTGGTCAGTGCAGAGTGAGAGGTGGAACTGCAGCAGATGTGCTGCCTGTGTTGAGCTGCTCGACTTCAAAGCAAATGAATCCACGGCAGTCTGCACATCACCACAGCTCTGACTCTCCCCTTCAGTCGGTATATCACCACAGCTCAGACTCTCCCCTCCAGTCTGTACATCACCACAGCTCTGACTCTCCCGTCCAGTCTGTACATCACCACAGCTCTGACTCTCCCCTCCAGTCTGTAAATCACCACAGCTCTGATTCTTCCCTCCAGTCTGTATATAATCACAGCTTTGATTCTCCCCTCCAGTCTGTACATCACCACAGCTCTGATTCTCTCCTCCAGTCTGTATATCACCATAGCTCTGACTCTCCCCTCCAGTCAGCTCTCATGCACACACATTTGCAAAAACCAGGAACACACAAAACTGCACACACCATTTGGCAGTGTAGCCCGTCTCAGATGTTAAACATATTTTAGTGAAAAAGAGGAGAGATACACTGGATTGAACTTTTCCATTTATAGAGCAGACAGACATGTGGGGCAGAGAGAGAGAGAAGAGGCAGAGAGAGAGACAGAGAGAGAGAAGAGACAGAGAGAGAGAAGACAGAGAGAGAGAGAAGAGACAGAGAGAGAGAAGACAGAGAGAGAGAGAGAGAGAGAGAGAGAGAGAGAGTGAAAGAAGGGAATGAGGGGGAGTAAAAGAGAGATAGAGTTGAAGGTGGACAAAGAGCAGGAGTGAGAAAGAGACAGAGAGCACAGAATTAGGGTTGGTTAGGATTAGGGTTTGCCTTTGAGGGGCTGTTTTGGTTTTGAAAGCATTCCTAACTTTTAGTAGCCATAATTAATTTTATTAAATTTATATAATACTTTATAGCCTAATCAGGTTTCAGAAGGATGTGGCTCATGACAACAGGAGTGCCTGATTTACCACGTTAAAAACGCCAGTCTATCGAAACCTAAAATATGACACACAGATGGACGTAAAACTGAATACATCGACAGTAATGACTGGAATCAAATCTTTTCTCATTCGTAAAGATTACCACACTTGTAGCGAGTATAGGATTCCTCAAGAGAACAGACATTAAACAAACAGCTCGGAGAACCATTTTAAACAAACAGCTTGGAGAACCATTTCCACCATGTGCCTCCTTTCCCATCCCTTGGGTCACAAAACATGCAGCATTCATCAAATCTCCATGGGCCATAAGAGTGATGGGGGAGGGGCAGGGCGGTGTACGTGGAATGCCAAAGGTCATAGGTCATATGCGTAGCTGCCATTATGTGTAGGAGGAAAGCTGGAGATGAAAGCCTCTCCCTCCAGGGCCAAGTGGTTCCGTGAGGAATAAAAGCCGTGTGACAGTTTTCTGTCTGTGACCTCAAAGAGAGGTGCTTCCCAGTGTGTGATGGAGCCACAGTTGTTGGTGGAGATCCTGAGCAGTGCAGGAACAGCAAACGTTTGTGTTTACAGTAGATAATATTACCTCTCCGTGTTTATAGTAGATAATACTACCTCTGTGTTTACAGTACATAATACTACCTTTCTGTGTTTATAGTAGATAATACTCCCGCTCTGTGTTTTCAGGAGATAATACTACCTCTCTGTGTTTATAGTAGATAATACTATCTCTCTGTGTTTATAGTAGATAATACTACCTCTGTGTTTACAGTACATAATACTACCTTTCTGTGTTTATAGTAGATAATACTCCCGCTCCGTGTTTTCAGTAGATAATACTACCTCTCTGTGTTTATAGTAGATAATACTACCTTTCTGTGTTTATAATAGATAATACTACCTTTCTGTGTTTACAGTATATAATACTACCTCTCTGTGTTTATAGTATATAATAGTGCTTCTCAACATCCTGTTGCTCTCTCCCTCCCAGTGAAGGGATATCATGCGCACTGTTTTTTTTTTTTTTCAAATTAAATGTGTGAAATCAAGCAGGTTAAAAAATGCTATATACCATTGTCTGTTAAGTGCCCATTATCAGAGGATCTGAGGGGCAGAATGTCTTTAAAGAGTGAACACAAATTTTGCTTTATGATTTTCATGTTAAAGTGTGAACATGTTTTCACACTTACAATTATGACCTGATTAAGTGTAAGACACACACACTCCCACACACATACATATTTCCTCCTGATATCCCCTGTGCATTTCTTTTACTGAGTCACATGACAGAGTCATATCTTTCTGCCCTTAGTGAGCTTAAATTAGCTGCTGTGTAATGTTGCCACTTCCTGCAAGTTTCTCTCTTTGTGTCTGTGTCTCTGTTCATGTGAGTGTCTCTCTTTGGGTGTGTGTCTCTCTTTGGCTGTGTCTCTCTTTCGGTTTGTGTCTCTCTTTGGCTGTGTGTCTCTCTTTCGGTTTGTATCTCTCTTTGGCTGTGTGTCTCTCTTTGGGTGTGTGTCTCTCTTTCGGTTTGTGTCTCTCTTTGGGTGTGTGTCTCTCTTTGGATGTGTGTCTCTCTCTGGGTGTTTGTCTCTCTCTGGATGAGTGTTGCTCGGCCCGTCTGCACAGTGTTCTCACTGCAGTACTGCAGTGGTCTGAAAGCCCTTCCTTTCTTCCAGACCCATTTCCTCCAGAACCGCCACAGAACCTCAGGGTGGGGAACCACACTGTGCATGCCGATGGCAGTGTGAGTGTGCGGCTGTGGTGGGACCCCCCCAGCCAGCTCGACCTGCCCCTCCACCACTACAAGTTGACATGGAATGCCCACAGTGCTCCAGCAGGGGGCGTGAGCTGGAAGGAGAAGGGCAGAATTGTGGACGGGGTAAGCTTTCGCCACAGCACCTCACACCTTGTCTCCATCAGAATCCTCTGGTCTGCATTCAGATCTGTTTCCGTCTCACCATTCACCAGGGTGCTGTGTTGTGTGTTAGTGCGGGTTAATGAGCCCATTGAGGCAGTGAGGGGTCTTGAGGCGTCCTGAGAGGTCCTGAGACGTCCCGAGCGTCTCGGCTGTGGAGCTTTGTGACTGATCCATTCAAAGACAGTTTTGCTATAGACAGTAATCTGGCCTGTGTGAAGACAGAGGATCCATCCCCTGATGTGTAGCTGAGGAAGTCGTGCATCTAATCTACATCTAATTAGTTTAACCCCATAACTACACTGGTCAGTTTCGCTCAAGTTTTGCCTGCCTTCTCACTGCAGGTGTTGAACTCATGTGCACCACCTGTGTTGTAAGAAAGTGCAGGTCAGATATTTATATTGACTGTGGACTGAAGCCGCCACCTGGTCTTGTAATCATCGTATTTTATTGTAACCTGAGATCCTCTTTAAAGCTGCAGCTCTCCGGTGGTTTTGATTCAGTCATTTGTTTTTACAATGCAATAACTTTACAGGAATAAACCGACAGATGTTTCACTGAACAGTAGCCTATTATGAAGAGCCCTTCTGAGAGACATAGGTTTCAAAAACATTCATTCCTTTATTATTGCAACCTATTTATGACAAAACTTATCATTTTTAAACAGTCTGGTCTTATTAGGAACTATAGATCAGCTCAGTGCCCATGAGCTCAGTGCCCGTGTGCTCAGTGCCTGTGAGCTAAGTGCCCATGCCCTTCCTGTCTTGATGCTGTGTGTTTCATACAGGAGCAGCTGTCCCGACCTCACTGGCAGGTCTGGAGAACAGCAGAGCGTTGGCCAGCCTTTCTGAGGCGCTCTGTGAGAGTGTTTGTGTTGGAGTCTGCAGCGCTAAACCTGCAGGATTTACCAGAACTAGAAGATGTTTTACTGTTTCCATCCCATGTGCGTTAAAAAAAGCACTGAAAACAGAGAGATTGTGAGTTTTGGTTTGAAGGGAATTGTGGATCCTCTCACTAGAGTCTCACTTGTTTAATTAGGTCCACTTAGTCTACTTTAAAAATCTGATATTTAGTTCATATTTATGCAAAAATATAGAAAATTCTAAGTTCTAAACTCTAATTTACAAGCACCACTGTAGAATGGAGCTATGATGTACACAACAAACTGCAGAGAAGAGAGGAGAAGTTAGAGAGAAGAAACTGGTAGAAATGACCTAGGGTTAGAGTAAAGCCAGTCAGTGTGTAGAACCTTCCCTTAATCATAACCTGAACCACTGTAATAATACACAGTACCTTTCCTTCCTTAGCATTAAAAGGAAACATCTACTACCATGAAACTCTCAAACTCACCTTGCACTGTTATGGCTGAACAGAATCTGAATTTCCTCTTGACTCTTACAAACAAAGCCATGTTTGAGGCCTGGAAGTCATAACAGGAGTCTCCACGGTGATGTAGGAGGGCTCCTCACACTCAGAACCCTGAGCCCTAGTCCACATGCCTGTTGAAACACATGTTTTGGCTATCTGGAGGAGCACGGACAGATTAAAACTTATTATCGACTAATAACTCTCGTTCTCGGTTCCCTGAACTGGGAAATCAGTGGCTGTCTTGTTGGCCAGTATGCTTGGTCTGTGGATGCTAATGACATTAGTTCTGATTAGAATGATAACCTGTCAATCACCATAAAATGAGCACTATAACTAAAAGAAATATAACTAACCAAGAAATATAACTAGAAGAAATATAACTAACCAAAAAAACAGACAGATCCGCTGACACAGTAGGCCTACGGTTTAACTGAACCAAGCATCAAAATACATTTCAGTCTGTAATGTGATCTGTTTATCTAGGCGCACTGTAATTCTTTGATAACAATGATTCTGTCCTGTTTCCGTGCCCATGTCCTCACAGGGTTTGAGCGGGACAGAGTTGGACGGGCTCCAACCAGACCTGTCCTACATGGTGCACATTCAGGCTGTTGCTCTTTGGGGGCAGAAACGTCTGAAGAGCAGACGGGCTCAGATCTCCTTCACGACGGCGTCTCCTACCGGTGAGAGGAACCCTGCTTCCGGTTCCCTGATCAGAGCTTTGCTCAAACACGTCTAGGACTTTCACAACTGAGACAATATTCTAATTAATTATTGTCATTAGTTTTCAATGTAATGTCAATAGGGTGGCTGTCAGGTTTTTTGCTGGCAGAAGGTCTGCTTTGCCAGAAGAAGTGTCATCTCACAGGGTTTTGTTCTTTAGCACCTGCCCTGCACCAGGTCATTAGTCCTCAGTTGAAGAGAGTAGGAGCAGATTCTCGTAGGAGCAGATTCTGGCTTGTGTCAGCACTCTGGCGCAGGTGAGACGCAGGTCACTAAACAGAGGCTTGTGGGGGATTCCCTGCCTGAGCCACCCTCCCAGAGCTTTCATTATCCCCCCCTCTGGTTCCTCTCCTCCACAGAGACCTTGTCTTTCCATAGCAGAGGGGAGTTATAGCCCTCTTTCTGCTTTTAATTATGTCTTATAAATCTTTTACTAATTCTACCCAAACTAATTCCAGATACAGAGCGTAGAAAAGTGAGGGGTTAGAGATCTCAGAGCTCTGCTCTGATTTCAGTGCGACATGTTGTAGTGAATACTGGTAGTGAATACTGGTACTGAATACTGGTAGTGTATACTAGTAGACTAACTAATGCAGAGATGTATTCCATTTTTCATAAAAACAATATATGTATTTGCATCGAACTGTTCCTTGTGATCATTTAAAATGTGCATCTTGATCAGTGTTCTGTGCTTCCTCGTTAGGACTGTACAACACTGGCTGTAGTGTAAATGCACTCTGCTGTATAAATGCAGATTGACTAATAACCGATCTGTCCTTAATGATGTGTGGTTTGTGCAGAAGTCAGCATGGAAATGAAGAACTTCTGTACAATAGAAAGTACAGCTTCTCATGGAAATGTGTAGCACTGTGTGAATATTGTGCAGGTTCATGTCAGTCAACATATTTATTCAGCTGCATGAGTGACCAACATATGAAATTACAGATTTTTTTTGTTTGCATCTGCTTCTATTTTCTAAGATTTTCTAAGTTTCATTGGTCTCTGCGGAGAAAAGCTCCGCCCATCCAGCACATCACACAGGGCTTTGGAAGGGTCATGGCTAATGTGAATTCTGCTGCACATCTGAATCTTTCCCTCTTACGACAGCCTCCCTGCCTGGGCGCGAGACAGTCTCACAGGACGTCTCCAACGAGCTGCCCGCCTCCCGCTCCTCCCCTAGCGTCCTGCGCCTTGAGACCGCTGCTCCCCATTACCATGACAACCAGTTGCAGGTCAAGGTGTTCTGGAAGAGTCGACTTCCAGGCAAGTGAAGCATGCTGACAGGGGAGGATTAAACAAGGTGCTCATGGCAGGATTTCATTGGGGCGACAGCTGATGTTAAACGGAATCCTAAATTGCCTGCGTTTTCGTTCCACTGTTTATGCAAAACATTTCATGTGTGCTGAGCAGTTCTTTGCAGTTCCACAGCAGAGCGGTTCTTTGCAGTTCCACAGCAGAGCGGTTCTTTGCAGTTCCACAGCAGAGC
>JAOYMR010000024.1:7516796-7537473 GCA_025802075.1 Tenebrosternarchus preto
GTTACTGTAATGTGTAAGTAATCAGACAGACACCATTACTGTAATGTTTAAGTAATCAGACAGAGACACCATTACACCGTTGTTGTGTGTGTTTTGATTTTTCACTCCAGTGGACTGTATTTAAAATAAATGACTGTGATATTTTACTGACTTCACTGTGTGTAGTCTAGAAAGACCACATTGGCATCTCATCATATTTTAGGTATTGGGTTTCTAACTGTTTCATGTAAAGTTAGGGTATGAGCTTGTGTACTCTTTTATGATTGGTCAGAGCTGGTCATGTGCTCTTTTAAGATTGGCCAGAGCTGCTCATGTGTTTATGTATTGTTAGGCGGCGTTGGAGGCCATTGATGAGCTTGATCTGTTTGGTGCTTCTGGAGGCCACAAATCAGTCATCCACGTTCTCCCAGATGAAGTGGAACATTGCCAGGTAACAGACGTTGTGCTTTGTTTCCAGGTAACGGACAGTTCTACTGAAATGTAAATAAAAAAAGAAGAAATTCACAAAACAAATTGCTGGCGGTTTTGTCATCTTTTGCTGTAAGGCAAGCAAAACCTGCTATAGTAAACATTTAGTACTTGAGTAGTTGGCAGGTAGTAAATGTGAAGCAGAGCTTCTCTGAGCTCTTAGCCAGAGCTCTTGTCTTGTCCCTCTTCCGCTCCTGTGTGGTTGTAGTCCATCCTGTGCTCCATGCTGCCTCGAGCCTCCACCTCAAAGGAGATTGATGCCGGGCTGCTCTCCATCATCTCCTTCCCTGCGTTTGCAGTTGAGGATGTTGAACTGGTCAGCATCACCAAAAGTGAGATCATCTCCAAGCTGCAGGTAGCGCTCAGGCGATGATTGTGTTTGCCTTCTCTTAACCTTCAGTTGTTTTGATGACAGAAATGTTTAAAAGAAAAGTCTGCCAAGTTAAAGATCATCGACTTCTGTTCTCAGACTGACTCTCAGCCAAATGCAGATCAAGTTAACCACAGGCATCATTATGAAGGACCATATAACTCAAAAGAAATGTAATCATTTCAGGGCCGTTATGGGTGCTGTCGGTTTATCAGAGATGGCTACAGGACCCCCAAAGAGGTGAGGGTCCTGGCACCACCTGCCTGCTTTCTCTCTTCATGTTGTGGTAGGTGCTCACTGGGTCTTACAGCTGGGATGTTCTGCCAGGCTGGTATGTTTTAGCACTGCAGCAGGACCCCTTACCTGCTCTGTTCGAACATTTGTTTGAATTCTCAGTTCTCTTTGTAGGACTCTTCTCGGCTTCATTACGACCCAGCAGAATTAAAGCTGTTTGAGCATATTGAATGTGAATGGCCAGTATTTTGGACGTACCTTATACTGGATGGCATTTTCAATGGAGATCATGTTCAGGTATGTCACCCTTTGAACACACCAATGCTTGGTTACACCCCAGGCCTCAGCATTAAGGGTTGAGAACTGCTACCTGTGTTGGGCCACAAGGGGGAAGTGTGGGGTCATGGTTGATACTAATGTGACTGTCCAGGTGCAGGAATACAGGGAGGCGCTGGAGGGCATTTTGATTCGAGGCAAACACGGCATCAAACTGGTGCCAGAATTATACGCTGTACCGGCCAACAAGGTGAGCTTTCTAACCCAGCACATCCTGCATCTGCTCCAGTTCAGATCTTTATAGACATCTCTCTATATATGAGCACACATGTATGAATCCTTTTTTAAACTAGTTTTGAACTGAACTGATCGAGTCTGTCCAGCCTGTCCAAATCCAGGAGCAGAGCTGAGGCTATGTGGCAGTGATGGGAACGTTTCTCTGCTGTTCCAGGTGGAGGAGGAGTACCAGAGTCCGCACACAGTGGAGCGGGTGGCTGTGGGCCAGCTCCCACACATGTGGGGACAGTCCCTCTATATCGTGGGCAGCCTGCTCGCTGAAGTACGCCGTCCACGCAATCCTCTGCTTCCTGTCTTTGTGTTTCTTCTCCAGCTGGGCAGCTGTTTGTCTAATTTTGATAGCTATATACCCCCGGCAGGGGTCAAGTATGTCAAATGGAAATGCCCCAGGGCAGGGCTTTGTGTCTTATATGTTTTTCAATAACCTTGTCTCAAAAGTATTTTTATTTTGTTTAATCAGGGATTTCTTGCTCCCGGAGAGATAGATCCTCTAAACAGAAGATTCTCCACTGGGTTCAAACCAGATGTTGTAGTCCAAGGTAGTGGAACAGCTGGGGTGTGGCACATTGGCTAACAACAGTATTTTAAAACTAGGAGAAGTTTCTTTGAAACTTAGATTCTCCAGAAAGATACACGTACACACATGCACACATTTGATAAGCTTGTTGTACAGCTGTGTATGTTTTGTTTAGTGAGCGTAGTGGCTGAGTCCAAGGAGATCCAGAGTTTGCTGATGGACTGTGGGATTGAGGTGCAGACCGTGTCAGAAGTCCTGCCCATCCGCGTTATGTCCGCTCGAATCCTGAGCCAGATCTACGTGAAGCTCGGTGAGGATTGGTTTCACACACACTCACTCCTCACAACTCCTCCTCCTGTGTTACGCTGGGGATTAGGACTGGTGCATGTGAAGTAACATGTGGGTTCTTGATTGCTGGTTCAAACCAAGCCGTGTGTCCTCTGTTCTGCTCAGGGAGCTGCAAGAAACTGGGTCTGACAGGCCGACCATACAGACACATCGGTGTTCTGGGAACCTCCAAGTTCTACGAGATCAGAAACCACACCTACACTTTCACCCCACAGGTCAACACACAGTTTGGTTTAATTTGAATGCTGTGACCTTCATTACATTTAGGGTTTTTCTCCAGGAAGAATAAACATTGTTTTGTTGTGATTGAAGGGGGTGATGTGTGTGTGTGTGTGTGTGTGAGAGAGAGAGATTGAATCAAATGTGCTGCTGTTTCCTCTATTTTCTCTTGTAGTTCATCGATCAGCATCACTTCTACTTGGCTCTGGATAATCAGATGATTGTGGAGATGCTGAGGACTGAGCTGGCCTACCTCTCCTCCTGCTGGAGAATGACAGGGAGACCCACACTCACGTTTCTCATCACGCAGAGCATGCTGGGTAACGGGAGCACAACAGTCCACTAACATGCACGTGGCACACAGAAGCAGCATCGCCACGTCTCACCCGATGCTCAGTGCTTGGAGACAAGAACGTTCTAGAACTGTGCTTGTCGTTGTAGTGGAGGAT
Source organism: Tenebrosternarchus preto (assembly GCA_025802075.1). NCBI lineage: Eukaryota > Metazoa > Chordata > Actinopteri > Gymnotiformes > Apteronotidae > Tenebrosternarchus > Tenebrosternarchus preto. The sequence continues at coordinate 7,519,975 of JAOYMR010000024.1, forward strand.
GGAGGAGCCATCGACCCCTGCATCCTCTCCACCCTGCGCAAGCTGCAGGACGGCTACTTTGGTGGAGCGAGGTTAGAACGCACAGAAGCACAGCATCAACACTCAAGCCATTTCTTGCCTTCACAGAAATATGAAATGCTACATATTCCTCTGAAGATCTGAAGAGACGGTATTGCTCAGTCTGCTCCACTGTGTTCCTCTTGTACATAGAGTCCAAATGGCAAACCTCTCCACGTTCCTCACCACCTCCTTCCACACCCATCTCAGCTTCCTGGATGCGGATTCTGATGAGAACCTTCTAGATGAGGATGAGGATGATGAAGATAAAGAGCATGAATTTTCACCTTCTGGTAGTTTTCTTCGCTTTTTATTAGCAGTCACATGACTTAAACGGTTTGGCGCAGGCTTAAGGAGGTGGTGTTGTTGCTCTCTGCCATAGGAGGTTCAAACGATGTGCTTGACAAATACCTCACACAGCTGTTACAGAGCACAGCCACGAAAGCACAGCTTCCTCCCATCCAGAGGGGACAGCAACACGTTTTCAGCGCGGAACACACCACGCGGGATATCCTCACTCTCATGGCCCAGGTTCAGGGGCTCAACATGCCCAGTAAGCCTGGAAGGACCTTTTCTCATTCTCATGCATACGTGAGATTAGTTTATATTTCTCATTCTGCCTCCTGCATCCGTGAGTTTAATTTATATCAGCTGTGTGCTCAGTCTGCTGCATTTTTTTGTAATTTGCATTTAATACCCTGTAGATTAGAAGTGTTTTCAGTTGGTTTTGTCTTTAATCAAAAATAGCTGTTAGAAAGCAGACCATGGCAGTCAAGCAGAGAGTGTGTTTAGGCTGTTGTGCTCTGGGCTGGGTGTGGATCCACTGCTGTGGGTTAGGTGTGGATCCACTGCTCCTCTCCTCCATGTCTCCTGCTGGAACTCACCCTCCTGCACTCATTTCAGAGTCGTCCATGTATCTGCCTGTGGTGCCCAGCATGAACAAACACAGGAAGTCTCTGAACCTGCTGGAGGTCCCTCACCATCCCCCTCACCAACACAAGGCAAGAGCCCCAGCGCCATGGTTACAGCAGCACCTTACATGTTACATCACTGCGCTTGTGTGACAGGTGATAGAAAGTTGTTGTTTGTGGTTGTTTGTTTCCATGGTGAGTTTGTTTGTGCTTTGCCAGGCTCCTGCTGCTGATCTGCACTTACCCCATGATTGCCATGGCAACACGGACTTTGCTGCTTTGGTCAGCCACCTGAAGGAATGTCCAACACTCCAGGATCAGGCTGACATCCTTTACATCCTCTATGCTATGAAGTAGGTGTTCATACATACCTATCAAATCAGCTGCAAGGGGAAATGAACTTTTCACTGGTTTTACAACTGTAACAGAAACGATAGAAACAGTAAAATTACAATACAGTTACATTTTGAACTGTGTGTGTGTGTGTGTGTGTGTGTGTGTGTGGTTAGGGGTGCAGACTGGGTGGTGAGTGTGTCGGCCCCAGGTAGAGCTACAGTGCGCTCTCTGCTGGAGGAGCTCTATGTCAAGGCTGGAGCGTCCAAAGAGTGGGGTCTCATCCGCTACATCTCAGGAATACTGAAGAAGAGGGTGGAGGTCTTGGCAGAGGTGAGGAAAGACTTTCCATTTTTACTCCATTTAAACTTTTTGTTTGTGGAATATGTAAAGTGTGTATGTGTGTGTGTGTTCCACCCTCAGGCCTGCACTGATCTTATCTCCCATCAGAAGCAGCTCACAGTGGGCCTTCCCCCTGAGCCCAGGGAGAAGGTCATCACAGCGTGAGTGTGTCTTTCTTCACTGATCCAGGACCTGTTAGAGGTCAGAATTTTGTCTAAAAACAGGTACCCTAAATCAGTTATTAGAAATGAGTTTCTCTTCAGCGGTAATTGTTGGTGCATTGACTGATAGTTAGAGTTAGAGTTAGTTAGAGTTGGAGTTAGAGTTAGTTAGAGTTAGCTTTTTAAAATGATTTCTGCTGTTTTTTTAGCCCTCTTCCACCTGATCAGCTGAATAACCTGATCTATGATGCTAGTGGCCCGGATATAAGCATTGCTGTTCTCACCCAGGTAACTACACACTAAAACACCACTAAATCCTCACTCAGGTAACACTATACTCTAAAACACCACTGAATCCTCACTCAGGTAACACTATACTCTAAAACACCACTAAATCCTCAATCAGGTAACACTATACTCTAAAACACCACTAAATCCTCACTCAGGTAACACTGTACTTTAAAACACCACTGATTCCCTTCTCTCCACTTTTCTGATGGAAAAAAAAAGAAAAAAAGATTACATTTGTTCTTGAAAACGTTTTGCGTGGATGAAGCTGTAACCGTGTTCACTGCGGTCCAGGAGATCATGGTGTACCTGGCCATGTACGTGCGCTCTCAGCCCGCTCTGTTCGGAGACATGCTACGCCTCCGGATCGGCCTCATCATGCAGGTGATGGCGACGGAGCTGGCTCGCAGTCTGCACTGCTCAGGTAACCGCACGCGGTCTGCACTGCTCAGGTAACCGCACACGGTCTGCACTGCCCTGGGCCGTGTGAGGCAGCACACCCTGTCGTCTCCTCCCGCCAGGTGAGGAGGCGTCGGAGGCACTGATGAATCTCAGTCCGTCCGACATGAAGAACCTGCTGCATCACATCCTTAGCGGGAAAGAGTTCGGAGTGGAGAGGAGCAGTGAGTCAGCACTTCCAAACAAGCACCTGTGAGCTCTAACTTTAACTGACCCTTGAGTGCACTGTGTTCCTGGAAGGTGAGTGAGTGTGCCGTGTTTTTTGCTGTGATGTTTCGTGCGGTAGTGCGCCCCTCGGAGTCCACTGCCACCAGCCCTGCAATCTCCATCCATGAGCTCGGACACACGGGCGCTACCAAAACAGAGCGTACGGGCATCCGCAAGCTGAAGAGCGAAATCAAACAGGTGAGAACTGGAGAAGCACTTCAGAAGGTCATGCAGACCAGCGCGCCCTACGCTCCACATCACTTACGCTCCAGGGTGGACGAGTTTCAGGTTAAACGTACAGGCAGTTTTGGACGTTCCGGTGATTTTGACTTTTTTGTTCCGCTTGCAGCTCGATGACTCCAGACCAATAAGCGTGGGTTCAGTTTGTAGTGTTTCATTACGGCATGCCTGTCTGTACCGTACAGCTTGTGTCTCAACAGCATCCAACTGAGCATGCTCACTGGGGGGTGGAACGAAATGCACATTTTGATTCTGAACTAAAGATTCAAATTAATGTTCAATATTTTTTGTGTTAAAATGTGTTGATTGTATGTTTTACGTAATAACATTTGAGAGCAGAAGGGGTAGAAAGAATACAAAAAATACAAAAATGTATCATATAAAAACAGCATGAGAGACTTTTTTTTGACAGTGCATTTAGATCGTCACACCCTTAGTACTAAAAATGTTTATACCCCAATACGTAAAACATAAAAGTGATAGACCTGTTTTTTCAAACCACAGTCCACCAAGGTCTCAGCACTGCAGTTTAGTGCTTCTCTGATCCAGACATGTTTGCGCAGTTTGTTTCTTATTTATCGAGATTAATCAGATTAGTACAGAATACACTTAACTGCAGTCTTCTGATTGTCAAGGACTTGAGTTTGAAAGCCAGCATCTCATTTAATGCATCATTCAGCTTTCCTTCCGATCTCCCTTTGTGAATATGTGCCAACCAGACGTAGATCCAGTTTATTTTGGGTATTTTCCAGTGAGAATTGTTCATCCAACACCTTCCTCTCTCTACTGAACATGTGAAGTGTAATTTCTCTAATCCAAACCACAGGGTTTTAAAACCACTTGCTCTTTATTTTTTATATCTCATTCGAAATAAACCACTAATGTGGATGTCCAAGTCCATTGCAGAAAGATTGAAGCTCCCGTTCTTCACCGCTCTGTTGGGTTGTTGTTTTTTTTGTGGGTTTTTTTTTTGCTGTGATATGCTTTTTCTCTTGTAGATCATTTCTGGCAGTCATTCCACCAGCAGCAATGTCACGTCACCTCGCTCCACGGTAACCATGGTACCGCCGAGCCTCTCCCTTGAGCTTCACACCTGTTGCTAAACTTCAGCTGCAGCTCAGAGTCGTGAAGTTGCAGAGCGCCCTGTGCATCCTGTGTCGCTGTTGTGCTGGATGTGTTGTGTGTGATTCAATATCTGCTGTTGGCTGTCGTGAGCATGAGCTTCTATGCCTGAGCGAAGGTGTGCTGGATGTTCTGCGTCCTTATGCTGATCAGTTAATAGAAGCACCAGGCAACATGGACACTTTAGTTCACCGCTTTGTGGGCTTTCTGAACACTGACATTAGTTACTGACACACTTTAATGCTGGGGGCGATGTGGTGATTGATTCCTTCAGTCAGAGTTTTCCTGGGGCATTCAGTTGTTACACGAGACTCACGGAAGAGTGAAGATGTGTGTGTTTATGTGTGTAGCGTTGCAGTAGCCCCTCCACACCTAGTGGGGTGCTGTCCCCGACAGGCCCCGGAGACACGCGGCTACAGTGGGAGGAGCGTCAGGGCCAGTGGCTGCGGAGGAGACGCCTGGATGGGGCCATCAATCGCGTTCCTGTCGGCTTCTATCAGAAGGTGTGGAAGATCCTGCAGAAGTGCCACGGCCTGTCCATCATGGGATACGTGCTCCCCTCCTCCACCACACGGGAGGTACAAGAAGTTTGCTTGCACACACTCTTGTTAACATAGCCAGAAGCTCATGGGCTGGTGTCATGTCTGTGTTTGTGTGTGTGTGTGTGTGTGTCCATATGCATTCATGTGTCCATGCGGGCCTGTGTGTTGCTGTAGATGACGGAGGGAGAGATTAAGTTTGCCGTCCATGTGGAGTCTGTGCTGAACCACGTTCCCCAGCCAGAGTACAGACAGCTGCTGGTAGAGGCCATCATGGTGCTGACACTGGTGGCAGACATGGAGGTGCCCAGCATAGGAGGGATTCTTCACATCGACCGCATCATTCACATGGCCAATGAACACTACCTGCAGGATCAGGTACAGCACCAAGCGCTCCCACCCTACCAAGCGCTCCCACCCTACCAGGCGCTCCCACCCTACCAAGCGCTCCCATCCTACCAGGCGCTCCCACCCTACCAGCTGGTGTTGAAGCTGTAATTTCAGTAGTTCTTTTCTCTGATTTTTGCAGAAATCCAGTGGGGCCAACGAGTTTTTCCTGGAGAAGGATCCGGCCACAGGAATCTGCAACTTCTTCTATGACAGCGCCCCTAGTGGCAGCTATGGCACTATGACCTATCTGTCAAAGGCTGTCATAACATACGTTCAAGATTTCCTTCCTAGTACCAGCTGTCAAATGCAGTAAGGAGAGCAGCTCTGTGCACACAATGACCTCACCACTGATCTAGGACCAGTCTCTATAACTGTAGCTTTGTCTTTTACACAGATGTGCAAAACTGTAAACCTCATGTCATATCAGCTGCAGAGGGCAGCCTCTACTAGCAATAGCGAGGCAGCTTGAGTGGCTAATTACAGTAAAACTCAAAAGCAGTTCAGTGGAAATGGATGAATGTGTAAAAAAAAAATTACATGTAAAATTAAAGATATTTTACATGTTTTCTTTAGATGATCTAGCCAGATCAGTAATGTATCAGTAATTTCAATATTTAATAATTTATGGTTTTATTCAAGAATGAGTTTTTTTGTATGTATGCAGATGTAGAATGTATATCTACTAGTAACAAAGGTAATAATATTACAAGTGGAAAATCCTTTCCAGTTACTGTGTGTGTAGTTTGTTTTGGTCTGTTTGCTCATTAAGACAGGGGCTAAATATGGCATTAATCCACAATTCCATATTATGTCATTACATCACTTTGTACCAGCCTGTTACATTTTTCTGAGTGTGGTGTGAATGTATGAACTCTGTAATCTTCCTGTTGTACTGTAGAAGGAGCATGTTTACACACATCTGTAATGCAGAGAGAAACCCAAACACAACAGTCCTTGTCCTGAGAGACACTGATGGGTACAACACAGGTTTTCTTTCTTTACAGAAACAAATGCTACAACTTTGAATCTATGGGTCAGTAAGAAAAATGGTTTGTTGATTTTCGTCTTTATTTTCTACATCGTGTTTGTAGCCGTGGGACAGGTGGAGTGGTGGTTCTCCAACACCACCACCTCCACTTTGAGTGGGTCGACTGACCCAGGGTCAGTTTTCCTCAGGACCATAAAGCAAATCTGTTCCTGCTCTGAAAGTCACATTCTTGACAGTGAGTGAAAACAAGGGCACGTTTTATCTCACGCAGTGTGTAGTCTGTACGTAACATGCTAAAATGTATCCTAAAACTTCACAAAGCTGATTCAAATGGCTTGCCGCTGACACGCAATCTCTTGGTTAATTTAATCAAGTGTGATTTTCTGTAATTAAAATTGGCTCGTTTAGCTGCTGAGTTTCAGGTTGGCTGTTTGAATTCTGGAGAAGCTCCAGATCCGTTTTAGAACACTGGGCTCATTAAACCGCTGTGTGACACTGTTGTTCTCTGGACCCTCAGAGCTGTTGTTATGTAACTTATTAAAGAGCTGTCTCCTTTTCTTTTGTCTCACTTTCTGACTCTCATCTTTACAGTTTTAATAGTTGCTCTTAATTGTAGTAAATGCAAAATTTGGTAGTAAAACAATTTAGCATATTTTTATTTGTGTTGCTTTGACAATGGCAGGGCGAGTTCTTGTCGAAATGTGTGCTTGTGCTTTTCTGGTTTTTTTTTTTATTCTCAAACCGAAATTTGTATGTTGTGATTTGTGTTTGTCCTGTTTTTTTTTGTTTTCCTGGCCTCTAAGCTTGGAGATAAAAGCTCACAGGTGAATGGCACGTACACAGATGGTGTCCTCATACTGCGTAGTCCTGCTAGCACTGGTCCCAAGGGCAGATGCATAATGACATGCTAATATCATCCTCATGATGGTCTGGACTAAACCCTGGACAAGAGTCTTAGTGGAACGCAGGTTTATTGGACACACTAGCCTTTGACTACAAACAGGTCAACTGGACTATGATCACTCTGGACTAGAATAACTGGACTAGAATATGTGGCGTTTAATAAAACTTTCAGTGTTGAATAATTATGACCTTTTAATTATTTATTTATTATGTTAATGTAAATGCGTTTAATTGAGTAATGGTAATTTGTAAAGAAATATTCTGTTTATTTATTGCTGTGCGAGTAATATTTCAGCTGTAACTCTGAAGGTTTACAAACAGAACGGAGAATCCAGCTCCATTCCACTCGGATCTAATCTCCAGGTTTTCTGTGGCAGAAACTGTAAGCCTGTCTCCTTATAGACAGGTAGCTTGTGCTTGATTTGTGTCCTGGTGAAACAGCACTGTCTTTTATAGCTCACGAAAGAATCTTTTACCCTCCTGGGTGACGAATGAATAATTCACATCCAAGTACACACACCGTGAGTGGCATCATCCCTGTTAGAAGTGTTCCAGGGTGGGAGTGGCCGCTTGCTTTGTGTGTGAGCTGGGAGGAGCCCTCTGGTGCAGGACTAAAACTGGGGGGGGGGGGGGGGGGCGGTTAGAGAGAGAGGGAGAGGAGAGTGGGAGAGGAGAGAGAGAGGAGAGAGTGGGAGAGGAACAACATTGAGATGCTCTGTTGGCTGGAGGAAGAAGAGATGTTGGTGCAGGAGCTCCAGGAGCGTGTGGGCTGTGTGATCACCCACGTTGGTGAGTACGCGCACCTTTCTAGCCTCTGCATTCATGAGGGAGAAATGGGGGTGAGAGGACTGAAATGGGTGTCTGGGTGAGGGGGTTACTCACAGTAAGCTGGAGCCGATCACCATCACTCAGTCTTGTCTGTATTTGGTGTATGAAGTGACGTGTTTCAGATTTGATGGATGGTCTGTACTCACTTTAATAAGGCATTGCTTGTATTATGGTTTAGCTAAACCCAGTACATTAAGGACAGGGAACTGGGATGGTTCAGTCTTCACACTGTACTTTGCAGGGTTTAGTCACTGCTGTTTCAGCTCAATTCCTGGCATCTTGAATTCCAGTGCTTTGCTTAGAAAGACAGAAATGTACACAAAGCTTTATCGTCATTTGATGCATTTAATTCCCAAATTACTTCTCGTGATAACAACCCTGTTTAATGACACATGATATGTGGAAGAGGAGGGTCCAAAGGTGGGATGGGGGGATGTAGGTTATTGTGCCGTGTGGGCAGCGTCAGTCTCCTACCAGACGCTCTGATGCTGCAGCAGCCCTGCGGGGGAGGGGCTGCCCGTTGCTGTGGAAACTAACATGGGGCCTGCACAGCTACCGTGATTCGCTGGGAGGCTTCAGAGCCCAGGCACATCCTACCGTTCGTTCATCAAGGGAATCCCGGTTCCTGCTTCCGCATTAATCTGCTGAGGGGGGGAATCTAAGATGGAGGTGGCGTTTCGAACAGCCGCTACACCATGACCAATCATCCATGTTAATGACTGTCCTTGAGTGGTTACCGCAGCTGTCACTGCACAGCCAGTATACATGTGACGCAACCTGCTGTATCTTCACGCCGTGTGAAACGTTAAATAAGGTCATAACTGGAAATCCTCCTTTGGGATCAAAATTCAGTGAGACTAAGACTTTAGTGTGGATTTCTGACAGTAGAAAATGGACAGTCATTACTTAAAAATGTATTTATTTATTTTTAGGTGTTACCAATGATAGATGAGCCCTTTCTTATTTTAAAGGATCAGACCAGGAAATTATGTCAAATCAATGTCACAAGATTTTATTCAGACATTACAGCTCAACCTTGCAACAGAATGACTCACTGGAACTGCTTTCTGATTGGTTGCTGGTGACATCACTCTACCGTGCATTTTAGAGGGCAGTTTGTGATTAATGACTCATATTTAAATGCTCATAAATATTTAGAATATGAGACGTTTTAAGAGATGTAGAGTACTGATAGGACTGTCTCATTTTTGCTATGTCATCAGTGTTAGATGTGTCTAGGCTAATGTTCTGCAGATGCTAACACACCACCATGAATGAGATTTTAAAATTAATTTCCAGTGAGAGCAATAAACAGCAATTTTTTTTTTTTATTATAAAATTAAAATCAGTTCCTATCATCTTGGAGCTGAGATTTCAACATTCCCACATTGTGTACATTTCTGTGTGAGGATGTATGCTGCACCGAAGGTTTCCACGCTGTTCACGGCTCATGTGTTCTGGAGATGCGCATTTCGCAAGCTGTGGGCACCCTACCAGCTTGCCCGTCACAGGTGCTTCCAGCGAGCTGGAACGGTACTGCTGTACTGGAACGGTACTGCTGTACTGGGGCGTGAAGGTGAACAATAGCAAGACCGAGTGCAGAGAGCAGGACAGACATGTCAGGACTTCCTTCCTTATACCTGCTCGTCTACAATCCCAGCACTGGATTTTCTTTTCCATTTTTCATTTCTAAACCAACTGTTTTTGCATAGACAGATGTGACTTCAGCTGTGGTTGTAGCTGTGGTTGTAGCTGTGGTTGTAGCTGGGCCGATCCTGGCGTGGCAGCTGTGGTTGTAGCTGGGCTACAGCTGGGCTGGTCAGCAGTGTGGGACTGAAGTTTTATTGCACTGATAGGCCACACGGTGTCCACATTCACCAAAGAGTGAATTTAAACCATGTAGAAATGTCTTAGAACTGCACTGAATGTTTGAACTTTTAACATCTGAAAACATCATCTGACTACACTGAACATTGTCAGGTAGCTGGTTGGCAGGCTGATCTCAGTTTAGTGATGGTGCAGCTTTCCAGTTCTTTTAAATAACACAGCACTTGCTTGCAGACTTGCTGCTGTTTCTGATAACAGATTCTGAAGTGTTTTTCATCAGCATGTTTTTTTTTTTTTCCGTTTTTCATTAGCATGTGGTTTTTGTGGTTATGTGGGTTTTTTTTATTAGAATCTTAACAAATGCTGGTTTTACTACCAACAGAAGTTCACTCACACGAGCAGACACTGACATGAAAACACAAGTCCTATCCATTAGCAGCAGAAGGCTGGGGTTCTTCCAGGGGGAGGGACCAGAGGAAGTAGACTGACCCAAACATCAGGATGGTGCTTTTATGAAGCTCCTCTTCCTGTTTCTATGTCCCCTCTGCATGTGGATTTCTCCACCCACCCTCTGTGTCCGCTGTAGCTCCACCACTGAACGGGCAAAAACATGGATCAGTTAGGATATTAGACACGTAATGTAAATGATCTTCCTAGTGAATATATTCTTGGCTCCTCTTAAAATGAGGATTTCATCATTATGTGTGACTGTAAGTCATTAACACAATTTTTAGGTGGTGTTCCAAGATTTCCCTTGTGCACTAATGTAGTTTACAGTTCTTCACTTCCATGTGTTTTGTGCTGTCTCAACACAGCAGTCTCAACACACGCTCTCTGCCGGTAGTGGCACATATCATACACAGCAGCTTTGCTGAAGTTTTTGCATGTGTCAGTCACAGCTGGGTCCAGGTGGAGCAGGTGGTGCAGGTTTGGGTGGAGGCGGTGTTGTAGCTCCATCCCCAGTACTGATGCACAGCTGGCCAATATGTGTGAGTGTGTGTGTGTGTGTGAGGTGGAGGGAGGAAAGGAGCAGTCCCCCTTTGTGTAGCTCTGTGTGACGTTAGTTCAGTGGTTTGAGCTCGTCGCCTTGCAAGGGCGGGAGAGGAAGGGGAGGCCTGTGTTCCTCTGCATTGTTGGGGATGTTTGTGTAAACCACTCCAGTTTGTTCCACGGGCAGAAACGCACACACACCTGCTGTATGCCCTGACCAGCACGCAGGCTCAGCCTCAGAGAGTGTGTGGGAGAAAGAGTGTCTGTGGGAGAGAGAGCGCCCTCAGGAGAGAGAGCGTCCGTGGGAGAGAGAGCATCCGTGGGAGAGAAAGCGCCCTCAGGAGAGTGTCTGTGGGAGAGAGAGCGTCCGTGGGAGAGAGAGCACCCGTGGGAGAGAGAGAATCCGTGGGAGAGAGAGCGTCTGTGGGAGAGAGAGCGTCCTCGGGAGAGAGAGCATCCGTGGGAGAGAGAGCGTCTGTGGGAGAGAGAGTGTCCTCAGGAGAGAGAGCGTCTGTGGGAGAGAGTTCAGGAGTTTGGAGGCAGTGCTGCTCCCTGGCCCAGGCCGCTCAGAGCTTACGATGGGCTCCATAATGTGTGAGTAGGGGACATCTCCTTTCAGCCGTGGCCATGTTCTGCTGCTGCAGGATGAACTTACTGGACTTCTCTTGATGTGTGTGCTTCTCAGTGTCCGTATCCATCTCTGTGTCACTGTCTCTCACAGTGAGTTTAATGGTTGGATTAGACAGGCTGCAGTGAGCTATTTAATGGCTGTGGTGGGTTAATGGTGTATTATAGTTGTTTTAGGTTAATGATGTATTATAGTTGTTGTGAGTTATTGGTGTATTATAGTTGTTGTGGGTTAATGTTGTATTATAGTTGTTGTGGGTTAATGGTGTATTATAGCTGTTGTGGGTTAATGGTGTATTATAGTTGTGGGTTAATGAGGCCCTCCACAGGAGGCCCCGATCATGACTGTGTGTGGAACTGAGAACAAACATGCATGTGCACACCCACACCCCTGTAAACAAGTGTACACACACACACACACACACACACACACACACAGAAAGGTGCCTTGCGGCATCATGGGCGTCTCTGGACTGTCCCACACCTGCTGCTTGTTCTGGAGATCTTAGTGAAACCTCCTACTCTGTGGTGGTGAAACCTCCTACTCTGTGGTTGGCGTCTTGGCCATGCAGACAAAAGCGTACCATCACTTTCTGCTTACGTGTCAGGAGACTCGACCTTCCTCTTCCACTGTCCTCATCCTCACTCCAAACCATCATCACTTTGTCTCCAGGAGTTTTGTAAGTGTTCTGTAAGGCATCTGTAAGTCTTCCCAGTTATTAAGGCTATATTGTTGTTTAGTGTAGTGGATCTGATGAGAGAGTCATCAGCAGGGTTTTGTTCCACTTCAGTGTGCTGCAACACCCGTTTGCATCCAGGAGTGACTGTATCCACAACACGGGGAGGACAGTGTGCTTAGGAAAGGTGGAGAACCATGTTTCCCACAGCCTGAAATGTACCACAGCAACGGCACCATCGAAACCACACCAGTCCAAGAGCTGTTTCTGCCGTTGTTTTTTTGTGTTAAGCCGTGTGTGTTTGAGAGGTTCCTGTGTTAAGCTGTGTAGGTTTAAAAGGTTCCTGTGTTAAGCTGTGTGGTTTTGAGAGGTTCTTGTGTATAACTGCTCACATTAGTCCTGCTTCGTAGTGCCAGTCTATCAGTGTATTCATTTGTCTTAATGCATGTGAACTAGATCAGTTAGTTTCCTTGGACAAACGACTTCTAACCAACAAACTTATGCTGGAGATGTTTGATTCTCCATGTGTTGCTCAGTTGACCTGGAGATTCTTGTGTCTGTGGGGATCTGATGTTTCTGACAGCATATTTCAAAAGAGTGGTCAGAAACCCATGATGAGTGTTTTCACCAGTCCTGTAGGGCCTGCCATGTGTCCTCACCAGTCCTGTAGGGCCTGCCATGTGCCTAGCATGTTCTCAAACACAGCCTGATATTTTATTGCCCCAATATAGATATATATAGTTCTCAAATTGTTTTAGTGATGACCCTTGGCTGATTGATATCTGGGCAGCATATGTTGTGGGTTTGGATGCTGGAGGTCTGAAAGGCCAGAAACCCAGCAGTGCAGAGGAATGATCCTCCGAACAGTGTGATCAAAGCCACCTGGCTCGAGTTGGATGAAGGCTCTGTGCACCATCCAACAGCGCCGGCCGTCGAGACACGTGTGCTTGCTCTCAAACACAAACACTCTTCATTTCTACTGCTAATTCAACGCCACGATTTTAGATCTTTCTCTTCGATACGTCTGTGCTTGGGATGTTTTCAAGATTCTTGTTCCAGATGACAAGACCCTGAGGTTTTGTATAATTTCATTTTGTCATCAGAGAAAAACTGCTCTTGTCATAAAAATAACGCTGGTTGAGATATCCGTCTATTGTTGTCAGTCATGGCTGAAACTTCTTGTGAGGGTTTAGCAGATGGACTGAATGGAACAGTGAGGGTTGCATCTCAGAGCAGAGAGGAAACCCTGCCCTCCACAGCAACTTGGATGACGTGGATGTGGACAAACTTCCTGTCTGAATATACTAGGTTCTCAGATTCTTAGAAATGTATTTTCTGGATATATCAGGCTCTTAGATTCATAGAAATGTCCTGTCTAAATAAACCAGGCTTTCAGCTTCTTAGAAATATGCAAAAAGCAGTTTTACAGGAAATGATGTCTCTTTTAGAGAGGGATGAAATCCCCTTCTAAATGGGAGCAGCTTGTTTACAGGTGTCGGGTCTCCTTTGTCCAATCTATGTCTTCCTTTCCTTCCACTTTTACAAGGGTGAGGGAAGGAGGGAGGGGTGAGGGAGGAGGGGAGGGAGGGAAGGAGGGAGGGTTGAGGGAGGGAGGGGATGTGATTGAAGGGGGGAGGGGGTGAGGGAGGGGAGGAGTGAGGGAAGGAGGGAGGGGTGAGTTACTTTTCTTCTCATTCCTGTAAAATGCTCCTTTGGCACTGCAGGATGGAGAGGTGCTTGGCATATTCATAATTTCTGCTTGAAGACTGAAATGTTGAATTCACACTTCTAGAAGAGTCTTTGTTTTGTTTTGTTGGCAAAGGTCCAGGTTTCTCAGCACTGCCTATCATGATTAAAATCATATGATTCAAATCACATGATTAATATCACATGATATAATATCACAATGCTCCATGTTTTTATTTTCTACCAACATGTAGATAAGTGAGTCTGCATAGTCCAGTCGTTACTCGACAAGAGTAGCTATCAAATCAGGAACAATGCCAAACTAGCTTAGATTATTTTTCTAAGACTTCAGAGGCACTGAACAAAGTCTTAAATACATGAAAACAACGTCCCTTTCAGCTTTGTTTTGGTACAGTGATGAAGGTTAGTCGTGCAGAAAAATGTAGAATACATCAAAATATGTAGTAAAAACTACTATAGTATGGTGTAAGTATGGCAGTTTATAATGTAGAACATATTAAAATCTATTAGTTTTGAGGTAAAATGTACAAACATGTATGGTATTTAAGTACTTCAGACCCCCAGAAGCCAAACCGAGCTCTGACTCTCTCACAGTCATCACTGTAAACAGGTAGTATATGTTTACGATACATAACAGCATCTGGTGTCAAGATGTACTGTCACATGACACTGATGTGAAAGCCATAATACTGGCACTATAGCAAGAAACTACCTTCTTTGCACTGAAATGAGACCATTTTTTCATGTTTTTTCACCAAACATTTGGCACTGGAAAGTGAAATTCAGTGAAAAAAGCCCCAAACATCTCCCCAGACAGGCGTCATGAGACGGTCAGGCCTGCCATGTGCTCGTGTTTACCCTCAGTCACCATGTCCACAGTGAAGCTCGCAGGCAGCGGTGGGTTTCACTGTTCGCTGTACAGGGACTGATGTAATCTGATCTAATCTGATCTCTTCTGATCTGCTCTGGTCTGACTTGCTCTACTGCTCTGCTCTGTTGCTTTGTCTCCTCTACAGGCTGCTCATTAGCAACTTCCCTCCTCTTGAAGCTATTTTTAATGGCCGATTTCCCCTGGAGGGGAAAACTTCTTACCCCAGGTGTCATTTGTCAGCATCAGGCCATTTAAATAAGCAGAGGGCAAGTGTGAGACTTCCATATGGCCCATTGACCTTTCTGCTGTGACCATGAGCTGGTTTGAAGTGTTGACATAGTAAAATAGGTTATAGATCGATTGAGATTTATAGCTTGATTGTGGTTTATAGATTGATTGAAGTTTATAGATTGATCAGGGTTTATAGATTGATTGTGGTTTATAGATTGATTGAGGATTATAGATTGATTGTGGTTTATAGATTGATTGTGGGTGAATGATTTATGTGCCTTGTGTCTCTGTCAGCTCCCATCTCTGACCACTAAGTCCCGCTGCTTTTGTAAATTAGCGAACACAGGAAGGAGAGCAGCCGGTTCTCTTTCAGGCCTGGTGGAGTTTAGGGTGGAGCAGCCGGCTCTTGCAGACAGGTGCTGGTGCTGCAGATGGAGCCCAGGGTCTCCAGGGCTGAGCCGTGTCCAGGAGAACTGAGGTTCCCGCCCTCTTTTAGAGAAATCATGTTTCTCCCTAACCCTAACCCTAATACCCCCGACCCCTCTCCAATTCCCCGCACACACACTCCACTCCCTTAAGTCCTGCTGTTTGTCTTGAACCTTCCCCCCCAGGCTTCTCCAGTAGGGACGGGCTGGTGAGCCAGTCACACTCCCCTCCTGAGCTGCTGATAGGTCAGCCACGGCGGCCCCGCGGTTCAGCCCCCACACAGCCTCACAAATGCAGGAAAACATGCTGGAGCTGGAAAAAGTGAGTGAAGCCGCAAATATGCGTCTCCTGCCAGCAGTCTGGTGCAGCTGCCCGCTCTCCCTACTAGCCTGAGAGGAGTGAGTGAGAAAAGGAGGGAGAGAGAGGGAGAGAGAGAGAGAGAGAGAGAGAAGGCAAGAGAAGGAGAGAAAGGGAGGGAGAGGGGGAGAAAGAGAGAGAGAGAAGGCGAAAGAGGGAGAGAAAGGGAGGGAGAGGGGGAGAGAGCAAAAAATAGAGACAGAGAGAGTGGGAGAAGCAGAAAGAGAGAGACAGGGAGAGAGACGGGCAGAGAGACAGGGATAGAGAGAGGGAGACAGGCAGAGAGACAGGGACAGAGGGAGACACGGAATGAAGGAAGAGACTGAAGAACGGGTAATGAAGATGGTGGCAAGCTCTTGTGTTTGGCACCCCTAGGCACCCGTAGCCCTTTCTGCCAGTGGGATCTGCCGTGCTGTCTCTCCTCTGGCAACGATGATCAAACGCGTGAAGCCAGTGATAGGTAAGAGACAAACACATGCTGCTGTGGGACTGAGGTGAGCTCTGGTGGTTCATTCACCTGCCCTCCAGCAGGGGTGTAGCAGGGGTACAGCTTGCTCCAACGGGTTGGTGGAGTTGGTGGAGCTGGTGGTGCACTTCAGCAGTTGCCCGTTTGCAGGGAATGCCTCAGGGACAGTGTCCTGATTGTTCTGCAGCTCTGAGTGGGAGGTGGGCAGCATGCAGAGCCAGTATTTCATAACTAGATTATATGGACAGATGCTGTACAAGTCCAGTTCGAAGTGTATGTGTATGTCCTGTAGGTCATTTATTGTTGTAATTGCTAAGTTTGGCTCTTTCGCCTACAACACCATGCTGTAACACTTGTCTCTAACCATTGGAGGCTGGTGGAGCTAGTGAAGTTGGGGTAGAGGAGCATGACTGTGGACAGCAGTAGCTGAGAGTGGACCAAGGGCAGGTGCAGGGGCAGAAGTTGATGTTCCACCCTTGTCCTGGACTGCAGTGGGTGGGTCTGTGGGGGCGGCCATGGTAAGGCAGAGGAGTGAGCATGTTATGAGCTGCAGAGTGCATTTGCTCCACCAGATCTTCAGTCCCTCCCCAAGTTTGCTAGTTACCTGCACCAGATATTACCTCCTCCATCCTGGGTCCCTGTACAGCCCCCTGCAGAACCATGAATGTGTGAAGAACATCAGGACCAAGGCTCCATGTTAGCTGAACGTATGGCTGATACAGTTATATTACATACCTGATACAGTTTAGAAAACATGGTTGATATGTGTGCAAAATGTAAGAGCTTCACAATGTCAGTCATTATTAGCCTGGAGTAAAACCCTAATCACAATTATGAATGACACGGTTGAATTCTTCAGCACCAGACAGAAAAACATGCAAGTAGCACAACAGCAGAAATCTTATTTATTTTGTTATTTTTATTTGTTTATTTTTTAAAGCCTGAGATATTCCAGGCAGGCAGGTGTGGTCCAGGGTCCTATGTGGACTCCTGCCCTGCAATGTCTGCCCTGAATCCAGACAGCAGGAGCAGAAGGAGCAGTAGCACCCGGTTGTGCGTGTCCTTGCTCTGCCTCAGTGGGGAGGCAGTGGAGGCAGTGGGGGCAGGCCAGTCCTTCCTCTCCACTGTCTCCTACGGTAACCAGCTCACGTAGGTGGCCGTGACCCCGGGGCCAGCAGATACCTTCTATGACTCACAAAACTGATACACATTGTCTTTCCTTTTGGAACATGCCTCTAGAGGATGTGTGTGTGTGTGTGTGTGTGTGTGTATTGACTAGGGTTAGGGTTAGTAATGAGGGTTAGGGTTAATAATGAGGGTTAGGTTTAGTAATAAGTGTTAGGGTGAGGGTTAGTAATGAGAGTTAGGGTTAGTAATAAGGGTTAGGGTGAGGGTTAGTAATAAGGGTTAGGTTTAGTAATAAGGGTTAGGGTGAGGGTTAGTAATAAGGGTGAGGGTTAGTAATAAGGGTTAGGATGAGGGTTAGTAATGAGGGTTAGGGTTAATAATGAGGATTGGGTTTAGTAATAAGGGTTAGGGTGAGGGTTAGTAA
>JAOYMR010000024.1:7544823-7558809 GCA_025802075.1 Tenebrosternarchus preto
GCTCATGAGAATCCAGCAGTTCGAACATACATTCAGCTCATGAGAATCCAGCAGTTCGAACATACATTCAGCTCATGAGAATCCAGCAGTTCGAACATACATTCAGCTCATGTGGTCTGATAGAACATGACAGCTTTGACCACTTAATCAGACACCTCCTTTCAGACACCTAATAACGTGTAAAGCACAGATGGAGATTTTACATTGGCAAATGCTTTATCGAAAGCCATTTTATCAGCATGAGCAGATGTACAGAGTGCATCACATCCTGCTGTGAGAAACAATTGTTTTTTTTTTTTCTTGAAAACGGGAAAGGGAAAGGTTGTGAGGACCTGGGGGTCGCAGGCTGTTAGTCCTACAGTATCACTGCTACTGTTGCTTCAGAGTTTCATTCTTATTCAGCTTCATTGTTCTTATTCAAAAGATCATAACAGATGTTTACACAGTCTGTGCAGATTTGTTATGTATTATATCTGGTTTTATATTCTTATAATACTTCATTGTTTCTTGAACAATTTATAGCCGTTTGTGAGTCACTATTTTGTAGATATTTTCAGAACGTTTAAGTTACATTACAACTTGTGTTGTAGCAAATGATATTGATCCATTACAAGCCAAGCCCCCCTTAAGGATTCAAATGTGAACAGTAAAAGAAGTTGTAGAATTGCAGATACAGTGCAGTAATCCATACTACCCTGTAACACAGCTTTATAGCCTGCAAATATATAAAAATCTACAAATATACACAAATGTGTCCCCTTTACAGTCCACAAATGTGCAGAATCTCACACTTATATTCTTGGAGCCTGATTGGTTTATTAAATTATAGCTGGACAAGAGTAACATCAACAGAGTAACGTCAACAGCATACTGACAAGACCATGTGACTGAACTTGACATTTATGTGAACAGCCATCTTTGAAGGGGAAGCCTTCACTAGCAACACATCCTGTAAGTTAACTCAACACCCAACTCAAACAACTGAATGTTTATGTGTTGTCAGGGGTTTTAGTTATACGACCCATACCTGCCATACATATGCTGTCTGGTAGAGACATAGTATATAAGGTGGATAGAACAGACGGTGTTACCACAGTTCATAGTATATAAGGTGGATAGAACAGACGGTGTTACCACAGTTCATAGTGTGTAAAATGGATATAACAGACGGTGTTACCACAGTTCATAGTGTGTAAGGTGGATAGATCAGACGGTGTTACCACAGTTCATGTCACTGTTCACTACATAACCTTCCAGTTCAGGTCTATATATAGAAGTATACACACATTTTCCACAGCTACACACACGTGTGTAAAGACTTGCCCCCCACCCCCACCCCCAGCAATCTTTCTGCCAGGTCATTCATGCTCTCCGTCTTATTGTATTTTTGTGTAGTTTTATGCAAATTTACTGGTGCGCTAAAACTCACAATTTCCCTCCCCCTTCTTGATGTGACTTACCAGTGTATTTAGCCTCTCACTCTGTGCGAGGGGAGACTCCGTCCGCTCTCTGTAAGGTCCGGAGGGACAGTGTGGCGTCCTGATGCAACCTGACAGGAGGCTGCTAAGCGCTGGTTAAAGCTAGACGTGTCTGAGCAGTTTTCTGTCCGGCTGGGAGGGACTAAAAGGGGTGGAGAGAGCAGGACTTGTGTGGGCAGGGCAGATGAGTGAGCCCTGCCCCTGTTGAGCATTTTGCTGGAATTTGTGTCATCTGAATCATGTAATACATACACACTGAACTGTGCATCAGGAGAAACCTGATAGACATTTTTGAGATAAACTTTGTTGCCAACACAGTGTTGCCAAAATGAGTGTAGCTTATGTGGACTGAGAATAGCAGAAGATGAGATATAAAGAGGGGGCACTGTTATAACATTTTAAAAAAGGGCACTGTTACCTGTTATAACATTTAAAAAGAGGGCACTGTTACCTGTTATAACATTAAAAAAGAGGGCACTGTTACCTGTTATAAAATTTAAAGAGGGGGCACTGTTACCTGTTTTAACATGAAATTAAATAATATTAAACAAAACCACATAAATTATTTGTGATATTTAGATATAAGAGCATGAATATAAATTACTTTATTTAATAAATATGTACTTTTAGTTTTTTATATTTGATTCATGAATGTAAATCTAATGCATTATATAATCTTTTAACAACATTAGCAAATGTTCTCTGCTTGCAAACAAATCTGGTGTTCTTTCTGCTCTTCTTGGTTATGATTAAGTTCAGTGAACAGTTACGCTGAGTTCAGTGAGTAACTGTGCTTCTCCAAGCATATGTGTTTTCTCTGGTCATTAAAACACAAGCTATCATAACCATTCCTTTATCTGATGATAAAACTGTGGGACTTGGTCTAGGTGCAATTTGCATGAAGTGTCTTCACATACCGGTAACTGTGAAAACCTCAGAGTGAATCTACAGGGTTTTGTAATAAGCATGGAAAATTTCAGCCTGGCTGTGTGGTCCAGTCAGATCGTTTCTATTATTGTGTGCAATAAAAGAAACAAAAATGGAAATGGAACGGAAAAGCACCAGAAACGCTAGGGGAGGGTTAGAGTTAGGGGAGGGTTAGAGTTAGGGGAGGGTTAGGGCTGGGGGAGGGGCAATTGTGACCCTGCTGGAGATTATGGCAGTTCTTTGTTTATCTGCTGCCATCAGCAGGACACATTGTGCTTTCACCTCATATGTTTGGTCACTAGTGAGTAGGCATTAATCAGCACTGCCACACAGATAAAACAGAAAATGTTTAATGTGTGTAAAATTGAATAAACTTAAATTTCAACAGTTTATAAAGTTTTATACTTTATAAAGTTTTATGCTTTATAAAGATTCTTAATGCTAAAACAAACTAATTTGTGGTTTTACCTAGTAAACATTCACAGCAGATTTGATACTTTGCAGGGAATTGGTATCGACCATCTTATATCACTCTACTGTAGTCAGTGAGCTCTTAAGCATTTAGATTATATAATAGATTGTATAACAGTGTCTGAAAAGTTGAGCTTCATGTGAGTTTAAGGTAACGGGGTTTATTTAAATAGTTACAAGCTGATTGGTCTTAAAGATGGGGTGAGATATTCTAAGAAGTGGCCTCCACTAAGAAGGTGTTTAGAGGATGTTCGGATCAGGGGTCAGTCTGACCATCAGATAGAAAGGGGTTTGTGGATATGCTTAAGGCCGAAGGACAATCTAAAAGATAGTTTAGACGCCAGTAGGACTAGTATCTAACTAGACTGGTCTAACTAGAGAGAGACATTTAATTCAGAATGTAACATGGATCATGGATCATTAAATTCCCTTACAAATAATAACACGTTTTTTTTACACTGTTTTAGTAGTTACTGAAAAGCTGTGAGGATTTAGTAGAATATTTGATATGTTGCTTCTTGCATCTTTGGGCCTGCTGGGCGATTAGCACCTCGGTCTTATCGGAATTCAGAAGAAGAAGAAATGGACTGCTATACAGTTTTTTTTTTATTTCCTACAGCCTCAGTTTTGATAAGTGTCTGAACAACAGCACTAACACTTGGTCATTTGCACATTGAAGCAGTTGGTAAATACTGGTGACAGCAGGCCTGGTTTTATAGGACCCTTTAGGTCCCAGATAATCAATTCTTCTTGGATCTGTGGTATAACGTGTTCACTTTACTAGTTTAACTGTCTGGAACATATATCTGTCTACCTGTCTTACAAGACTGTGTTCTTGTAAATACAGCCACCTTTTCTCTCTCTCCACAGGCACATTATGAATGAGCTGATAGAGACAGAGAGACTCTATGTGGAGGAGCTACAAGGCATAATGGAGGTACTTTGGTCTCTTTGTTCAGTGGTGTCCACATGGCCTGTAGCACAGGCCTGATCCCGGTCTGCCTGCAGAACACATGAGCCCCACTTACACCCGATATGTGTTAATGCTGTAGTTAAAAACAGCAGCACTGACTCAGTGTTGTAGGGTTTAGTGTCGCAGCTGTCCTTCTGGAACCTGCAAGGAAATATAAAAGGGAGGAAGAAGAAGAAAACTCTTCTTAATGTGAAACTGTGACTCCATGGTTTTGCTGGTTTTTCTAGGGTTACGCTGCAGCCCTGGGGGACTCTGAACTGGCCCATTTAATCCCAGTAGCTCTGGAGAACAAGAAGGACGTGCTCTTCGGGAACCTTCCTGAAATATACGACTTCCATAACAAGTAAGTGCTGCTTTTGTGTAAACAGACAAACATACCACTCTTAAATTCCATCCTCTGGTCTCCTTCAGCAGTGGCCTGCGATCCATACAGTCCTAATTTCACTGTTAGCGCTTTCTAGGATCACACAACCAGTTTCACAAGTTTATGCCCCCCTGATACTCTGAAAACAAAACAAAGGTTTAAATACAAGAAACGTGACACCTGTTAACAAGCAGAGGCTCTCCTTTGTCATGGATGCCATGGAGACAGTGCTGATTGATCTACCTGCTTTGTGTCTGACTTTGCTCCACCCCCTCCTGAGGTGCTTCATTCTATCTTTAACAATAAATAATAAAGCTAAATAATTTGTAAAAGAAATGTCAGTACTACTGACAGAAGCACAAACAGAATGTTGGAGTGTTCTCTGGTATATGAGGAGCTCAGCACTGTGTGAATCTGTAATGCAGCAGAAACGTACAGTAAGTGTGGTAGATGATGGGAAGACTACGCCCAGCTACCACACCTCTCTCTGTTCATCAGTCCCACGTCCGGGACCACCTCTCTCTGTTTAGATCCCAGCTAATCAATTCATCATTCACCTCTCTCTGTTCATCAGTCCCAGGCCCCGGCCACCTCTCTCTGTTCGTCAGTCCCAGGTCCCTCCCACCTCTCTCTGTTCATCAGTCTCAGGCCCCGCCCACCTCTCTCTGTTCGTCAGTCCCAGGTCCCGCCCACCTCTCTCTGTTCGTCAGTCCCAGGTCCCTCCCACGTCTCTCTGTTCATCAGTCCCAGGTCCCGCCCACCTCTCTCTGTTCATCAGTCCCAGGTCCCGCCCACCTCTCTCTGTTCATCAATCCCAGGTCCTGCCCACCTCCCTCTGTTCGTCAGTCCCAGGTCCCGCCCACCTCTCTCTGTTCATTAGTCCCAGGTCCCACCCACCTCTCTCTGTTCATCAGTCCCAGGTCCCACCCACCTCTCTCTGTTTCAGAAATATTCAGTTTGTTTTTTGCTCTTTCTGTAGGTTGTTCCTGGTTTCTGTGTGCGTGTGAGTTTAGTCAGGGCAGAGTCTGTTAACAGCGATTAACAGTACAGGCCTCTTACAAAAAGAAATGTTGGCAGTCAAGGAAAAATGTCTGGACTGAGCAAAACATGTAAACTAAGAACTGAAGTGATCATGGCTGTAACACACAGAAATGAACATAGGTGTAGCACATAGTGCCTTTTAATACAGCCTTTACTATTCATATCTCTGTCTAACCATGTTATAATTAATTACATGTCTAAATATTTAGTAAATAATTATTATGCATGTGTTTATCTCAGAATTAGGTTGTAAAAAATTCCAACATGTAAAAATCTTAAACAAATGATATTCATATTTATAATATTTATAATAATAGAACGGAGTTACTGTATCATGCCAGAATCGGTGGGCATAATGGATGCCATAGTCAAGGCATTAATGCAATAGCAACAGGAAGAGATCTTTTCAGACATAATATCCCATAATATCCTATTCCAAAGCATTCGTATATCCCTCCTTCGCTTTCTTTATTTGCATGTTTTATCTTATGATTGTACTGTCTGATTTAATTGCCATGTTTTATCTTATGATTGTACTGTCTGATTTAATTGCCATGTTTTATCTTATGATTGTACTGTCTGACTTAATGGCCATGTTTTATCTTATGATTGTACTGTCTGATTTAATTGCCATGTTTTATCCTATGATTTGAATTTGATTGCTGTCTCTTTCCTTCCTTTGTTGTGTCTCATCACTTTTACAGGATGTTTCTCAAAGAGCTGGAAAACTGCGCAGAGAAGCCGGAGCTGGTGGGAAAGTGTTTCCTGAAGAGGGTGAGGAACGTCACAAACCATGACCAAAGAGAGATCTCACTGTGGGCCTCCGTAGATGCAGAGTGAAAGCCTCCTTGTGCTCTTCCACAGAAAGAAGAGTTGCAGGTCTATGAGAAATACTGTCAGAATAAACCGCGCTCTGAAGCTCTGTGGAGGCAGTGTGGGGACAGCATGTTCTTCCAGGTGACAGTGTAGTTCCACTTCTTCTTTCTTACTGGCTTCTCACTCTGTCACTTATCTTTCTTCTGTTTGTAAATACTTCTCCAAACACTCTGCATTTTATTGCACAAATGTTACATATTTGCATTTCAAAAGAATGTGTAAATATAACTGATTTTCTCACAATCTGTTTTCCATGCAGGAGTGTCAGAGGCGTTTGGACCATAAGCTGTCTTTAGATGCCTACCTGCTGAAGCCTGTGCAGAGAATCACTAAATATCAGCTAATGCTGAAGGCAAGGCTTTGGATGTTTCTGCCGTGTCATACTTTGTATACAATTTGTATTTTAAAAGTTGTTTTGTTTGTGTTTGGTGTTGCTAGGAGATGCTGAAGTGTAGCAGGAGCTCTGAGGGAACAGCAGAACTGGATGAAGCTTTGGCCACTATGCTGGATATTATTAAATCAGTTAATGATTCAATGCACCAGATTGCTATCACTGGCTTTGAGGTATTCTTGCAAATAAAATGTATTTTCACACAGTTTCACTGCATGTCTTTGACAGAAAATAGAAATATGTTTCTCTCTCTCTCTCTCTCTCCCTCTGTGTGTGTAGGGTAATCTGAATGACCTGGGCAAACTGCTAATGCAGGGCTCTTTCAATGTATGGACAGACCATAAGAAAGGTCACAGTAAGGTGAAGGACCTGGCACGCTTCAAGCCCATGCAGAGACACCTCTTCCTGTACAATAACTTGCTTTTGTTCTGCAAGAAACGTGAAGAAGCATCTGAGGGTCATGAGAAATCCCCCTCCTACAGTTTCAAGCACTCCCTGAAGGTACGTGAGCAGAAGACACATCTTCTGCTAGAGTATCGGGTCTTACACAGGCCTTCTGCTAGAGTATCGGGTCTTACACAAATCTTATGGTAGAGTATCGGGTCTTACACAGGCCTGACACTCTACCTTTGAACCGTCTGGGCAATGTTGGAAACCTGTTTAGGCATGTTGGATACCTAGAATGTCTTTCATATCTTAGAATAGCCACAAATTCCATGTGTTTTTTCTCTATATGCAGGTTTATATCAATGCCATTTTTTTTTTTACTTTTTTAACACATGACTTTGTACTCAATGTGTTCAATGTTTGTCAGATGAGTGCAGTTGGAATCACAGAGAACGTCAAAGGAGACATCAAGAAATTTGAAATCTGGTACAACGGGAGAGAAGAAGTTTACATCATTCAGGTACTGGCTTTGAGGTTGGAAATGATTCAATCTTCAGCAGTCATTTGTTGGTTCCTGTAATGGTCACTGTATGTTTTGAATAAATGTGAAAAAGGACAACTCTTGGTCTTCATGTATTTGCACATTATGCTGATTTAGGAGATTGTGAAGACCAGACACACAGTACTACTAGCCTTATTCATGTGTATATTTCCTGCAACTCATTGTGCCATTTTGTATATTGACCACTGGATGGCACTGATGTTCCACTGAGCAGCGAATGCGGCCGTGCTCTCCCAGGTTGCTGTGTTGACTGAGTGAGTTTATGTTCACTCTCAGGCCTCCTCCATGGACGTCAAGAACATGTGGGTGTCTGAGATCCGTAAAGTGCTAACGGTTCAGCTGGAGGCGTGTCGAGGTACGTCTCTCTCTGTCTCTTCGTGGGTCTCCCATCCTCGTCTGCACCCACATCTCACATGGACTTCACTGTAGACCAGCTCAGACACCAGACCTGTTCCTCCACACAGCATGACTGGCTGCTTTAACAGAGGTGTCTGTCTTGTTCTTCTGAAACATCTCTATGCACCAATCATACATGTTTACTGGGAAGTTATTTGCTCTCTAGATTAACCTTTGGCCTGCAGATTCAACCTTTTTCTTTATTTGAATTCGAAATGCAGAACTGAGTTTAGGTTTCATATATCCATCATGAAACCTTGACGTTTGTACATTGTGGAAATAATAACCTTTAATAACTTATTTCACCCCCACTCAGAGGCAAGCCAGCTCCATCAGAGGACCACAGAGAACATCTACCATGCTCCCATGAGGTACTGTGTGTGTATGTATGTGTGTTTGTGTGTGTGTATGTCTGTATGTGTGTTTGTGTGCACGCGTGTGTGCAGGTGGGCGGGTTTGTGTGTATGTGTTTGCATTTGTGTATGTATGTGTGTGGGTGTTTGTGTGTGTGTGTGTGTGTGTGTTTGTGTGCATGTGTGTGTAGGTGGGTGTTTGTGTGTGTATGTGTGTGTGTGTGTGTGTGTGTGTGTGTGTGTGTGTGTGCACTAACAATAGTGTTCTACGATGCTGTACATCTCTACCCCTCCAGACCTGCCCATCCAAGTCCAACCGAGTCACTGAGTGGGTGGAGTAGTGGAGAGCAGGAGGGGCTGGGCAGGATGGGCGAGGCTGGAATATCAGGGCTAGTGGCTGATTGGATAACTGCTGCACTGTGTTTCCATTGGACAGGAATGTGCGCAAAGTGGCCCTGCGGCAGTCAGACTCCTCCAGCCCGGAGGCAGGCTACAGACGTGGTGACACAGGCTCCAACATGAGACACAAACGAGGTGAGCTCGCCCACCCGGCACCCGGCACGGCTTGGTCCAAGACCGCAGCGGCTCTAAAGCGTCGTCTGAACAAAATAACCACTCAGTTTGGCTTCCTGTTGGTTCCCACAGAGCATGAGGGAACTCTGCAAGATGGAAATATAATCTGTCCTCCAGCTCACGTTACCAACCGTTCAGCATTCAGCACATCATCTTTAAGTGTAACATCATATGTAATGTTTTTGATGGGTTGGCGTACAGTCTGTCATTGGCAGATAACTGGTCTTTGTCTGGTTCATACTAAACACCACGCCAGAGTACTGTGAACAGCTGCTTGTACCTCCACAATATCAATCCAACTCAGATATCATGACTCATCACATCTGCTGTGGTCAGTTAGTCTGACTTAGAGCTGCATGTGTGTATGTGTATGTGTGTGTGTGTGTGTGTGTGTTGGGTGGGATGGCGGGATGGGGGGGGGGCGGGGGGGGGTAATGTTAATGCTCCTCTGAGGTGGCCGGAGAAGCAGCTGATGCTTGATGAAGTGCTTTTGGGAGGACCTGAGTGTTCCATGAGGAAGTGTTCTTAACAGTTCCACAAGGCCTCTCTGTCTGGAAGGCCTCCTCCCTGAACCTCAGCACAGCTACCAGTGCTGCATCACTGGCTAAACTTCACTAACAGCTTCACTAACAGCTCCAAGACTGGATCGTTTGCTTTGTCTGCCTGAGCAGATTGGCATCCACACCTCGTACCTGACACCAGCAGTATCAGAACCTCTCTGATATGTTGTCTGTTATCAACCCCTGGCTTGGGAAAAAGAACTGGCACAATTATTTTCAGACTGCGTGGGTCACACCTTGTAAATATAGATTTCCTTCCAGCGGATTTGCAGTTGGGGAACATTACTGCCTCTGCTTCTGTTTGCATTTGGAATGTACTGATGCTGTCTCTGTTAGTGTCTGTCTTCAAACCTAAACCTGGGTCCACTAGTGAGACTCAGACATGGCCTCTCCTGTGTGTGATGCCTTATTTTATCACACTGATCTTTGACCTTGTTTTCCAAAGGGTATCATACATGCAGTGTGGTGGAACAAGTTTCACGTAGTACATTCATAATCACGCTAAACTTTACTCTGTTACTCTGTGGTTTGAGAGCTCATGTTTCCAGAAGGAGAGCTGAAACAGGTTTGACGTCATGTCTCAGACTGACACTTCTGATGTACTGGAGGTGTTAGAGAACCTGCAAGTCTGTGATCATGCTGTTTCATTACACCTATGGCACCTAATGAATTAAAGGATATGGACATTTTAAGGCCATATTGTGAAATGAACATCAAACTTTCCCTCACTTCCTCTCTTTGTAATCAGCTGTCACTGATGATTCTTCCCAGCTTTGGGCTCTAATTGTTATTCTAGTTTTAATAGTGTACAGATAGACTGGTCTACATATGCTTAAAGAAGTTCTAAAGCATACACCACATTAGAGATACTACCACCATGTTAGAGATACTACCACCATGTTGGAGATACTACCACCATGTTAGAGATACTACCACCATGTTAGAGATACTACCACCATGTTGGAGATACTACCACCATGTTAGAGATACTACACGATTATCTGATTAGTTTTTAAGCTGGTTCTTCATGACTTTACTCGCACTATTAGCTAATGCTAACATAGAGGACAGATAGGCATTTCTAAAACACCATTACTATGAAGCAAAATGTGTGACATGTAGAAGACAGAAGTTCGATGTGCCCTGGTATTTCCTGCAGTGGAGAAAGCATCCGCTCTCTCAGGGACGTCTCATGTCTCAGTCCTGCTCCAGCTCCCATCTCCTCTGACTCCTCTCTCCCCTTTTTCTATCCTTCACTGCCCGTAGCCGATGCTCTCTCCAGCCTCACGTCTGACCGCTCCTCCGCTCTGGCTAGGAAGCGCTTCACCTTGCAGGGCCTGTCCAATCGCAGGTCTCTGCCCGCAGGTAAAGCTGTGATGTCATCGCCATGGTCCCACGCTCACCTGCACCGTGTCTGCCCTTCACAGACTGCCCTTCCTCACTCGCTTTGTGATATATCGTCATCATCGTCACCGCTGCCCCTGGCATTCATTTCCCTGCACTCTGATGTTTCTTTCCCCACTGCGAACAGGAACTAAATGGTCTGCTGGAACACAGGGTCCTCTCTGTCACAGTGGGACAGTCATTATCAGATTTGAAGACTCTCAGTGGAAGTCAAATATTTTAGAAGAAATGGCCAATTTCTGCATCTAGACAGAAAAGGTGTGAAAGACAAAGGTTTGGCACTCAAGCAAGTGTAATGTCATCATGTAATATCATAGTGTAGCGTTTCAGTGTAATGTCATAGTGTAGCGTTTCAGTGTAATGTCATAGTGTAGCGTTTCAGTGTAATGTCATAGTGTAGCGTTTCAGTGTGATGTCATAGTGTAGTGCTTCAGTGTCTGTGTCATGGTCTTGACATAAAAAAAAAAACAACAAGTGTATTAACATTTTTTGCCAGATGTATTTGGATTCTCCTTCACTGATAGTTCACCTTCAAATTAAAAGTCCTTAGGGAAAGTTCTAAAGCTCTTTTAAATTTTAAAAGAGACTTGAAGAACATTTCATTTGCTCTAAAACACCCCTGGGTGGTGATTATGTACAGTCAAAACATTTTTAATAGCACCATTAATCTTGCAGCAGTGTCTTCCATTCTCTAGGATACTCGCTCACTCGAGTGGTTTGGTCCTGTAATTCTGTAGGTTGTCCTGGAGTGTCCGTGTCTGGGACTAGTGCCATCAGTGTTTAGCACAGCCCAGGTGAAGGTTGGGAAAAATACCCAGAAGCTAGATTGGCCTCCTGAGATCACTGCTGCTTGGGAAACTTATGCTGCCAATAAATTCCATCTTGTTAGCATATGTGGCATCGATTTGTCATGCAGGGCCAGGGAGGTGGAGTCTCGCTGGAGTGTCCACAGTCTGTCATTATCCACCTCCTCTCCTTCTCTCCACTTCATTCATCATGCATGTGTCAGTCCTGGAAATCAGACGACTTGTGGAGGGAGGGAAGGGGAGGGAGGGGCGGAACTGGGGGTTAATGGAGCTGTGCCTGCCTGTTCCTGGAGATGCACCAGCACCTGCCTGAGAGCCCAGTCCTGGAAGGGCAGAAATCAACTCTCATATGTGAAGCAGAAATCCCCCCCCCCTCCAACCATTGATCCCTGCTCTAATTCAAAAGCTTTTCATATTTTCCCATTATGCCTCTTTCTCTCTCTCTCTCTCTCTCTCTCTCTCTCTCTCTCTCTCTCTCTCTTTTCTTCTTCCTATTTTTGCTCCTCTGTGTATGATTACTAACCCCACCCGCCTCCCGCTCCAGAGCCAGCGTGTACAGAGGTGGAGGTGTCACGCCGCTTCTCCCTTTCCTCGTCCCTCAGCGCCTCCTCTGCAGCGCATGCAAAAGGTACCCGTCTGTCTGGCATCTATCTGCCTTCACCTTCTCCCACCACACACAGAGGTACCCGCCTGTCACTCCCACAACCGCCACTCTCTCGTGTTATTAGAGCAGCACGGAAAGTCTTGGTTAGGAAAAAGATCTCCATCTGTAACTGAATAAACGTGTGAAACTCCTCCCAATGCATTCAGGTCCTCCATCTGCAAATCTTAAGAACAAGAGGCACCAGATTAAGAGTGATCCCACCCCACTGGGCTACGAAGGTACCCCATGCATGTGAGAAGACTGGGTGGTGCATGTGAGAAGACTGGGTGGTGCATGTGAGAACATTGGCTGGTGCATGTGCAGAAGCATATGTCTAATACCTCATTTTGTTTTGTGAATGAGTTCAGTTTGGCCTGTGTGGTTTGGTTTGCTTTAATTCCTGTATGGTATCTGCATGTATGGTGTTGGTGAAGGGCAGCTATATCACTGATATGGCCTGTTATGTGTGTTTTATGTGTATTTTTTTCATGTGGAAGGCTTGGATTTTTTCTGTAGTGTTTTGCTCATGAGGTTTGCATGGTTGTGTGGTTCACAGTCACAGTGGTTGTGTGTGTTGTGGTGGTTCACAGTCACAGTGGTTGTGTGTGCTGTGGTGGTTCACAGTCACAGTGATTGTGTGTGTTGTGGTGGTTCACAGTCACAGTGGTTGTGTGTGTTGTGGTGGTTCACAGTCACAGTGATTGTGTGTGCTGTGGTGGTTCACAGTCACAGTGGTTGCCAGAGTCCTGTCTGCTGATTAAGAGATGCATTTTCTCTCAGATTCTGTGAGAGATGCACTTCCTGCCCTCAGCAGAGCTAAAGGTACAGACAGGACCAGATTACCCCGGTCCTCCTCTCAACCAGGTAATCCACCCCACAGGATGAGCAGGCCAGGGCTGTGGGATACCTCCCTCTGCTGTACAATCATAGGTTTACTCCTCTTCAGGTTCCATAGGTGTCAAACTGAAAGACCTGTCTACCAGGAATGTGTTCTTAACTGTAAATTGTTACAGAACAGTGCTGGTTATCCTCGCTTTTCCTGTTCTTTCAAGGCTGGACCCAACGTCGCTTACCCTCGATGGACACTGAAGATTTTGAGACCATCCCATCCAGTACTGAGGAGATCTCGAATTCCTCCGATGGAGAAGAGGACAGCAATATCAAAAATGTATGCTATGTTTGGTTTGTTCTCTAGGTGAAAACCCAGATCCCTACCTCCCCTGAACCCCTCTCAGTCTCTCTGAAAAGAGAGAGAGAGAGAGAGAGAGAGAGAGAGAGGGAGGGAGGGGAGAGAGAGAAAGAGAGGGGGAGAGAAAGATGGAGAGAAACAGAAAGAGAGAGGGAAAGAGATAGAGAAAGAAAAAGAGAGGGGAGAAGAGAGAGAGGGAGAGAGAGAGAAAACAGCCCTTTAACCCTTACATTGTGTTAGACAGCTGCCGACGTCTTTAGTGTTAGCGGGTCAAATTTGACCCGCTATTTAAATCAGCCTGAAAATACTAAAAAAAAAAAAAAAAAAAAACTCAAATTCATCCAATGTTTTTTCAAGCCCCATAAGAGTCTACAAGAATACTATCTGAGCACGTTGACCAAAACATTTTTTTTATCTTAACATTATTATCTAGTGGCATCAGTGCTGTTACAGGTCAGTTTTAACCCATATAGTTTGTAAAAAGGCAAAAAGTCCTTTCTTTTTCATAAAACCAACTTTATTTTACTCAGAATAGCAAATGCAAATTGAAAGTTAAACTATAAATTGAATATTGAAAAATTGTGTGTGTGTG
>JAOYMR010000024.1:7578539-7597223 GCA_025802075.1 Tenebrosternarchus preto
TGTCCAAGGAGTTTTACCAGACAGAGAGCAACTATGTGGACATCCTGGCCACGGTCCTACAGGTACCTCCTCATCTCACACACGCGCGCACACGCACTGTGGCAGTTTGAAGGCCCTGTCTGTGGTCTGGACTCTGAACCACTGAGGGATGAGTTGGATTTGTGCTTCAGTGAAATGGTCAGCAGAGGCCACTCTATCCAAATACCAGGTCATCTGGAGAGTCCATCTGTTACGAACACACCACACACACTCATGCATTCACATGTGAGTATATTGCTTACTGAATACACTGGTGTAACAGTGCTTTGTAGATTGGTGTAGTGACAGCAGCATAAGTGCCCATCCTTCTCTCCAGTAGAGGCTGCTGGGTGCTGTATAGTGATGCGTGTATTGAGGTCGTTGTGAGCAATGTCCCTTTTGAGAGCCCGTACATTTGAGCACCGGGACCTGAGTGTTGTAGGCTTTAGCTGTGAGGCTTTCTGCTTGCCTTCCAGCTCTTTAAACACCCTCTGGAGAAGGAGGGTCAGGTAGGAGGTCCCATCCTGGCTCAAGAGGAGATCAAGACCATCTTTGGCAGCATCCCAGACATTTACGAGGTGCACACCAGGATCAAGGTGAGCGAGGGGCGTGTCTGGGGCGTGGAAACTCCGCGGGGCTCGGCGTCTGTGATGTGAGCTGACTCTGAGGTCTCTCCTGACAGGCGGACCTGGAGAAGCTCCTGGTGGACTGGTCCGAAGACAAGAGTGTGGGCGACATCATCCTGAAATACGTGAGTGCCTCGTAGTCGTGGCGACGCTGCTTCGTCATGGCCACAGTGCTGCTGGTGTCCAGTTGCCCGTAGTAACCACACCCGTCTTCCCTCAGTCTGGGGAGCTGGTGAGAGCGTATCCTCCGTTTGTCAACTTCTTTGAGATGAGCAAAGAGACGATTGTACGGTGTGAGAAGCAGAAGCCGAGGTTCCACGCCTTCCTGAAGGTTTGCCCAAACACCCTGAGCATGCCTGTCCTGCGGGGTCTCACAGACGCACGGTTCTGGTTCTACGTGTGTGTCTGGTGGCACTCATCCTGTTCTGTGTTTGCTTCTAGATCAACCAGGCCAAGCCTGAGTGTGGGCGTCAGACGCTGGTTGAGCTGCTCATAAGACCTGTGCAGAGACTCCCCAGTGTGGCGCTTCTACTCAACGGTGTGCCAAACACACACACACACACACACACACACACACGCACAATGTGCTCAGACTCCCCATTGTCGCCCTCATACACAGGCACAGGCTTACACACGTACATACATACATCACATACACGTGTCTGCTCTACCAGACTGTGACGTCAAGAACAGTTGTGCTGTCATCATTATATCGGAGGGAGGCACAAGACGTGTCTAACACCTGTACGCGTGTGTGTGTGTGTTTGCGGGGAGGAACCCCTCATCACACCACAGCTGTGCTACCTGAGGAACTTGATTCTAACGCTTCTCTTTCCTGTTCTGTTTCAGACATTAAGAAACACACGAGTGATGACAACCCTGATAAAGTCACTCTGGAGCGGGCGATCGAGTCCCTGAAGGAGGTCATGACGTGAGGACGCCTTCCTGTCTCGCCTTGCTCGCGGTTTCCATTCGTTGTAACTCCGGTAGTGAAAAGGTCTTATTCCCTCTGTCCTCGTTCCCTCTGCAGCCACATAAACGAGGACAAAAGAAAGACAGAGGGGCAGAAGCAGATCTTTGACGTGGTTTACGAAGTGGACGGCTGCCCAGTAAGTGTGTCCCGTCTAGTCCACCCCACACCCCGCGACCCCCCCCCCCGGGGTCGTAAAGGGCATCCGTCTCAGTGTAACAGCACCAGACGTCTTTAAGTGCCCTATCGACTGGTTGAACGGAGCCCAGCCTTGTTTTTGATAGGACTGGTTATGGTGGACTGGACGCGGTGTGGAACAGTCTGTAGAGAAGTAAGCTTCCCCTTTTATTAATAATGTGTGTGTGGTGTGTTGCAGGCTAATCTGTTGTCATCTCATCGAAGTCTGGTGCACCGGGTGGAGACCGTTGCTCTGGGACACCAGCCTTGTGACCGTGGAGAGCACGTGTCTCTCTTCCTCTTCAATGACTGCTTGGAGGCAAATTTGCACTTTACACTCATAATAAGAAACTTCACGTATCGTCTGTGATGTAATTTACTGCAAAGGGTTAAATCACATTTTTGCTTGATCTTTAAACTATATTGATTTAGTGTGACTGTGTTAAGACTAGTCAAGACTATATTTGATTTTTCTTTGCATCATATCTTGTGATGAAGGTATTAAATCTTAGCAATGAGAGTGTGGGTACACACACACACACACCCAGTGTCCTCCTCCTCCTCATGTGCCAGATTCCCTCAAAGCTCCTGCTGGAGGCAAAGAATAGTAATTAATGTATGCAGCCTATGCACCCTGGGGTGGTGTTTGATTGGTTCGTTGGAGGAGGTGTGGCTGTCCTGGATGTCTGTAGGTCTGTTGAGGGAAGAGTGAGCTGGGTGTCCACTCAACACTCAGCACCACACACACACACACACACACTCCACTCACCACACTCAGCACCACACACACACACACACTCCACTCAACACTCAGCACCACACACGTGCGCACACACTCTCCACTCAGCACCACACACACACGCACGCACGCACACACTCTCCACTCAGCACTCTCAGCACCACACACACACACACTCTCCACTCAGCACCACACACACACACACACACACACACACACTCTCCACTCAGCACTCTCAGCACTACAAACACAGGCTTTAGAAACAGTATAATTGTTGCTTATTGTTGATGTGCATGTGTGCGTGTGCAGATTGCCCGTAAGAGGCATAAGGTGATGAGCACCTTTAAGAGTCCTGTGGGGCAGGTTCGCCCACCAGCACAGCTGAAACACATCACACTGATGCCACTGTCCCAGATCCGCCGTGTCCTGGACCTGCGTGACACAGACGGTGAGACACACACGAACGTGCACACGACACGCGCACGGACGTGCACACACTCATCTGGTTCTCCGCCTGTGTCTCGTTGTGCTGTGTGGGGCACCTGGGGGAATCGTGCGCCTGCTCACCTTTTCTGAAGTTCTGCGTTCATGTTCTCTGCTCTCCGCCTGGATCCTTTGTGCCAGGCACATTAAACGAAGACCATCTGTATTGGAGGCAGGACCCTTGTGCTTCCGTTACACTCAACAGCCGGGCTTTTGCGAGGGTTGGATCGAGGGGAAATATCTGACTGTCTCCTGAGTCTGGAGTGGCTCTTTTCACACAAGCTGCCTGGATGATGAAGATTTGGAGAAAATTCAGACTGATGTAAATAAGGAGGAAAAATATTTGCAAGGCTAAGCCTCAGTCAGCTCCAGAAATGGCCCTGCATGGGAACGTTAACCCCCACAGTACTGCCCCTGCACGGGAACGTTAACCCCCACACTACTGCCCCTGCACGGGAACGTTAACCCCCACACTACTGCCCCTGCACGGGAACGTTAACCCCCACACTACTGCCCCTGCACAGGGACCTTGGAGAATTCTCAGGAGTGGGTTGCCGTTTCAAATCTTACATGCTGATTTGGTCGACCAGGAACAGTCAGACTTGGTCCACAACACCTGTATCAAAATGAACCTGTATGCTATCTCTCTGTCCCACACACACACCTCTGGCTTCTGTACTGCTCCTGTTAACTGACCTTTAAAGCAGTACACATAATGACTGTCCTTGTGTGTGTGTGTGTGTGTGTGTGTGTGACGTCGCGGGCCTGCAGATTGTCAGAATGCCTTCGCCCTGGTTGTACGGCCACCCACTGAGCAGGAGAACCTCCTCTTCAGCTTCCAGCTCATTGCCGACGACGACACACTCAAGTCAGCCTGGCTGAAGACCCTCTGTCGCCAAGTGGCCAACACCATCTGCCGTGCGGATGCAGTTAGTATCTAAACCACACACTGCCCTGCCAACACAGCCTGCTTAGAGCACACAGCATCCGCACAGAACCCACCAGCACATGCATACACACACACACACACACACACACACACACACACACACACACACACACACACACACAGATATATAATATATATTTGTGTGTGTGTGTGTTTAACTTTTGTTTGTTTGGTTTTTGTTTTCCTCCTATCAGTAGAATAGTTTGCTGATCTGATTGGAGCTGGCTGGTCCTATTAGGCTGTCCGGTGTGGTTAAGCTGGCAGGCAGATTAATGTAATTAGGAGCAGAATTGTGCTTGAACTTTCCACCTTGCAGGCAGGTGCTTTTATCTGCATGCTGCTCTGGCCCACCTGCTCCTACCAAACACTCCATGTGATTGGTTCCTGCCAAACAGCACGTGTGATTGGCTCCTGCCAGACAGATGTATATATTTCCTTTTATACTTAAAGGGCAAGCATTGGTAAGCCCTGGAGGTGACCGGCCCCTTGCCAAGATGCTGTCCTTGGGTCGTCCACTAGGTGGCGATGCACTCCTCCTTTCGCTCTCTGGTTGTCTGGCTGTGTCCCTTGCTTGCTATCTCTCTCTTTGGTAATGACACTTCACCCCGTGCATTTTGCAGAGTGGCTGCAGAGTTTATATAACGCTGGTGGTCTGTTTGAAACAGGAAGACCTAATTCAGCGCACTGATCCGGACTCCCTTCAAGTGAGCACAAAAGATATGGACAGCACACTGAGCCGGGCTTCAAGGGCCATCAAAAAGACGTCAAAGAAGGTAGTGATGGAAACGAAGCGCTGTGTGTGTGTGTGTGTGTGTGTGTGTGTGTGTAACACACCCTTACTGGTCTTTCATTTAATAGCAGATTAAAGGGTCTCTGAATGTTTTAATATAGCTGAGGGCTCAGCAGGTGGCAGCTTGGTGTGAGTTTCGCTGCTTACTCCAGCCTTTGGGCCTCTGTTTTATGGATTAATTGGATCTCACGGAGTGTGTGCACTTTTGTAGGAAGCTGGCCAAGCATGTTGTATTTTTTGCTAACGTAGTTGCAGTAATGCATGCGTGTTCAATTCCAGGTTACCAGGGCGTTCTCCTTCACCAAAACCCCCAAGCGTGTGATCCAGAGGGCGTTCATGGCCAGCAGTACCCCAGAGGACAAGAGCCCCGTCCCTGAACACCTGTCTGGGATGGCCGGCGTCTCCACACTGGCTGTGAGTCTGGCTCCTCTACGTATTTATGATTGTACATGATTATTGAGGTAAAATTTCACTCTTGAAGGCTGCATGAGTTGTGCTCCATTAAACCGTCAAGCTTATGATATGTTGGCAGTAGGAAGTCAGGATTTAACAGCATGCAGTGAGACCATGAAACAAATCCCTATCACCTGCCACTGGGAAAACTTTACTGCTCTCAAAGCAAGTCAACCATTTTAATTGAACTATTGCAACACCATTTCTTTGAGTGGTGGTGGTGTTCATATGGTCTGCCCTAATGTGCTTTGTTTGGTCCGGGGACAGAAACAAGGGTGATGAAATGGTTAAAAACATGAGTGGAGCTGAAGATGTGAACCAGACACCTGCTCATGCACATCAATTACACACACTGCAAGTGCACTGCAATCCAAACTTGGCCTTGCTCGCTCACAACACACACACACACACACACACACGTATACATTATATATATATATATAGATATAGATATAGATTGATCTGTTAGCATTAAAGCCGAGCCTCATTATTTTATCATGGGATTAGCATCCTACCTTCATACCATGGGATTAGCATCCTACCTTCATACCATGGGATTAGCATCCTACCTTCATACCATGGGATTTGCATCCTACCTTCATACATTGGGATTAGCATCCTCCCATTTTAACATGGGATTAGCATCCTACCATCTTAACATGGGATCAGTATCCTATCTGAACTGCTAATACAAGCAAACACAAATTCATGTCAATTATTGTTATGACCAGATTAATGCTAAACCAACCATACCTTTTAAAATTCAGAGAAGTACTGAATTTTCAATGCCAGGTCGCTCGCAGGATATCCGAGCACCATCCGCTGGGATTTACCTGGTATATATTAACTAGACACACATCAGTTCCTCCTGTTAGGTCACGTACAGCGTCTGCTCACCTGCAGCTCTGTTTAAACTGCCGCTCTGCTCAGAGTGCTCTGCTGTGTGATTGGTGCCTGATCCAGCGCTCTGCTGTGTGACTGGTGCCTGATCCATGGGCTCAGCTTCTCTTAAAGGGGCAGCGTTTTATACACAATTTGTTAAAATGTATATAAAAATGGGATTGTTGTGCTCCAAAGAATTCATAACAATTTATGTGGTGAAATTAAACCGACACCCCTAATTAGTCTTGGTTAAGTAAATGTTGTCTAAATAGTATTTAATGAATAATCTTGGTATTATTTATGGAAAACGTTCTCGTAGTTATGGAAACATTTAATTGTAGTTGAGCAAACGTGTTCCTCTGAAACAAACGTATGCCAGACACGTGAACCACAGATTATTCAGCACATGTTTTTCATACAGTTGCGTGTTCCAGTTTTAAAAGCAGGTGTGATGCTTTTTGCTGGTTAACTGACTTGGTTAACAGTGTTACGGATGTTGTTTTGTTGTTGTTGTTGTTGTTGTTTTTCCGGATATGTTTCACATTGCGAACACTGATTTCCACAAATATAACTACTGCCACCAAGCAATCAGATCCAGTCCTGACATCCACCTTTGGTGCTACTTTGACCTCAGAACGTCTCTGAGACTGACGTCCTTGCCACTCCCTCTGCTCCTGCGTGTGTTTGCATGGGCGTCGTGATCTTCTGCCTGTCTGACTTTCCTTGTCACTACATTTGTTTGCTGAGGAACTGAAATCATTTCCTTCAGGATGGTTCATGACTTCTGCTTCACTTTTATTTTAAGAATAGCAGTAAAATTTTGATCAGGTCTTGTGGCCTTTAGCTGCTGACTGTTAATCTCTTCGTGTGTGTGTGTGTGTGTGTGTGTGTGTGTGTGTGTGTGTGTGTGTGTGTGTTGTGCATCTTCGTTCATTCCTGCACCATGTGCATGTGTCTTTCTGCGTGTGTGTTCCTGTTTGTGTTCGGCACGTGTGTGTGCAGATGTTGCGCTCTGCCTCCACGTTTAGTTTGGGCGGCTGTAAAAACGCATCTGTGCACCGCTCCAACTCCCTGGACAACACTCCGCGACCCAGGGTGCCCGTGTGCACACGCTCCACCCCCCTGGAGGCCCCACCCAGAGCGCTCGACCCTGGCCACTCCCACCTGGCCAAGCCCTGCCGGGAGCTTCTGGTGCCCTTGGAGCAGCACGGGGTGGTGAGCACCCCGCGCAGGGAGACCCTCCTCTAGGGCGACGCCCCACGTGAGCCCCTCGCCTCGGCTCCCTCTCTCACGTTTAACCCCCGGGGAAGTGTGTGGGCAATACTAACTTCACCCCACACTGGGCTTTGGTGGCACACATTCCAGTCAACGCTGGTTAGGTTCTCTTGCCTTATAAAGGCTGTAGTAAGTCACCATCTCCTAGTCTTTGGATCTAGTGGTCGGCTGATTCATCGTGCTGTTTTGAGACGAACCCTAACCTAACCTAACCCCGTGCTTGTGCACACATGCATGCACACTAGGCTCATCGTGCAGTTCCTCTGTCTTTCTTCAGCTTGTTTGATTTGCCTGCACTGATGCAGAGAGCAGTGGAAGTGCAGTAGCCCCTTATGTGAACGCAGGCTGGGCTGAAGTGTGCGTGCCTGTGAGGGCGTGAGGGGATGCATGTGTGAAGGTCTAGCTGGTGGCTATAGCAACAGATAGGGTAAGAGAAATGGGATAAATTGAGCTATCTCTGCTAACCCTGTTTTCACCAACACATTTTCCATGTAGGATCACAAGGGAAGAATGTGTAGCGTGTGGGTGAACTGGTGGTGGTGGGGGTGTATGTTCCTTTTTAGTTGGCTCTCTTGTTGCAGTTGTTCAGACACTTAATGAAGGTTATATGCGTTTCTAAATAATAGAGCCTCTTTTGTGAAGCGTTCACCACGTCCTGTGCCTTTTCTCCAGTGCTTCTCCACTCTCTCCACTAACATGTAATCAAACAGCCAAGGGCATTAAATACACCCAGCACTGCAGGAGAAAACGACAGAAGCTGTTCGTTGCAAATATACAAAGCACTCCCTCAATTGCTAAAATGGTTTTTGCTCACTAGAGAGGAACTCTAAATTGAAATGGTCACTTTGTGAACGACACTTAAAGTTGAGAGGTAATTGGACATGACTGGAGAGGAACGTCAGAGTACTGGTCCTTTCAGCTTCACAATAGGGCTCTCAGTAAGGGGTCAGAAAGGAAGTCGTACATGTAAAAACTCACTGGTCTTAAATAACCCCGAGTGTCTTCCTGTTCTCTTTTAGGCTGTTCGTTCCCCATCGATGGTCAACCTGACCTCAGCCTTTGAGAGGAAGTACCACACCTTCAGTCGGTCCACCACTCACCTCTTCTGAGGTGTTCTTGCACCTCCCTGTTGACCCTAGAGCACCAACGGTCTTCACCGCTGCATTTCCTCACCTTGTTCGTGCTGTATTTACAGGTTTGTGCTGTATTTACAGGTTCACATCACTACTCTGATCTGCAAAATGAAGGATTACTCTTAGACCTTTCAGTATCTCACTAGTGTTAAATATTTGGGCACTTTCAGTGAACAGATGGAGTTGGTAATAACTGACATTTTCACGCTAGTTTTAGAGGGATAGTTTTTCCATATCATAATTACTAACCCATGAAAGTACTTAACAATGTATTGGGAAGCCTGTCTCAGCAAATTACGTTTCCAGCTTTTATAAAGCTGTAGAATACTTTTTAATATATTAACAGGTCACCATTTAAAAACCAATGGCAAAGTCCAGAATTAACCTTTTTCCCCCTCAGTGTGTATGTGCATATATATGTTGTGTATGTGTGGGTGTTGTCCATTTGTGGGGTATTTTAAAGAGCCTACATATTTATTCTCAAGAATAAATTGTCTACATAAATAGAAACTGTATCCTATTACTTCTTTTTTTGTATTTATGTGTAAATATGGATCTTTTTTTCTTGGTGGTTGTTTTTATTTCTTTTGTGAACTTTAATCACATCAGTTGTGCCGTCGTACATATTCATGTTTGTGGAAAACTCTCCAGTCTCTTCAGCTATGGACAGTCACAGGGTCTCATTGATTAGTTTGTTGTTTTATTTTTATTTTTTTAAAACCAAATTCATTTATTCACTTTCAATAAAAGAAGACTGTAGCCAGTGATGTTTCTGTGCATTCATTTGTGGTGTGTGTCATTCTAACCATTACAGGAATGAACAATGCAACATAACCTTAGAGGACTTCCCTGAGCTCCACTTGTTGCTTGTTAAACACATTTTCAGTAACATGAAACATCTCCATGGTCTGATGGCTTGTACTGACAGAACTGGTCACGTCAGCATGTGGGCAACAAGTGCCAAGAATGGTCAGTTATGTGGACGTAAACACCATGTGGCATTCCAATGCTCAAATAGAAACTTATTCCAGTCACATTTCCTTTCTCAAAAAGGCAGAGTTTTTTTTTAAGAGGATCAAAAGATTTCAGAGAGTAATTGATCTGTCCTGTAGTTAAGATCAAAACTGGAGAACAACACACAATTTCCTAAATGTCAAGGTCATTGTGTAGTCCTATGTGAAATTATCCTAACAGGAGTGAAATGGCAGTATTTTAAGCTTCTTTCATAAACTATATATTCTAAAGAACAGCATAAAAACTTAAATGATATAACTGAAAAAGGACACTGATCAAAATTAGAGAATACTTTTAGATACCTGCAGGTTATGTGTGTTAATCTGGCACCTGGTGCTAATTTCATTAATTTGACAAACCCTATTTAAATTAGTAGAAAGGATAAAAAATATAGACTCGCCTTTGCTGAGGAACAAGTGTCCTCAGAGGAGAAGTGGTCCAGAGTTCATTTTAGTGATGAACGCAAGTTTAATTTATTTGGGTCTGATGGGAAACATTATGTTCGTTGACAAACTGGGGAAAGACTGAACCCAAATTGTGGAAAGAAGTCAGTAAAGGTAGAGGAGGAAGTGTCATGGTTTGGGGAATGTTTTTGACAACAGAAGTTGGACCTCTCATAAAGCTACATGGAAGAGTGAATGCAAGTGTGTATCAGAACCTTCAACACGTAGTTCCTTCCTTGTGTGTATCACTCAATCAGCCAGTAATTTTCATGCAGGACAATGTCCCCTGTCACACAGCAAAACGGGTAAAGCAGTTCCTTGAAACTGAAAACATTGAAACAATGAAATGGCCAGCCCAGTCCTGAACTAAACCCAATAGAAAACCTCTGGAAAATCCTTGGTAAGTTATGGCCAAGAAACCCACAATAGTCACAGAACTGTGGAAGAGACTGGAAGAAGAGTGGACCAAAATCACACCAGAGCGGTGTGAGAGACTGGTGATGTCCTGTGACCGTAGATGTGCTAAAGTAATTCAAAGCAAAGGCCTGTACACTTCCTACTGATTACTGACTGTTGTAACCTTCAGAAAATTTTGTTGTAATCTTTCTCTGTGCAACAGTTATTGCTGTTCTCTAATTATGATCACATTTTTTTTCTAAATAAAGGTTTCACGTTGATATACTTTGGTTATTTGGTAAAACACTGTTCTAGTGGCATCGTGCACCCCTTACAAAAATCCTTCAAATGTTGATCAATGTAGATGAATTATTTCAGGAAAAAAAATCAGGTTTTCATACATTATTCTCTGATTTTACTCTCCAGTGTAGATTTTAAGAGTTCTGTATTTTGTCCACTATCACAATGGATGATGATTAACTACCTTGTGGTGTAGTGCAGAAGGTTTCCAGAAACTACAACCACCCACATTTTGTTTTGCTTGCACTGCTTATGAGGGACCTCTGTACACTGCAAAGTTTAATATATGTAGTGGCAAACCAAATAGACAATAGTCGACAAGATGCAGAATGCAGTAGTGGGAATAGATGTGGTGGAAGCATCCAAGGGTAGGACTGTGAGACGTTGGAGGAATACCAGGCACTGGAAGAAGAAATGAGAAGGTTAACACCAAAGTTATCCCAGTAACGACCTCTGAGCTTGAGGAGTGCCTCAGACAGATCTCAGGAAAGACAGAAGTCTCCGTCCAAAAGGTCGTGATCCTAGGAACAGCCAAAGCATTGCCCTGGACCTTGTCTCGTGGATCCTAGGAATAGTCGAAGCCCTGGACCAAGTCTGGAAGAATGAATGTAATGAAGGAAAAA
Organism: Tenebrosternarchus preto; assembly: GCA_025802075.1. Taxonomy (NCBI): domain Eukaryota; kingdom Metazoa; phylum Chordata; class Actinopteri; order Gymnotiformes; family Apteronotidae; genus Tenebrosternarchus; species Tenebrosternarchus preto. The sequence goes on from JAOYMR010000024.1 coordinate 7,589,811, forward strand.
GATGTGACCAAGGAATCAAAAGTACATTAAAATCACCCAATTGGTTTTCTACAGTCTTCTTCCTTCAGGTTCTCATACCAGAGGCCTGGGAACTTGCATATATATATATATATTTATTTATTTATAGTATATACAGTACTGTGCAGAAGTTAGGCAGGTATAAACAAATGCTGTAAACTAATACTTTCAAAAATATGATTATTTTTTATCATTTTACAAAATGCAAAGTGAACAAATAAAAGAAAAATCTAAATCACGTCAATATTTGGTGTTACTACCCTTTGCCTTCAAACCAGCATCAGTTCTTATAGGTACACTTGTAAAAAGTCAGGGATTTTGTAGGATTGTAGTCAGGTGTGATCAACCAAGTATACCAACAGGTGCTAAAGCTCATTAATGCCACATATAGGTTGAAACACAGTCATTAACTGAAACAGAAACAGGTGTGTAGGAGGCTTCAAACTGGGTGAGGAGCAGCCGAACACGGCTACCAAGGTGGGGTTGTGGAAGAGCGTTTCATGTCACAGGTCATGCACAATGACAAAATTGAGCACAGCAAAAAGACACAAGACATACTGCATCATCAAGGTCCCTCCCAGCCAGATATTTCAAAGCAGATGGGTGTTTCAAGACGTGCCGTTCAAGCTCTTTTGAAAAAGCACAAAGAAAGAGGCAACGTTGAGGATTGTAGATGCAGTGGTATCCAAGGAAACTTAGTGCAGCAGATTAAAAAAAAAAACACATCAAGATTATTTCCCTTCGACATATGGAAGATGTCCAGCAATGCCATCATCTCGCAACTCGCAGAAACCAGTGGGACCAGGTCCACCCATCTACTGGCTAGAAAAATGGCAGATACTTATCCATCATGCAATACCATTTATGATTGGCCCCAAATTTATTCTATAGCAGGACTCACCCCAAACATCCAGCCAAGGTCAATAACAACTATCTTAATCATAAAGAAGAACAAGAAGTCCTGGAAGTGATGGGATGGCCCCCACAGAGACCTGATCTCAACATCATCGAGTGTGTCTAGGATTACATGAAGAGACAGAAGGATTTGAGGAAGCCTACATCCACAGAAGAGAACTTAACAGCCTACTAGCCGAGTTCCTTCAAAAACTGTGTACACGCGTACCTAGAAGAACTGATGCTATCTTGAAGGCAAAGGATGGTCACACCGAATGCTGATTTGACTTGGACTTCTGTTCACTCACTGCATTTTGTTAACTGTTTATGAAAATTGTTCATGAAAATAAACTTAACACTTCCATTTTTGAAAGTGTTCTTAGTTTAGAGCATTTTTCCTGCCTAAAACTTTTGCACACTAATGTATATATACAGATGAGTAACTGCAGTGTACTGTAGAAGGACAGTAGAGATATTAAAGAATGCAATGAAGTACACAAGGTTTCCAAAAAAAACCAGGACATTTAGACAGAGGTTCTTTATCAACTGTGCTGATGAGTTATGATGATGGATCTTTGTCTGTTTCTTTGAAAACCTTGTGCACTACATTTTAAATCTTTCTCTCTCGCAATTACAATTACAATCAACCATTATCAGACATTTCTCCAAACCACAAATTAAAACTCAGCTGAAATTGTAATGTTTGAACTAGAATTTCAAAGAATGAAGAAATAATTGGGGAAATGGAGTCAACCACAAGCATGACTTCCTGAAATCTTGTCTATGCGTATAAGCTTCTGGTGAAAAATTAAGTTGGTTTAATTTTCTAAGACACTGCAGTTACCCACTGTGTTCTGTATTCACTTTCATGGGTTATTTAAATCTACAAAGTACTAGAAATGAGATTGCTTATAAGTGGTTCTGGCAGGTGGTATAACCCTATTATTATATGTATTATTATAGTGGTTGTATTATCACCTTCACAGTAAAAATTCTTTGCATTCCCCGTTGCTTTGCTACATAGGTACTCTGTCTGCTTTGCATGACTTTTCTCTCAGGTATTGAATGGTCTCCTAGGAGAGGATAATCTCAGCCTGGAGACTGAGAAAAAAAACAAGGATTTTTAAAAAATGCATCTTTCTATTTAATTTCTTTCTCTTCTACCCTTTTGAGTGAAGTCTGGTATGGGCTTTTATTCTTGACGCTATGGGATTTTCTCAAAGAAAAATGAGACTTTGTCGAATGCCACTGGAATGTCACAAAACTGGAAACTGAAAACTGGAATGTCACAAAATGTGTGTTAGCAATTAGTTTTGCCAGGTAAATTGATGTTAACAATGCAAATCAGCATATTAATGTCTCAAATGTGTCTTTGGCTCTTTAATGTGAGCAGTTTGATCTTAATGTGAGCAGTTTGATCTCGTTCTGTTTATCTTGCTTCCAGTGGTTACTTCAATTCTTCCATTCTCTGTTGCTAAGGAAAACCTGTGTGAAAATTCTGTTCATTGATTGTTATGGGGTTACTGGTGGACTTTATTCTGGTAGGGGTTTCACTGCTTACTGGTAAGTGCTGTGGTCTTACTGGTAAGTGCTGTGGTTTTGCTGCTGAAAAAAAACAATGGAATGTTCCATTGTTGTGAATGAAGTTTGCTATTAATAGCAAAAGTTGTGTACTTAAAAAAAAAAAAAAAACTGTTAAATTGGTAAATTCTGTATGAAAAGTGTTTGCAATGGCATGTTTTCATCATATTTGTCATATTTATGACTGATCACACTTTATTTTGCACATGAATGGCACTTGCCTCACTCGCTGTGAGATGTACACTGTTTTACTGTTGGATTTATTGCTGTAATACTGGACATCCTTAGAACCCACCCTTAGAACCCACCCTTAGAACCCACTCTTAGAACCCACCCTTAGAACCCACCCTTAGAGACCACCCTTAGAAACCACCTCACTTGTTGTTTTCTTTGTATTTGACTTAGTAAAAGCTCTGGCATATTAATGGATGTTAATAAATGCTTTGGCTTGTTAATAAATGTTAGTAAAAGCACTGGCATATTAATAGATGTTAATGTATGCTCTGGCATGTTAATAAATGATATCATACTTTGGAATGTTTCCAGTGTAACTCCGAGCAGCACAACTCTAGTGTTAACCCTGCGTTGACCAGCACCACTGTAAGTGTTAACTCTGTGTGACCAGCTCTTGCCCTAGAAGTTCAAGAGAAAGACAAGTTCGGTGCATCTGTGAATGAAAGCTTAAGCTAAACTACAAGCAGTAGTTAAACTACTGAGACAGTGTTATGGAAAAGTGAGATGGTGGCTCTTTGTGGAATGACTATGATTGCAGAAATGAATTTTTATGCTAATGTGACAGACTATACTAATCCGTTTCTGTCTTTATTCTGAAAGAAAATGAATGCTCTCAAATTTCAGCTGAGGTTGGGTTTTGACTGGGAACAGATACTTCACAAACACAGCCATAATCCTATTGTTCTGAGTACAGTGTTGGTTTTCTCTTCATGTGGACATGCAACAAATGTATCAGAGCATGGTCCTGTATCAGAGCATAGTGCTTATGGTCTTGTAACAGAGCAGCTGCCCTGGATAGGGAATCACTAACCAAGTGAAATTGTTTATGCTTAAGAATGAGATTTATGAGACAGCAGTCATCTTGTATGCAGGTCACTCTGAAGCTGAACAGGATTCCATTGGTGCATAGGTGTTCACTAATACTATGGGTCTGTCTCAATACCTAGTGAGCTGTCTTACTGCCTAATAACTATACGTACAGGCTGCTGTCTAACTGGGAGCATTTTAACCATCAGTGTCGTTTATAAAAGCTTGGAGTGTTGATTGTGTCCCTAAAGAATGAAAATAACTCTTGCAATAATTGATGATGATAAACTAGCTAGATACCAACTAAAAGGTACAGATATTTTACTAAATTATTCAGAGCACACATTTAACTGGAATAAATTATAGGCAATAAATATAAATAGACAATTTTCCTTCACTGCTAAAACAAATTATCTATAGCACCATAGCTCAAAAAGGCTTAAATGTCTATTATCGGGCTTACAATTAAAAACAATAGCCTGGTGCTAACATTAAAAGTGCTCTTGCTTTGATGTACCGAGAAACATAGTTAAAATTGCAATTGAAAAGCTATTTGTCCACATCTATGACATGAAAACAAATAAAAAGACAACTTTTATTTTACTTTACTTTTATTTTGAAATTAGTTTAACATTTACACCACTTGCTGCACCGCTTCCGTCTGTTATATTTAAACAAATTGCTTGTCCATGTAGACAGTTCACTAGGTTTTGGGACAAACCCTATGTGTGTGAACTGTGCACACCCACTAAAGGATACGGAACTGTGTACACCCACTAAAGGATATGGAACTGTGCACACCCACTAAAGGATACGGAACTTCTCAAAAGGATGAGAGCATGAGATGGGCAGCTTCAAGAATCACCCAGCTCATGTCCACAGTGTGGAGAACCAGAACAGCTACTGCATGTGACACTGCCATCCTTGGAAATGAAACAAAAACATCATCACAATGATAGTACCTACAAAACAGAGTCACCAACCTTGTCAGCCTCGTTTCAATACAGATTTGAAGGAAGGAGGAGGTGGATGACCATCAACTGGGATGGAATTATGTGCCATAACTGCTGAGGTGTGGAGCATATGAAACAAAGCTGCCTATCGTCAAGAACGCCTGTCAAACCATGGGAAATCCCTGGGGTGGTCTACAAAAAAGAAAACCAGAATATACCAGCTGTACTTGCTATGAAATGTAGTCCAGAAAAGTGCATTCACACAGTGATGCATAATATGGCCTATGTCCTTCTGGGTAGCAGAGCATGAAGAAATATTCTGCCTGTTTGCTACTTCAGAGCCATCCACGCAGATATTAAGCTGCCTCTGCAGTCATTAACCATGCAGTATCTACAGGGCACTGGGCCTTCAAATGTAACTGTGGTTTTTTTATTTATCCACACAAATTGGTACTTGCACTGTCAATGGCTGATGTAGTAGATGGCAACAAGACCGATGATAAGTCCGAAGAACATCTTGATTTTGGAGAACAAATTCTTAATTTCAACCCCTTACTGTATCTGGGAATGCTCATCACTGTACATGGGAATGTTCATCTCTGTACCTGGGAATGCTCATTACTGTACATGAGAATGCTCATCTCTGTACCTGGGAATGCTCATCTATGGGGAAAGGGAGGTGGTGATATGCCCACCAGAAGGGTTCACTTCTGGCACAGACTGCTGGTAGCATGTCATGGTGAAGGCACAGCCAACTAACCTGATCATCGCAACAAGACTACTACTGTTACGCTCTTCAAACAACAGAGCTACTACAACTCAGTAGTATTTTACCACTAAACCACATCTGGCCAGTCATCTCAGGTCTGTTGTTCTTGATTACCTGAAGGACCTTTAAGCTAAAAGTATGTTACGTGCAGAGCAGGGCAACCAATTAGTTGACCAACCACATGGAGACCTTTTTTATACTGGGTTTAATGATCTGGGCCATCAGCTTAGTGCTGCCTCACCTGGTCCTTCTGTGAATCAACCATCATGACATATGGAGTGGGAGAAGCGGCTCAATACTAACCAGCAATGCACAGGAAGCCCCTTGACTGAGATTTGCCTGTCAGGGCTACAAAAACTGAGCATCAGCAATTATCATGGTATGCAAGAATGTCCACACATTCATACATTTTCTGACAGGCACAGAATGAGTGCACTATCCTACCCCATTGCCTCACAACCAAACATCCAGGACATCTCACTGTCCAAATGGTTGAGCACCTTGGACTTGGTTTCAGGCTTCTGGCAGGTGGAGCTGACCTCCACGGCACCCAAAGCCACAGTCTTCTGCAGTAATAGCTTTTTGAGTGGAATGTAATGCAGTTTGTAGTGTGCAGTGCTTCCACTGACAGAGTCCTAGTGGGCATGCAATGGGAAACCTGCCTAGTATACATCTTGATGACGTATTTGTACTGGGAGAAATGACAGGCTACAGAATGCTAAACTGAAACTCAAGTCAACAAGGTGCTGCTTGTTCAATCAGCAGGTATAGTACCTTGTTGTGTTCGCAGATAGCATTATATTGTTCTGTCCTCAGGTAAGGTATTTTGTTCAGTCATCAGGTAGGGTACCTTGGCGATGCTGTCTCTGAAAATGGTGTAGCTTCAGATCCCTAAAATGTCTCGAAAGTAATGGACCGACCAAAGTCCAGCAATGTCTCAGACGTCTCATACTGTTGAAGATTTGTGAAGGACTTTGCTGCTGTGGCTCAGCCTCTTCATGTCCTCACAAACATGCACCCAGTTCTACTGGACTGTAGAATAACAAAGGACTTTTGAAGATAAAAACAGATTACTTTGGCCCTTGGGTGATCCTTCTGACAATAGTAACCTTACTTTAGACATGGATGCCAGTGGTGGTACCAGGGATTGGTACCGTCCTGTCACAGATCTGGTGTAGTGAAGAGTATGTTCGGGCCTATGGAAGCTGCAGTCAAGAAGAACAAAAATATACCACTAGGTCCACCATGGAATTTACATCTCACTTCCATCAGGGTTTTCTGGGCAGAATATTCAGTGTTTGGACTGATCATAGTAGCCTGTACTAGTAAATGTATACCAAAGTGTCTAAAGTGCGGCTAGCTCGAACGGCTTGCAAAGCTTCTGAGTAATTCACTGCTCGGACAACCACTGCCGTAATGCTGATGACCATTAGGAGATACTGCTGGAAGTTCTGCCCCCTGCTTGGTGCAAGATCCTTCCTCAAGAGGTAACTCCTTCCAGCATCCTCCTCCTCATCATCATCATCATCAGGAAGTGTTGGTCCACTGGGGGCAGGCAGATCACCCTGTGAAATATTGTTGGAGAACCTAGACATGGAGTAGGATGACAGATGTAAGTGGCTTGGAACACTTTAGAATGTATTTGTTTCACAGAGACAGATCGAGTGACACTTTTTCACAGCTGGACCATTGAGCTGCTATATGATTCATAGAGAGCAGACCCTGACAACTCACCAGTGAGGGATTGGTTAAAAGAGGGAAAGAATGCTCTGCTTGGAGGAAAATATTGTCAAGCAGTCCAGCCATTAAAGTGTACTGTGGTCAGAGAGACCAGTTCTACTTGTCACATGGCATTCAACTATAACACTTTTATTGCACTGAGGTTTGCATTGAGATTGCAAGCAGCTACAACACAGTCGTCAGTACTTATTCTGAATGACATTTTGTATGTCAGTGTTTTTTTGGCGCTTTAATAAAGTTAATATGGTTAATAAGGTCAATAAATAGTACAATTGCTATATAATACAACTAATAATTTTCTAAAGTTAATAATGCTGCATTTGTACAGTGGATACGGAAAGTATTTGGACCCCTTTAAATTTTTTACTCTTTGTTTCATTGCAGCCATTTGCTAAAATCAAAGAATTCATTTTTTTT
>JAOYMR010000024.1:7602425-7613817 GCA_025802075.1 Tenebrosternarchus preto
CCTCCACTTGCAATTGTCTGTGCCTCATTCACTTCTCCGTCTATCAGACAGACAGTTCTCTCTTCCCCCAAAACACACACACATACAGATGGATATTTCTTAGTCAGACTAGATTACTAGCTTCTCTTACCCTTTCCCCAGTCGTTTGTTACAGGATTCATTATTTCTTGCTTTTGAGTTAGTCAGGACACTCGTCCTTCCTCATCCTTTTATTCGATACGCGCTACCCAGCAGTGCGCCATATCCGCCTCCAGACGGAAAAAAGCAATTTCAAACGCGCGGTAGCTATCTGAAGCCTCTGTTCTCTGTGCTCGCGAGCACCCCAGCTGATGACACATCTGTGACGTCTTTGTACCCCTCTTATCCGTTTGTTGTATTTTTTTGCCCTAAACAGATATCTAGATCGTCATACACAGATGTACACAATACAGATCATATGTTACTATAAATTATATCTCTGTACCATTATCTGCTGTAGCGAACTGTTACCACAATGTATACGTTTCTTCTAAACACAAAACGTAATAGTGGTGTGCCTCTGACCGATTTTTTAAAAATAAACCTGCAAATGTAGCCTGTGGGATCAAGTGTAAATGTGTTACGGTGCTACCGATGTCGTGGCGGCGTGCGCCATGTGGCGGACCATGCGGCTTTGGTCTGTCACTGTCCATCCTTCCTTGTTCCCCGTGTCCCCGCCCGTGATTGTATCCAGGTGTTTTGTTTATTAGCTCTTGATTGTTCACGCCTGTGTCTCGTTTTCCTATTTTAAACGCGAATGTTCTCGCGCCCCTTGTATGGTTTTCCTTGTACGTTGTAAGACCCGTTATGTTCGTTGGTATTTTCTGTTTCCGTTGTCGTTTTGGAGTTGGTTCAATAACAACGTAAAAAAGCAGTAAGAGCGTCATACTAAGACACAGGACACTCTACCAGTCCCACCCCACACGTTTAGCGCTTCCGTGTAATGGTTTTTATTTGTTTTATAGTTTCGGATTATTTTCGTTACTAACAGGGTTCCTTAAAGCACACATTAATCACGTTATGATATTGCTGTGGTAGCAGATTAATTACTACAGTTGCACTGAGAGGGCAAGTTGAAGTCACGATATCCCTTCAAACCCGTTCAACTTTATAATTCTTTAAGCTTCTTGTTGTTCTAGACGGTCAAGACCACAGTTTCCTTCTGTTTATTGATTGCGTGGGTTGATATTCTGATGGCCTACTAGTGAGCACGTAGCTCTGTTGTACTGAATACGAGCCGCGTGCCACCAGGTAACTCCCTAGTTCACCGCCTAATTAAAAGGAGGGTGAGGTAAGGAAAAGCGAGAATAATTTACAATGGGAGATGTGGTGATCTCAGGTGGGTTTGTCAAAGCCAATTTTCATTCCACACCCGTTTCTCATTCAAAACATCTGTGTATGTATGTGGTGGGGATTTTTGTGTGTGTGTAAATAGCCCCTTGACTCAGCACATTCGTTTCCCTTATGCCTTTATACATTATACATGTAAGCAGTATTATAATAATTGTTTATCAATTACAAAACACCCAAAGTATAATTAATCTCTACAACATGCCAATTCTGTACAATGCAAATGGGTTCCCCTTCTGACCACTCGATAAGTGCCATTAATTTATTCTGCATTGAAATGTATAGGCCTTCTTACTGCTGATCCCAACACTGTACAGACCAGCTGCCAGACGCTAATTGCCTGAAGGCACAAGCAACCCATTCAAACCAGATTAAGTGTTGAGCACTAGATAGTTGGTGAGTGTGTATAATAGGGGCTGGTTAACAGTGCTGGCATGTCACAAACCACTGGGACTCAGCAAATGAGTCGGTGAGTGAGATGTGTGTGCGTGCGCTGCAATTGGGGAAATCCTGGCTGTCAATACAGCCCGATTCTTGAGCACAGTTCCCATGGTGAGGGTACTTGTGTGCTTTTGCAGGTGTGTGTGTACAGGAGCCCCCTGATGATGTGTACTCACCATGTTTGGAACTGTGTGATTAATCTCCCCTAAGACCTGCATCCTGTGCATTTAGCTGAGAGCCACCACAGGCTGTAAGACTGTCTTAACTGCTCAAAGCACTGCTGTGCAATTGTAGGCAGAAAGGTTCCACTGTGCAACCATGTGTTCTTACAAAATATGCATTAAAGCCACAGTATACCAACTGCCAGCATCAACCCCCAAACATCACCCCCTGATATTAACACCCAACATTAACCCATGATATTAACACCTTTGTTTGCATGCCCCTCTTTATTCCTGTCCTACAGCGAGCTGTTTTCTCTTTATGGCTTGTTAATTTTCATTGTTCAGTTATTGTGTCGTTTCATTATATGCACAAATAAACCCCAAAGAGTTGCACGTTTTGAGGCACTCTGTTCCTCTGGGGCTTTGGTCTGGGTGTTTCTCACTTTCATCCCCAGGAACGCAGCTCTGGAGTCAGTGGCATGTAAAAGGGAGGGCCTGATTAAAAACAGCTGATCCTAAATCAGAGGAAGGGCTCTGTTGTGGAGTGTGTTTTATTTCTGCAGATATGGAGTGCAGGAGCTGGGTGGAGGAACAGTCACGAGAGCTGAGGGCTGGGTGGAGGTGTGAGAAATGTGAGAGGATCAGGCAGGAGCTTGCGGGGCACAGGCTTCATCATGGGCAGGGGGCAGGTCCCGGCACATAGGGGTGGGGAAGCTGCTCTTTAGATGTGAAGGATGTGGCCTCTTTCAAAGACTTTCTTAAAGCAGCCCTCTGTTTCCTGGTTGCCCTGCGAGCTTTGTTCCTCAGGTAGGTCTTCTCCAACTTGTATATCATGTCCTCAATTAGGCCCACCTTTAAGAACAACATACACACAAGCTGTGAGAGTCTCAGACCAGGAGTACACTATAGCTGCTGGTTATGGAGAGAGTTGCAGATCAATGCAAACGCCCCTCCCCCACCCTTGGAGACTTAATTACCTCATGAAAATGGAGGGATTAGGCTTCCATCCCTCATTTGGGAAGAGATGGATGGGTGTGGAGAGGGTTTGCTTCTTACAGTCAGAGAAAAGGAGAGTGGGTGAAAACGAAAGTGAATACCTAATAAGGAAATGAATCAGAAAGCAGACAGAAGATATCATGAAAAGGAAAGCTTCTAAAATGAGTGGAAGGTTTCATATGAGGGGGGGGGGGGAAGTGTAGCAGATTGAAGTCCTGAGTAAGATGGTATGGTCTGTTTACAGATATGTGAATTCAGCTCAAGACGGTTTGTGAGGGAGGGTCTTCCTCTTGGGACGTGCATGAATTCAGCACATGAGTGGTGGGTCCAGCAGCTTGGGTTCCTGAATGCACTCTTCCTACCACACACATGCAAAGCTGAATCAGCTGCTGAAATCATTAGGTCTTCTAATCATGTGCAGCTCCTGTCACTACTGCACACACGTGTGTGAGTGAGTGATGGGCACTGAGGGAGACAAGCATGCAGGACCTCTACCCCCTCGGGACCTCTACTCTGAACACAGCCATCAAGAGATACCAGCGGGAGACTGGTCATACGGGCCTGTACTGGCCACACTGCCGAAAGGCTCTGGGTGTTGCAGTTCCTTTACTGATGGATTTTTTTTGTTTGTTTGTTTTTAATGTATCATTTTTTTTTTTTTTGGGGGGGGGGATGGTGTTTAACCTATATCAGATTCATGTTCTATCAACCTTGAAGAAGGCCTGTGTATTGGCTGAAAGACAGTTTAAAGTTCACTGCTCAATAAGTGTTCTGGTTTCTCAAGTTCTGTTTTTAACAGGCACCCTGTTAAACCCTAACCCTAACCCTAACCAAAAAAACACTGTCAAATGAACACACTCGGTGTTGTACGAGATCCTAGAGTGTGTGTGCATACTGGACTTCTCTTCAGTCTCTTAAGAGAAAGGGCCAGCTCACAGCAGACGCTCAGGATTAAAACAGTAAATGATATGGCAATGCGTGAAGACGGGTACTCTATTCTTAAAGTTCCAATCACAGAAATTTACATATTTACATTTTTAAATAATTTCAATTTTTGTTTAATAAACTCTCAGAGAGGTAACTGTTTAGATAAGTAAACCTCAATGAGACCCAGAATAATACATTTTGATTCTGGTGTGCATTAACAGTTTATACACAGTCCCAGTTTGAGTTCCTTATTCCTGCCATAGGTATTTAAACCATGGCTGCTCTCAAATCAGTCTGGGGCCTGCCTTCTTGGCTTTGGGGCTCCAACAGTAGATGATGTATGAGACAGGTCTGGAGCAAAAGTGGGCCATTTGTGTGTGAGCGAGTAGGCGTGTGTGTGTGTGTGTGTGTGTGTTTTGGGGAACAGCAGAGCTGAGGTGTGGAAGTCTGATGGGGGTGATTAATAAGGTCCATCCATACCTTGCAGCAGCATGCTGCGCTGTGTGTGTGTGTGTGTGTGTGTGTGTGTGTGTGTGTGTGGACATGCTGCACTGTGTGTGTGTGTGTGCACACGCTGCGCTGTGTGAGTGTGTGTGTGGACGCGCTGTGCTTGTGTGTGTTGCTGCTCCGTAGCTGGAAGCCTCTGTCCTACTGTCTGTATGAGTGTGGGATCTTTAGGCCCATGGCTATTCATCAGCAGCAGACCCGAGGTTCCGTGGGGCCCTGGGGAGCCCGCCCTGGGGCCGGTTCACACTGTCTGCCGGGTCCTAAAGGCCCGTCACTCACAGGCCAAACACCAACCTGTCTAAACTAACAGCTCCTCTAAAGCTCCTCAGCAGTGCCTTCCAGCTGCTCCCCTTCCCACAATCATCCCTTCACACTTGACAATCACAGCGTTCTTACCGTCTCCAAACTGCTGCTGTATTCTCTCCATTCATCACACACAATAAATAATGACCCTGCTAATCAACAGTACCCACTCTTGAGGTGGACCTTGAAATAATGGATGTAAAGGTTAGAGAGTGTGAAGAACCCTTCTGTCTCCTAAGCTGATCCTTAAGGTCCAGACAAGACCAAGCTGTCAGCAGAACCATGCCAAATGTGTTTCCACAACTTATTAACCCTGGTTTGACCCTTTTGGTGTATGACCCACTGAACCCTCCCACTGTGGTGCTCATTACTCAGAACCATCCACCAGCCTGAAACTAAATATTCATAGTGGGAAGGAAAGTAGACATATCTATTAACAAATTAATTCATATCTATTCACATCTTCAGCTTGCCATTCCTATATTAATCGGGTTCTGTACTAATATTGAGATACTTTTTCTCAGGCTCGACATAGTTCAGTTATTCTGGAAAAGAGTTCTGTTATACTGGAATTCATGTACAAATTAAATATCAAAAGCCACTAAATAAAGGTGTCCAGGGAAAACGGTCTCTCTCGGGGAGTGTCTCTGTCGGGGAGTGTTTAGACAGTCTCTCTCAGGATTTTCCATATGCCAGATCAGGGAAGTTTTCTTTGCTAGCGACATTTTTGGCTTACAGATCTAAACTTACACACAACACTGAACTATACACACAACACTGAACTATACACACAACACTGAAATGACTTGAGTTCCATACTTGAGTTCAGTAAGCAGTGAGATTCAGGAATCTCTTCGCTTGGGTTTTTCTCAACTGGAAGCTGTTCTGTTTCTACTCTGGGTAACGGTTTCAAATGTCACAGTAACATTAATTAACAAAGGAAAATAATTTGGACAGAAATATTAAATATTAAATAGAGCCCTTCTCTGTGTGGCAGGCATGCCATTTGAAAGTTCAGCAGAGCCTCATAATTGTAACAGAGATGAGAGCAATGACAAGAGAAGCTCCTCCCACTTACACACACACACACACACACACACACACACACAATATTCCTCCCACTCACACACACATGCAATGCTCCTCCTTACATTCACACACACACACACACACACAAACAATGTTTGTCCTCACACACACACAATGCTCCTCCCACTCAAATTAATCAAAAATCTTCTAAATGTTTATTTCTGTCTCTGTTTTGATATGTAAATTCTTCCTTTTTATGCACTGAGCATTCTTCTGTGTGACATGGTGCTCATCTTTCTGCATGCATGTTCATTTACTCGTATGGATGAGTGCGTGAGTGTGTGTGTGTGGGGGGGGGGGCACACGGTGGCATTTGTACACACTCATTGTCCTTTTCCCTGTTTCTCTCTATTTACCTTTTGCATTGTATTCCACACACGTTCCCGATCGGCCGTCTTGCCTTCCAGGGTGTCCGTGATGTCTGCCATTAGTGCCTGCAGCTGTGGACCGGAGATAAAGATTATCAGAGCACAATTCATGTGCTTGCCATAACTTCTCTAAACATAACGCCTTAAAGGCTAATTAAAAAATCATTTGTCAATGGCCGATTTTTATAACTCATTCCTCATACAATGAAAGCTGCCATGTTGCTGGTCTCCACAGCTGGCAAAGCAGGAGAGAGAGAGAGAGAGGGGACAAGAGAGGGAGGGAGGGAGGGAGAAGGAGAGAGACAGTGAGAGATGGAAAGAGGGAGGAAAAGAGGGAGAGAGGGAGAGAGAAGAGAGTAGCTTTATTTCTCTATGTGCTTTGCTGGGTCTGAGGGCCAGACAATGCGGACAAATTGACAAACACGCTCGTCCATCACAGTGCAGGAGGAGGAGGAGGAGGAGGAGGAGGAGATATACACGAACCTGAGGAACTCTGTTTATCTACAGCAGCAGGGGGGTGTGGAGGGAGAGAGAGACTATGGAGGAGGAGAGGAGATGTCTAGACTCAGAGGAGGTGAGAGTTGTCTGGAAGAGCAGTTAGCTGGGATTTTTAGTCCCACTGGGTGATTTTGTAGAGTGTCTTCTCCACTCCAAACAAAGTGCACAGAATCTTAAATCATTCCGACCCCAGAAAAGGAAAGAGAGAACACTGAACTGCTCAGTTCTGACCTCTGCTATATTCAAGGCCAACATCAGAACACAGATCTTCTCCCTATATGGACAACTGACTAGCATGGCCAGTGTTTGCATGGGGTTTGTACCTACAATCTGGCTCGAATACAATCCTTTCAGTTGACTAGAATTATCCTAAGGTTTTTCTTCCTATTGTTTGAATACAATCACCTCACTAATTGGATGCCCCATAAATCCCTGTTCACGGAAGATTTGATTTGAATGTCACATACATCATTCTGCAATAATCTCACCACTGTGAGGCACTAATCTCGCCACTGCGAGGCACTAATCTCACCACTGTGAGGCAATAATGCAATAATCTAGCAAAGAGGCAATTATATGTGCTGCTTATTAGCATACACAATTAGCTTATTAACATACACAATTCAGGACTTTATTATTACAAACCTGAGGAACTGACGAGTGTGATAGCATGGGTGGAGCCTTGGCCACCTTCTCCACAGCACCATTCTCCCTTAAAACTGCCCCATTCACACCAGACTCCCTTAAAACTGCCCCATTCACACCAGTCTCCCTTAAGATCTGCTCCAGTCAGCTAGATCTTAGGCAAGAAGGCCTCTCCTGTGATTCAGGTGTCAAAGGAACAGCTATATTCTGAAACAGTGCATTTATTTAGTGGGCTGTCTTATTTACATATAGTATTTGTTTCCAAATGTTGTGTTTTAGCTTTGTATACGAAAGCAACAACAACAAAAAAACAAATAGGAAGTTTTTGAAATTAGAATTGCAATGTTTCTTAGCAAATAATTTATTACACTTAGAGTTAAAATGTATTTATTCATATAAATGAGACTTTTAATGTATGAGAGGTATTAGCCAAACGTTTAAGGTGCGTGACAGACAGTTAGCACTACACTAACTGGTGTTCATAAGCTTCCATTAGTGGTTATCAATATTAGCTTCATTTCTCCAGTGAAAAACAAAAGAAGCAAAATGTGGTGAGTGTTTAAACTGTCATCTAAAATTATTTAAACTATACAGCTTTCCTTAATGGCTGTGCTCATAGCTGATATAATGTACACAGACATTGCTGAAGTTGTAATGAGTTTTGACAGAAGGCCAGCCGTCCGGGACTCACCAGGCCGGTGTCCGTGTGACTGAGCTCCTGGAGGTATGGTGCTAATGCTAACTCCGCTAGCACATGCTGCAGCTCCTGTGTGTGTGCGCTGCCTCTCCTCAGCTGCAGAAGGCAGTCAGCATATTGAAGCCTCTCTATCAGGCCTGATCCTGGGTAAAACCCCACCTAACCGGCCCCCCCAACAAACACAGGGTTATTTTTTCATTTATTGACATGCACAAAGGTAATATGAATACATGGAAAACAGTTACAGACATTTCACTATTCTCTTCTGCAATGTCCACAATATTTCTAGAAACCAAATCAACTGGATTAATGTATTAACCCTCCAAACATATTATATACATAGACATTCAAATACACACACACACATTCATACTCGTATAAATGCATACACACATACTAACATCCACATAGACATGCACACATGCATACACACACACATACATATATAATGCTTGTTTTTACATCTGGACATTGCATCTTTCTCCGTTTCTGTTTCCCTGCATGTGAATTTTTGAGCACTTTGGTTTCTGAAGTGTGAATACCAAACCAGCATAAAAAGATGAACAGTGACCTTTCAAGACAGGCCAACAACCCGTATGATAATCAAGCATCCTGCCTCCATGGCTCCCTGTGGCCCTCCACAGCGTGCTCATCCCATTACCTACCTCCCCAGGCTGGTCATCACGTCACATACCTCCCCAGGCTGGTCATCACGTCACATACCTCCCCAGCCTGGTCATCACGTCACATACCTCCCCAGCCTGGTCATCACGTCACATACCTCCCCAGGCTGGTCATCACGTCACATACCTCCCCAGGCTAGTCTGGTGTGCGTCTCCTGCCTCTCTCTGAAGCTGACATATGGTGGTGGGGGGGCCAATATGTTTTATTCTGCCCAGCAAAAGGCTTCAAATCATGTTGAAAAATTACAGCTCATACCCTTTTTAGTCATCATCTTTATTTATTTATTTAGCTGCTCCTTCCTGCCTATGTTCGTGTCACACACATGGTGAACACAAACCCCTCTGTCCTCGCGGCTAAACCCGCTCCAAACAGGCTTCTCCCGGTAGAGCTGTTTTTTGTCCTGGTGAGGTCTCTGGTTTAAATGATGCCTTGCCCCATGCTTCCACAAACCCCTTTCCTTTACTGCCAGCTTGGCCTGCTATTATCCCCACTGTCATTCATCCTCTTTATGGGCGTTTTTATTACGGATACATATCCTCCAGCACGCTTCATCTTCCCAAGACGCTGTCTCAGGGCTGGGGTTAGTTCCTGGTTCTCCACCACGGGCCACCCTGTGATGTTTACTTTCAATAACCCAAGGAGAGACCGAGAGAGAGAAGGAGCACATGAGAGAGAAAGAGTGCATGAGAGAAAGAGTGAACGAGAGCATGTGCGAGAAAGAGAGAGAGAGAGAGGGAGGGAGAGAGGGAGGGAGGGAGGGAGGGAGAGAGGGAGGGAGGGAGAGTGCATGAGAGAGTGAAAGAGAGCATGTGTGTGTGTGTGTGAGAGAGAGGGAGCACATGAGAGAGAGAGAGAGAGAGAGAGAGAGAGAGAGAGAGAGAGAGTGCCGCCACTTCCCTTCTTTACGAGTGATGTTGTTTTCCTCTGCTGAATATTTCATGGCTTCTGTTCTTCGTGTAGCAGTGTTGCTTTCTGTTGGCGGTTTGGGGTTGATGCAGTATGAAGACAGAGTGCTGATGATCAGGACTCCTTTGTAATTATCTACATGAAACCATTTTACTTATGCAACTATTTTACTGCATCAGTGTTACTGCCTAATTGCCTGTAGAGCAGAGCTAATGTTTTGTTAATTGTTGCATTACCATTTGGTAAAAATGCTTCACTGAGAACATAAATCACTTTTAGATTTTTTTCATCCCCGTCAGCAAATGTTCTGGGGCTGGTATACAGTAAACATATAGTAAACAAACTGCATCTGTTTACATGTATGTGGATTAACATCTTCAAATCTTGTTGATCATTTATTCATTACCATTGACTAGAGCAGCATTGATATTCTCTCATTTGTAATTTTGTGTAATTCAATATTCAGTACCTTAATAAAGAAAGGGGGGGGGGGGGGTTACGTGAGTGACAGAGGGCAATGCTATCCACACTTATTCACAAAATTAATGTTGCTCACAATTCAAATCGATCCTGTTTTTAAAAGCATGGTAATGGAATTTCATTTGACTGGCTGAGAGTGACATACAAAAGAGCCCCGATTCCAGTCTCACAGCTCAGCGTCAGTCCCAGACTCCAGAACCAAGGCCCCAGGAGGCAAGGATCCAGATGAAAGAGCAGTGCCTTCTCTGATCATCCGGTTCTGTGCAGCGTCTGTGGGCTGAACCTCTGTCACGAGCAGCGCGTCGGTGACAGACGACGGCGGTGCCAAACCCCCGTGCCTGTTTTATACCGAGTGTGTCTAAGTTGACATCTGTACCCTGTATAATTCCATTATGGGCTTGAGTGAGTGATATTAATGATGCATAATTTCATTATGTAAATTGAGTGAATCTGATTGGATCCACATGTACTACTGGTGAAGGAGGAAGGTAAGCCACACCTCTTTCTGTGTTTGTTACAAAAACTGTGCTAAGTTTCTTTAGATGCATTCTGTCCAGTGTCACAGTCAGGCCAGGCACGCTAACGTATTTATCCACTCAAGAAGCCCTAGTTCACTTCAGTTACGCAGTGCAGACTAGTCTCAACACAGTCTCAACACAGTCAGCTGTGTGAATGATCAGGAAATGCCATCTAATAGTGTTTTGATGTTCCACATTCATACCCTTGTGGCGAGGGGTGATGTCACGGATGAACCACCATGTGCCTTATCCAGGATCGGGTAAAAACAGAGCAAACAGTATATACCCACAGCGAGCTTCGTGCATGTGATAAACTCAAGAACAGGCAGAATCTTCCTTCCTAAAGCCTCACACACGATGGGTTCAAGCCTGCAGGCTGGAGTCGCAACCAGAGCTGGGGGTCCTCAGAACAAAACACAAAACAAACAAAAGCAGATTAAGTCAAAATCCTCTTCTTTTATACACATCTTAAAAATACATTTTACATACAAGACTTAAACATTAAATGAATGTTTTACATTATGCTTCACTTCAACATTTAAATTGATTTTCAGTAGAGAACACTGACATCATGGTCATTATTATGACTCTGTAAAGCTGATTGGCACTGCACTGGCACTGCACTGTACCGGCACTGCACTAGCACTCTACTGGCACTGCACTAGCACTCCACTGGTACTGCACTAGCACTAGCACTCCACTGGCACTGCACTAGCACTCCACTGGCACTGCACTAGCACTCTACTGGCACTGCACTAGCACTCCACTGGTACTGCACTAGCACTAGCACTCCACTGGCAC
>JAOYMR010000024.1:7647140-7662837 GCA_025802075.1 Tenebrosternarchus preto
CCAGGCCTATTCATGCCATGCACTACTGCCACTCTATTCAAGTGACAAAGTTCAATTTCCAAAGATCAAAGTCATCAGTGCTCCATTAGAGGCTCCTCTGGTAGTAACACTGTGAGCACAGAGGAGGATGTTTGCGTGAAACAGTCCCAGTGCCCCGTGCTCTTACTGAGTCTCCTCTTCTGCACGCTTATTTCCTTCTCAGAGAAGATGATGCAACAGAAAGTTTTTTAAGGAAAGCCGTGGCTGGTCCTCGTGTGCTGATCTTGCACAGGTGGCCTTAATGAATCCTTCTTTTCTATGATTTGTCATTAATGAAGCAGCTCATCCATATTCGTCCTGATTAAACAGAACCTTGAGAGTGTGTTTACTCTCTGCCGGTTCAAAGTGAAAATGGAATAGGAAATGGACCCCATGCAAAACATGAATAAACAAGAGTCTTTCTCATATCATGTCTGATAGGAATGAGGCTCAAAGAAATGATCAACGCACATATGACTAACAAAAGGACTTTTTTGTGTGTGAGAAATGGAACATCATCTCAGGGTCAGGAAACCAGGAACAGTGGTTCGATGATGTCACCGTGTTGTGACATCACGGTGAATGTTTGAAAATGTTAGTAAACATTAGTAAATGTTAGTAACTGTAGCATGTAGCGTGTGAGTTGTTTATAGTGTGAATTATCTGAGTTGTTTTCTTGCTCTCTGCTGACTTCACCATGTTAGTAGATGCATTGTAAGTTCATGGCTTTGTAAAGCTTTGTTTGACATCTACAGATGTAGTACTTTGTAGTGAACCACCTCATCTCTTAATGCTAGTGGGAGCTTTGCAATTTACAGGGTAAATAATATGATTCTGCAGTGATGTGGTGTGGTCAGTCCCAACTGGACCTGTGTGTAACCATTCTTTCCACACTTGTATACACTTGAGCAGTGTAATCAACCTGGATGTCTTAAAGTTTCTTAAAGCCTGGTATAATATACCAGAGGATACTTCAGAAAATTTCAGGACTCCTCAAAAGAGTTCAAGATGTGTTTAGTACCAAGGGAGGTAATACTGACTTTTACCTCTAGAAGGAAAAAAAACCAAAACTGTTTTATTGTTGTTGTTCTTCTGTATTTTCTGTTAGTATCTTAATAAAGAGACTGAGAAATAATTTGAAATGGTCATTATACCATTAACAACACACACATCTAATGGTGGCATGACTTTTGCACATTACTGTATATAGGTGATATGTAGCGGCAATGAGAGATATGACAGTGTCAGTAAGTGTTCATGTATTCATCGCATTAGTGGAGAAGTCAGCATCTAGTGTTCATGTTGAAATAACTCAGAAACCAGAGCCTACTCATTAGTGATGCCTGGGTTAGCAACCAAACAGGTTCAAGCACCTACACAGCCAGAACAGTCACCAGACTGTGTATCACAGCAGCCTAGTATAACCGGAAACAGCTGCCATATGCTTTTGAATACCCAGATTCAAGATTCAAAGATTGAAAGTTTTACTTTCATATGCACAACATAACAGGTTGTTACACTGCACAGTGCAATTCTTACTTTGCTGGTCCTCCACACACAAGAATAGAAATAAACAAAAGAAAAAAAAGAAAAAGTGCACGTGAACTTATTATACACACAAGTATATTGTTATACTATACACAGTTGTATATTGCTATACTAAACACAGTGGTATATTGTTATACTATACACAGTTGTATATTGCTATACTATACACACTAGTATATTGCTATACTACACACAGTAGTATATTGCTATACTATACATACTAATATATTTTTATGCTATACATGTGGATATTGTAAATGTAAATATTGCACCAGGACAGTTGCATCTGCAGTCCATTAATATAACCAGAATATTGGTAAAATGGAACTAATTTTAGCTGTTCTCTCTGAGCCTTACATACAGCAAAAGAGTCTGTTATTTCCTTCTTGTCTAAATGTCTGAGTCCTGAAAGTCTGAGCCCTGAAAGTCTGAGTCCTGGGAGTCTGAGTCTTGTCTGCTGTAACTAACAGAGCCACAGGTCCTTTTAAATGTTCCCTCAGCTCATGCAAAAAAAAAAAAATAATAAATAATAATAATAATAAAAATAAAAAATCCGGAATCTAGAGGAATCCAAACTGTGTAATGAAGGCAGTGATGTGGTTGGCTGTATTAAAGCTGACCAGCTGATTTGAATAACTTCACCAACTTAGAATACTAATGCAGGCTCCAGATCAATATTTCACAATTACACATTTCAAATGATCACATAACATAGCAATTGCACTTTAGAGTTGTAGAGATTTAGACATTGATTACATGGCTAATTATGATCTCATTTATTTCAGATAACTGGCTTAATTGGACATGAATAGTGTTGAATATGTCCATGGTTGAAAACACCCTGCATTCTGATGCAGGTTAAACGTCACACACACATGCTGCAAGTGTATTATACTTGAACAATATAGGGCTTTTCAAGCCCTATAGTTATGGCTTGCTTACCTGGGAACTGTACACGCCCACCAGGGAAACTGTACACGCCCACCGGGGAAACTGTACACGCCCACCAGGGAAACTGTACACGCCCACTGGGGGAACTTGGCTTTGATTCAAACCCTGTCAGTCCGTTCTCTTCACTGCAGAAGCTGCCTTCACTCACCTTGCCTTTGCCCTTTAACACACGGAACATATTTTCATCCATTTGTTTCCCAGATATTGCAAATGCTGTCAGGCGCTTGATTTGGCTACATTCTGTTCTTTTTGGAGTGGTGTTCATGGACTGGGTCGACTGGGTTAGCGAATGTATTCTGACTGTCTAGGTGTATAAAACCACAGGCACATGGGTGGTGATAACAGCTATTGTCTACAGTGTTCATTCCCACTTAATAAGAATGTGGATGAATAAAAGTGCCACTATTTCACAGCAGTGAGTTAGATATACCAAAATAACTGGATCAAAGGATGCAGCACAAAGTGTAGCTTCACTATTTGTTCCACTTTGGTAGCATAATGCTAATGCCTAGCAGACTTTGTTTAGTCTTTCTTAGGAAAAACAAAAATGGCAAGAAGGTACCGCACAAAGACACAGTCCTGCAGTGTTTACAGTACCGTGCTATTCACACATGATGACTTCAAATGTGCTGAAGTAGAGTGGGTGAGTGAGCAAGTGAGTCAGTGAAGCACTGAGGTGTTGAGGGAGTGGGTGTGTGGTGGAGTCAGGGAGTGAGTAAGTGATCAAGGGAGTGAGAGAGGCAGTGATGGGGAAGAGGGGAGTGAGGGTCAGGGTGTAAGCAAGTAAGTGAGTAAGTTAGTGAGGGAGCCGACGAGTGAGGAAATGAACGAATGAATGTGAGTGTGTGAGTGAGTGAATGGGTGAATGAGAATGTGTGAGGGACTGTGAGAGAGTGAGAGTGTGGGTGGGGGTACGAGTGTGTGTGCGTGTGTGTGTGTGTGTGTGTGTGTGTGTGTTTGTGTGTGTGTGTGAGAGAGCATTGTGGGTTTCCTGTGAGCACTGCAGATGTCTCTGCCTTCTCACAGGTACGCTCATGCCATTAGGGACATGAATGCTGGTTTCTCTCCTCCTGAAAAGGAACCTCCATGAAGACCTCAGTCTTCTGACATCCAGGTCACTGGCAGAGGTAAGGCAGGCCTAATGAGTTGGTGTCTTTGCGACTGATGTCTCACATCCACGCTGGGCTTGTTCAGTCGGGACCCTCACGCTGGGCTGACATGCATGGCACATACATGTGAGGGCTCCGTGGGAGCGTGTGCTGGAGGAGAGCATGCAGAGGCTCGGACTTCAGGCTGATTCTGATTAGCAATACAAACAAGTCACACTGGATGCAACTGTCATACTTCATGGGGAAAAAAACAATCACTGTGAGGTAAACGGATTTGAATGCTTACTGACCTTACCCAGAGTGACAGCAGGTTCCAGACTAACACTGCTGATCTTGGATCTGTCTCTTTGTATAGCAAACACTCTCTTCTTTTTAGAGGTGGGGCTGGAGGTGGAGTGGAGTGGAGGACCCCTCCGCGAAGGACCCCATCCTGACTCATAATCCACACTCTCGGTTTTGTTGTGCTTTTAACATGTAGACCCAGATCATAAAGTCAGGTGAGCCGGACTGAGCATTACATCACTGCACTGTCATTATATCTCTGGGGCCTCAGCTCACATAATAACCCTTAACTATAAACCCTACACCATGCCAAAGCCTAATCCAATCCATATGTCAACTCATTTATATGAGGATAAATCAGCATGAGGATAAGTATCTGCTTCCTGGATTAATAGACCTTGGTGGGAAATAAAAGTTGATTAGAAAATGCTTTAGAGCCACATCAGAGACCCTCGGCTTCCTGTATTATATATTTTCTCAAGAAATGACCCAGTTAAACTTCAAAGTAAAAGTAAGAATATCTGAGACGCTCAGGTGTTTGTCACTTAGCCTTAAGAAATCATTTCCGAGTGAGGCTGCACCCAGTGATGCAACTGTCACATAAGAAAAACTTGACAATTTGACAGTCTGAGAGGTTTGTGCAATTCCCTTAATAACAGGGACAAAAACGTGTCCTGTTGTTCTGTGGACAGTGAACACATCCTGCATACCTCACACAGTCTGCACAGATCCAGGCTTCTACTCAAACTTATCAACTGATGGAGCTGATGGAGACCACATCAAAGAACGATTACTATGTACATGCAATTGGAAAATGTAGTGACAGTTTAGTGAAACTTCACAATACTGTAAGTAAACATATTCATGAGAGACAGGTGGACATAAACACACTGGGATAGGTGGAGA
This sequence comes from Tenebrosternarchus preto, assembly GCA_025802075.1. Lineage (NCBI taxonomy): Eukaryota > Metazoa > Chordata > Actinopteri > Gymnotiformes > Apteronotidae > Tenebrosternarchus > Tenebrosternarchus preto. Next base: position 7,651,955 of record JAOYMR010000024.1, read on the forward strand.
GCTTTTTTCTGACCACTACTTTATAACAAAATATTGAATGTTCTCATCCCTCTCTCAGAACGTGAAGATGTCAATAATGCAAGGGTTGTATTTTTTCTTTTTTTTTTTTGCAGTCTGAATGATTGAACGTAGGGACATAAGAGAGAATATTAGTGCATATGAGTCTCTGAATCTGTTTTGTCACCCAACCATCAAATTAATTAGTAAATGTGTTTCTCTCTGTATGAAGTATAGAACTATACTGAACAATCACTCAGAGCTAGGTCTCTCTGTGTGTATGTGTGTGTGAGTATGTGTTTGAGTGTGTGTGTGTGTGTGTGTGTGTGTGTGTGTGTGTGTGTGTGTGTGTGTGTGTGTGTGAAAGGCTGATAGCTTGGTGTGGGCAGCTCTGATCAAGATGTGGATTTCCTCACTCAAAGCAGTTTACAGTGTACTTAGTGTGTAGTGTACTCTCTCTGGAGTGTACTCAGTCTGCAGTGTACTCAGTGTGTAGTGCACTCTGTCTGTAGTGTACTCAGTGTGTAGTGTACTCTGTCTGCAGTGTACTCAGTGTGTAGTGTACTCTGTCTGCAGTGTACTCAGTGTATAGTGTACTCTGTCTGCAGTGTACTCAGTGTATAGTGTACTCTGTCTGCAGTGTACTCAGTGTGAAGTGTACTCTGTCTGCAGTGTACTCAGTGTGTAGTGTACTCTGTCTGCAGTGTACTCAGTGTGTAGTATACTCAGTCTTCTAAAGGACATTTGTTAATATGATGTGTCAAATTTTCCTAATTACATACGTTGATAGTTGTTCATTAGAACTGATTATACCACTTTCGCTCCAGGCCCTGTTGTTGAACATTTCAGATAGTTTTACATTATATGAAAGATCCATGATAAACTATGCTATGATAGAACTATGCTATGATAGAACTATGATGGAGTACAAAGGTGAATAGAGGTGGATCCCCATAGGGAGAGTGAATGAGTGTGCAGGGAGAGTGAGTGAGTTTACAGGGAGAGTGAGTGAGTTTACAGGGAGAGTGAGTGAGTGTATAGGGAGAGTGAGTGAGTGTACAGGGAGAGTGAGTGAGTGTACGGGGAGAGTGAATGAGTGTACAGGGAGACCCAGAGTGAATCAATCGCAATAATCAAGATCAAGTATGGGAGACAGAAGTGCAGAGGAAGTGTGAGATGAACAGATTTACAGTGTAAAAGCTCAAGGAAGGTGAGAGAACCAAGAGTGAGTGAGAGAGAGGGGCTGTGAAGTTTGTTGAGAGAGAGAGGGTGTTGAGATGGTTCTCAGGAAGGAGAAGGTGTTGGGATGGTTCTCAGGGAGGAGAGGGTGTTGGGATGGTTCTCAGGAAGGAGAGGGTGTTGGGATGGTTCTCAGGAAGGAGAGGGTGTTGAGATGGTTCTCAGGAAGGAGAGGGTGTTGAGATGGTTCTCAGGAAGGAGAGGGTGTTGGGATGGTTCTCAGGGAGGAGAGGGCAGTTGTCATCTGGATTTCAAAGGTTGCTGAGAGCAGAGTGACAGTGCTGGAGAGTTCAGTTGTGGTTATGGATAGATGGATGGATGGATGGCTCCAGGGGCCAGCAGACACGATGCTGGAGCACTGAGCACACACCCTATTAGGCCCCCTGTGAGAGGTAATTACTGCTGTGTTAAATGACTTCAGAGCTGAGATTCATGGCCGCGACACACAACTGCGGCCTTGTCTGAAGGGTTAGCCGCTAACTGCACTTGAAGAAGTGGCTCATATGCCAAGCTGCCACACAGATGAACTTGCTTGCATTGGATAAACATTAGACATATAATCAAATACGGTTGTCACTGCGTCAGTGTGTGTTATGTCACAAGGCCACATATTGTATCGGGCTGCAGAAGACAACTGAGGACTGACTCCTGTACACACAGTGATGATCTGCTGGTTGATTTTTGCACCAAGTGCATGTTTTTTTACACCTTGTTCTGTTATATGCAAGATGTTTTCAAGCACAAACAGCTAAATCTGTTTTCATAAAGCAAGGGATACTTTGAACTCAGTGAAAATGCAATCATTTAAACTTAAATAACATTTACTAAATTTATATTTAGTACAGAAAGTCTCCTTTAATGGGAATGAACTACTAGAATACCATGGAGTCATGATATGCTTGCCACGCCCCACATTGTTTCTTCTGCTCATGATTGGCTCTTTCATGCTCCAGATCTGCTATGACCCTGCCCACCTCATTAGTACTGTTGCATCACTAATCTACTGTGCATTTCTGAGCCCTTGTTTGCTGTTGTGTTTTTTCTTTGCTGATGTCTTTTAAATCCTGGATTGTCCTGGAGTTATTGTGTGAGTTGTTTTGTTTAAGGTGCTTCTTGCACTGACAATGAATAATGTTAAAAACCTCTCATGCTGCATGTATCTACTGATGACTTTAGGTTTATTTTAGTTTTATTTTAGTAGATCTTTCCTTGTGTTTTTCTGTACGGCCTGTAACACAGTCATTGTCCTGACTTCAGTAAGTGAACTGCATAGTTAGCGGGGCTCAGGTGTGTTTATATCTTCAGTCCTGTCTTAAGTCCTGTTAAGGGGTCCAGGTTCTGACTGGCCCTGATAAACTCCCAAGTTGCTTTAGTTTCAAAAGGTTTTATATCACTTTGGAACCAGGCCTCTCTGTTCCTGAGGCACAACAGTGATTTGATAAATCCTCTCAGATTAAAACTGAAATAATTTTCTCTTTAAGGTAGTTTTTAGTACATCTATAACTTTATCCTGGATAGTGTTTAGATCCATTCACTGTTTTGTCTGTGTGATTCTTTAGAATTCATAGACCGTGCACTAATGTGGATTTGAGTCCAGATCTTTTGATCTAGTTCAAATGCTTCTCACACTGCTGGTTTCACACATCTGATGTTGAGTTCATACCTTTATGATGGCCTGGTTTACTACAGATGACTAGCATTCAGTTCCCATAAAGCTTTAATAAATTCTTATTCCAATGATCAAACTTTAAAGTAGTAGAATATGTTCAATATTCAAACATAAAAAACCAAATATAAAATGGCAAGCACAACTATGTTGTTTGCTTCCCTAGGAGGCCATAAACATTTTCCTATTGCTAAGATCACGGTAGATCTACACTCCATAGAGTATGTGAATATGTCTTAATATTAGTCGGTCATTCTTACCTACAGTACACTTGCTGTATGTGTTATTTCCACCCAGGATCACAGTGAGGGTAGTTTAATATAGGCTGGTGTTTAAAGAGTAATAACAGAAGATAGTTTAATATAGGCTGGTGTTTAAAGAGTAATAACAGAATATAGTTTAATACAGGCTGGTGTTTAAAGAGTAATAACAGAAGATAGTTTAATCCAGGCTGGTGTTTAAAGAGTAATAACAGAATATAGTTTAATACAGGCTGGTGTTTAAAGAGTCAGTAATAACAGAGGACAGTTTAATACAGGCTGGTGTTTAAAGAGTCAGTAATAACAGAGGATAGTTTAATACAGGCTGGTGTTAAAGAGTCAGTCTTCTTTTCTATTTATTTTCTATATCATTAGCATTCATTCTAATAGAAACTACAAGTGAAGAAGAGAATGATATTGACATTAGAAAAGGTATAATTCTCAAAACTGTACATTTTGTGCAAAATCAGGATCTCATCCCTATACAGAGACTCAGAAGAAATAAGTTTATTTATTTATGCTTTACAGCTGTAAAATATTTGATTATTTATTATTACATTAAACATTTTATCACATACTGTATGGTTTTCATATACAGTAATGTGAATGGATGTAGATGTCATTTTATTGAATCTTCATTATTTTAGCAACATTTCATCTTCTGGCTCAGGAACTGCGTACATGTATAATATAACGTATTTACATAGAAATTGCTTCCATTGAAAATGACTGGATTAGACACAAGGACGAGTAGGTTCATTAGTTCATGTAGACCCTATTAAAACAGACTGTTATTACAGAAATCAAATATCTTTATTACATTACAAGTGCTGCTCTTATTAATATCACATTGAGGATCAATGTAAATGTGTTCTGCAAAAATATGCTGCATACAGTTATTGAATCTGAAGCATTACACAGTGCACAGGATCTTACTGGTCTGTCAAGTCAATAGATTATTGAATATATTTAGCTCTTTCACAGAAGTCCAGTGACATGGTATCTGACAGTGGGACTCTGAGAAGACCTGGGCTTCCTGAATGAACACACAACAAGCCATGCTATTGTCTTTAAGTTGCCATGGAGAATTACCGAAGACTTTCTCCTAAATGAAGCAGCAGGGAAGTATCATTTTTTTGTACATCTACCACCACATCATTCTTGCTATGAAACATCATACATTATGCAGAATATACAGTATATTCTGCATGTGCATGTCCTCTCTTGAATAAACGTCAGTACGCACTGTTCAGTCCCTTAGGGACTGAACCCTAACCTTAACCTTAACCCTAACCTTAACCCTAACTGCTGTGGCACTTCAGTCTCACCACTGCACACGTTTGTCTTTCTTCCCTTCTACTGTTCCTGCCTGATGCAACACAGTTTGGTTATAAACCCCAGAATAACTTGCTATGCAAAATGAATCAGTGAATCAGTGAATCACTTCTGTGTGCATTCTTCAAACGGCAGTGATTAAAGTAAAATCATCTCATATATATATAGTGTGCAGTAGCTTATCATTCTAGTAGCAGAAATCTTAACCCAACTTCCATGTGTTAAATTCCCAAAGAAGAACTATGTAAACATATCCCTTCAGTCTGGCTTTACCTCATAGAGATTGTCACCTTCACATAGAGAAGGACCTGATCCTAGATCAGTGCTTCCACTCCGAAATGTCTTGTAAACACTACCTCGTTTCAATGTTCATGTTTACCACCTGGAGAATGGCTCCATGCCAAAACTAACTTTCTTTAAAGAAAGTGACAATTTTTTTTTGAGTGGTACACCCAGGCAAGGATTGGAAGCACAGGCCTAAAGGCATGAATGCTATAGATGGGATTCAGGTTCATTTCTCAGTTGTGCCACGCGCTGTCTTCTGGGAGTCCCAGAGGGAGTCATAGCAGGGAGTCTCTCCCCCACAGTATGTGACATAACAGCGAGTTGGTGTCTACACTGTTGCACAGTAGAGTCAGCTGTTTACTGTTCCTTTACAAATGCAATGAGGTATTTGACAATGATGCATGACAAGTATTTCAAAGAGATCTGGGGTTCAGACTTGTCACGATGACATCGTATTCACAGCTGGAGGAACTGCTGGGTGGCAGAGGAGCACAGACCCCCACAATTTGATACCACTACATTGAAGAAAAATGCAAGAAACGCGCAAAGCAAGTTGAACAAATAAAAGTGACCTTAAAAGGTGGTGATTACCCAGTGCACCTGTCTGAGCTCAGAAAGGATAAGCTATTTGTCTGCACAGCCTACCAGTCTGGGCCCTTTTACCGAGCTCTCGGGAGGAGAGAGGCTCCCTGACTGCTTCTTTCAGTCACTGTATCTGATTAGAGCAATTGGACTCTATGGCTGATTGATTCCCAAGACTCTGCCCACAGCTCCCTCCCACTGTCATTGGAATATATAAAACTAGACTGGTTGAACTCCTGTCTTCCTGAAGGCCTATGTGCTTAAACATGGTACTTGATAGCCTAATCTGTGAATTTTTAATTCAGAATATTTAATTCCAATATTTAATTCCAATTTCATTCAGAATCTCTAATTCCCAGATTCTTTCATTCAGAATATAGGTTATAATTACAGTGCAACTCTCTGTCCAAACTCAATTTTTTCAGTTGTGCAGATTCTGTGACACACATTAGCTGCTTTTAATGGGTTTAACAACTTGAAAACACCGTACTTTCAAAGTCAGACAATTCACAGTAAATCACTCATATAAAAAAGCAGGGCACACCGTGCTTTTCCACCGTGATTTAGTTTTAAGGTGGCTACATAATTTACAGCTGGGGATTGACGCAGGACAAAAAAATATGCTTCGGCGAATTAAAGTGAAAGGTTGGAAGCCTCCCGCCGCGCCGTATCTCTGTGGAATACGCGTTATCCTGTGTTATCACTGCCTTTCGCTTCTCAAAACACACATCTGCGTCATTCTCACGTACGTGGAGCTTTCTGCAGAAGCTCTCCCCACTTTGGCGCTGCACGAGGGAAAGGCACTGCGGTTTTGCTCCAGTTCCTTAAAAGCAACTGCGCGTGTGCTTACGATTACCTGTTATTTTCCGTTAGACGTTTCTTTCTTTAAACACAGAGCGTTGCTGTAACGTCATACGTGTTTCGTACTGGACATCTTCGGCGCTTCTTGGCTGTTTCCTAACCGCAACATCAAATATCGATGTTTGGAGCGGTCCGAAAAAGTGCAACGTTTTATGAAACTTTGGAGTGAAAGGGGGATTGCGCAAAATGTTTTAAGTAAGACGCGGCCGACGTCTGTGTGTTCATCACCTCAGCATAAGAATATGTGAACTCTGCCACTGCTTCTTGCTTGGTAATCTTGGCGGCTCGAGGCGAAACCCATCTCTTCCCTTCTCCGTGCTAACGCAAGACACCCAGTATTACTACTTAGTACAGTATAATACTGTTTGTATTTTGGAATTTCTGATTCGAAAGTAGTTTCAGCAGTGTTAAGGATTTTCGCTGGGTCGTGAATACATGACATCAATTCTGTGACAAAGGTAGGTGTTACTGTTGATGTATATGTTTTACACTAATTATCACATCATTAATCGGAGTTTCGAATCATTACTATGCCAACCAGAGCCTTAGATGAAAAAGTATTCGTTTCTAGAACATCGTTTGCATTATATTATCTTTCTATGCACAAACCTCGGATGCAATTATAATACTGCCCCAAACTTTACAAAATGATTAATTTTAGTAATTGCTTTAAGGGCAATCTATTTTTGATAAGGAATGTTATCTTACCTACTTTCCATGTTGAAAAGTGTGTACGTGCGTGCGTGTGTGTGTGTGTGTGTGTGTGTGTGTGTGTTGGGTATCAGTTTGATTTTCTTGGTCATACAAAACAACCCGTCTGGAAGCCCGACCGTGTTTAAATGTCAGCGAGATACATGTAGTACGAGTTTTCTTATGAACCCATGCAGTCTGTCCGACCACCTCTTCTGGTGGCGACCTGTATTTGAGCTGTATTTGTCTCTGTCCGTGGGCCTGATCTAAACGTGTCTTTAACAACTTACAGAAAACATCTTATCGGGACAAACAGCGAGAAGCATTTTTATATACGTTATTTAAGATATAAGTATGAGTATCTGGATGATGACAGAACAGAACATTTGTTCATTGTAATCGCTGTAGTGAATCAGACCCTGGAAAACTGTAGTCTGAGTCTCCTTAACGTTCAGGGTCTTTCGCTCCACCGCATGCGTGATGTAAACATGCGTGGGAAAATCACCGCATGCGTGATTTACCCAAAGACAAGTGAGTATTTGTATCTGTAAATATTTGAACGATACGCAGCATACCAACATTCGACGGGTTAGACGATGCGCTTTAGTGGCTGTGTCAAACCTTTATCTAGTCACCAAGCTCTGGAACTTTTTCCTGTAGATGGCAGTGTACCTCTAATATTTCCGTTCAGTTTCATCTGTCGTGCTGATAATCCGTTGCCAGGTCCGTTATAAACGCGGCATCATTGCGAAGTAATTGGGTATTACTCATCCTGGCACGACGACGGGCGCAATCATGTAATTGTTCTCACTAACAGTGAATAAAACCAAGGAGCATTTTTAGGAGCCATGATTAAATTAACTAATGTTTTTGTTGTTGCTGCTGCTGTTTTTAAACCCCAAATAAGTTTCTTTTGACAAGTGGCTTTGGTCCAGTGCTTTGGTCCTTTGGAAAATGTATGTGTTTCTGAACTGAATTTTTAGTGAATAAGATAAGGACTTGATAATCTCCCTGAGAAAATTCCTGCTGGCGTATTTAATTGTAGCTTAAAGTGGAGATAAACTACATAAACTAGATGATGAAAGTTTCCTCTCCACCACTTCAAACATCTCCATTAATGCTCAATATTATTTTGAACTAGACTTGAGATGAATGCATGAACAAGTAAAGCACACTGAATGGGTTGTTTGTGGATGGATGAATGGATGTGCTGGGTCTCCAGCCTGGCTTGTACAGACATTACCGTGCTGAGGTTCACTGATAAAGGCAAGCTCTCCACCAACTAATACACTATTCACCACCAGCCACAAATGGGTTTCAATTGTCCAATAGAATACAATTCTTAAATAATTTATTTCTGTTATTCCTGCCATCTCCCTAATACATTTACAGTAGACAAGATGCATAACATTTTTCACATCATCCCAGTGAAGCATAGCCTACATGAACAGCATAGATTCAGCAGCCTATATGAACAGCATATTCAGTAGTTTGTTTCAATAGTTTGTGCAGCTCATGGAAGTGAAGAGGTTTAGCACTGTTGGTCAATAAGAAGATCACATCAACTTACTCATCCTGCCAAATGCAAACTGCATGGCAAGGAACAAATGTTTATATTTTATGCAGTAAAAATAGTGCAAATGCAAATGTTCTTACACAGCATTTGAAACATAGTCAACCAGGCAATGCTCTGCACCACACTGAACACAAACATGTCTGGTTACTGGACCAGATCTGAGTTATATCTGAAACATGTCCAGTTCCTGGACCAGACCTGAGTTATATTTGAAATATGTCCGGTTACTGGACCAGACCTGAGTTATATCTGAAAAATCAAGTTACTGGACCAGACTTTAGTTATATCTGAAACATGTCCAGTTCCTTGTCCAGACCTGAGTTATATGTGAAACATGTCCAGTTACGGGACTAGACCTGAGTTATATCTGAAACATGTCCAATTACTAGACCAGATCTGAGTTATATCCGAAACATGTCCGGTTACTGGACCAGACCTGAGTTATATCTGAAACATGTCCGGTTACTGGACCAGATCTGAGTTATATCTGAAACATGTCCAGTTCCTGGACCAGACCTGAGTTATATCTGAAACATGTCCGGTTGCTGGACCAGACCTGAGTTATATCTTAAACATGTCCAGTTCCTGGACCAGACCTGAGTTATATCTGAAACATGTCTGGTTACTGGACCAGACCTCAGTTATATCTGAAACATGTCCAGTTCCTGGACCAGACCTGAGTTATATCTGAAACATGCCCTTGTACTACTTCACCTCTTCATTAGAAACACTGCTTTACACCTACAGGCACTGGCCAGTTTATTAGGGACACATATTTTATAAGTGCATTTTATAGGTGCACAATTACAGTCTGTAACCATCCTTTGGCATGTTTCATTTCTCAGCCTCCCTCACACTTGTTCATCACTGATGGCTGGACCACTGATGTCAAGGAGCTGGTTTATTCACAGCACAGCACAACACTGAGATGCAATGGTGTGGTGATGGGAGCAGTGGTGGCAGTGGCAGTGGGTGTGGTCTGGGTGTGGTGGTGGGTGTGGTCTGGCTGTGGTGCTGATGTGAGTGCATCAGTGTTGCTGGTGTTTTTACACATGTTTTTGTTACTGCTGGGTGCTTCAGAGCTCCACCCCAATAAAACAACTAAAATAATTCCACCAACTGATCATTGATAAAGAGCTAGAGAAATTATGAAAAGCGTGTGTGGCACATATTAAACACAGTCCCCAGCTGTGCAGCGACAATGTATTTCTAATAAATAAATGTTTCTAATGAAGTGGGAGAGAGTTGCATTTTCTTTAAAGTCTCATTAGCCAAAAAGGCCACACATATCTGTATTTTGGCAGAACTGGTTTTGTTGTCAAAAAATTTCCCACAACATAATCCACATGTGAGTCATTAAAAAGTTGAAAGAAAACTGAACCTGAGAAAAACTTATACAAAATCTTAATTAAAAAAATCTCATTAAGGTAGCCTTTCCAAATATAAACCAGGAATAATCAAATCAAATGATTATCAAATCAAAATATTCTTCAGTCATGTTTTTGTTATGTGACAGATTTTACCCAGTATATTTTACAAGTGGCATTAAAATACTTAACCTCCCTGCTGTCCAGTTCATTAGGGGGGAAGCTCTGCAGGGCTGTCGGGGGCTGTGTTAGCGGCTTGCCCTGGGCAGAACACGCTAATCTAAACACTGCGTTGTTTCCCTGGGAAAGGTTGCCTGAATCACATTGCTATTTAACACCAATCATGTTCTTAGCACATGACACAATGCGTTAATGAAAACACGGCTATTTCTAACATGGATGACACACACTTGCTTGATTAATGAAGTGCTTCAATTTTGCTCCTCACCGCGACATCTTGGCCGTAAGAAGATAGAATCTATAAAGCACACGGGGCGAAACGTTTTCTCTGCTGTGGTCACAGCAGGGGCAGTAGCTCTCACACTTGCTCTGGCTGACTAACACATGCCCCCTGCAGGTCCATTAGCTGGACTGTGCCCAGCCACCAGCGCTAATAATAAAGCTTCATATCCCGCATGTTGTCACTCTACCCACCCGGCACACAGTTTGGATCTCATCTCGCCGCTCTCCCAGCAAACAGCATCTAAAAGGGAAACAAACAAGGACTCGTGATGATGATCATTAGGCTTCATTAGAATGCTGCCTGATAGGTCCGTGAGTGTCACTGTCGCACTGAGCATGCTCAGCGCGTTCCCCCTGCCCTGTACAATGGGCTGTCGGCCCTTAGGGGGCAGCGTCATATGCTGACGATGCTGATTACTTTAAATGCTCAGAGGGGTTTCACGTGGGTGTATCATGGGGTCTCATGAACAGGATATAATCTGAACGTGCGTCCTGGCTTTTTGGTATCCATTAATTTTATGGGTAGAGTAAGAGGAAGTTAACCCTGGATCAGCATGAGTTAT
>JAOYMR010000024.1:7665159-7675370 GCA_025802075.1 Tenebrosternarchus preto
ATTTATCCTTAATTCATAAACAGTACGATAATATCAGCACACACCCACTCCAATAACTACCCCTGCAACCCCCCCCCCCCCACACACACACACACCAACAAACACATGCACACCCACCCACCAACAAATACATCCACGCACACACACACACACACACACACACACACACACTACTCTTCACACACTTGGAAGGGCACAGTTGAATCAGCTGTGTGATTCAGGGAAGTCTGAAAGCCACTCAGAGACCATACGTTTCAAATATTCTGTAATATTACTGAAATTACTCATTCAGTAACAGGAAATTGCACTAACCATTAAATTCATAAGAGAAACTGTGTTTAAAGGAGTTTTGTAACATAATTTGCTGGTTAAAATGGGCCTTTCATACCTGTCTACTCCTGTGGAATGCGATAGTTAACAATTTCATCAGATGCTGTGTAGAAATGACAGTCGGAGGCTTGGTGGAGTTCTGTCGTCAGGGCGACAGTAAAAACCACAGCTGTTGTGTTGATTTGCATCACCAGTGCTGACATCACACATTTGTCTGCAGACTGACATGCATTCTGAATGAGGTCTTTTACTGACATGCTCGAATTCAGGAGGATTTTCTCACTTTGCTAGTTGCTGACTCTAGCTTACACCCAAATAGTGCTGCTCACTCTAATTTTGTTTTTTGCTATCAGCAAATCAGCAAAGACAGAGGAAAGGGAGGAGCTCATGTAGGCTAGCAGAAGGCCACCATATCCTTCTCTCTGTGAGACAGAAGTGTGTCGTAATTACTGAGCTGCACAGTAATGAGCATTTTGTCTTGATGCATCCAGGCCTGTAATACATGCAAACACCTCACTGGGTGCTAGAGGTTAGGGTTACACACACACACACACACACACACACGTGTGCGATACACACATTCCGGCATAATGGGAAGGTAAAGTTTTATAGATGATTCGACAACTGCCATTGAGTGAATTATTATTCTGAATCTTTCGTGTTCCTTGAATCAGCTGAGTAAAAACCGCTTCTCTAGGATGAAAACAGCTGGATGTTGCTGGGGTTCATGTCCTGAACTGAAAGGCCTTCATGATAAGACGATGACACCAAGCATGCCCCGCCCCCATTCATGCCCCGCCCCTTTCAGTGTGCCGAAGCTCCTGTGGCTGAAGTCCTCGTGCATATTGCCTCCCCAACCTCTATGTTCTGCAGTGCCAACTTGCTCTTAAAGGCAGTGCTGTCCTGGAGCAGTAATTTACCAGCACACACTGGGCAGCAGGCTGTGGATATTTTAATGGGTCCATCGTCAAGGTTATTTGCACTGACATTCCACCTCCCTGTTGGCCAGTCATTGCTTCAGACTCTCCTTCCCACCTCCCTGCCCCGCCTCCTCCCTGCCCTGCCTCCTCCCTGCCCCGCCTCCTCTGTGACCTCTCTCCCCATGTGCTTCCCCACCATCCACTCTACCTCTCTACTCATTTTACCCACACAACCCACTCTGTGCCCTCCACCCACTGTACTGCCTCTGTCAACTACCCTCTCCACCCACTCTACTGCGTCTGTCAACTACCCCCTCCACCCACTCTACTGCCTCTCTTAACTACCCTCTCCACCTACTCTACTGCCTCTCTTAACTACCCTCTCCACCTACTCTACACACTTTCTCCACTAATAATTGTTGCACTACTAATGTATGCAATATGTTGATGAGATTCTACTGTGAGTCAAAGTAACATAATAAAGGAACAGGCTTGACTGTGAGTCATTTTTTAATTACTCCGTACGTCTGTCAGAGAGTTTAACTGGCTGGTTACATATGTGTTTTTTGGTGGTGTGTTGTTAGTTGTTTGACAAGCACAAAAACTGGCACTCAACAATGTCACATACAATAATAAAAACCACAGGTGAAAACTAAACAGAAGAAGTCCTCAGTCTGCTTGGAATTTGAGCTGCAGCCAAGCAGTTCATGTTACACACACTCTGTGTTTTAATAGATCTCTGTCTGGCTTTTATTCTTATCCACCAGCCTGTCTCTCTGACGCCCCACGTCTGACTGGACCTGCTTAATTCTGCTTTGAAGCGCTTTGAATTGCCACTGTGTATGAAAATGCTGTACAGTTACCATTGCATTGCCTCACTTCGCCTTCCCAAGTCGACCGTCCCGTGTTTTCCAGAGGAGACTGTATCTTACACACCTTTCCCCATTACAGGGGTTGAGCCCAGACCACAGATGCTGTCTGTGGTAACATCTGTTGTAAAATGTCTTATGTAAATAACTTGAGACTGATTCACAGTTCATCCAAGAAGAGGATTTGTTTGGCAGTTGATGAAATCGACTGATGTAAACACGACTGATGTTGAAATCATGATTGCCATCTGAATCTGATGAGAATATTAACAATGAAACAAGGATTCCTGCTCAGTAACTAGCATTTAATATACTGTTTTGAGAAATGGCCTTGTTATCTCTCTACTTGTAACTTAATGGAAACCAAATGCAATGTCTCATAGGAATAGGTAATAAATACTCCAGCAAGCACCTTTTGCTCCAGGCACTTTCTTAGCTTATAATGACCAACACTGTGCTTACTCTGAGGGTTAGGGTTATCAGTCTGGCTAAGGAATGAGCTTAGAATGGGAAATGTAATTATTCTAATTGTTTACTTTCCCTCTCCCTGTACTAAGCAAAAAAACCCCAGTGCTCGCATTAATCTGCAGGCTGCACGCGCCTCTTCTCAGGCTTCCTCCCTGTTCCTGGCTGAGTTGGGCTTTAACTGCTCTTACTGCCTGTTTCGTACGAGCCTCTTAACCTGCTTTGGGCAGCAACCTGCAGAGCCTGTGACTGAACGGAGGTATTAAGAGTACAGTATCTTAACTTGTATTTGTTTGGGGTTTTTTGTCTACATTAATAATATATAGTTTTGGCAGCATCAAGAACTTTTCTCTGATCTGGTGTTTATGTGCTCTGTCAGGGGGGAGTAGACTAAGATACGGCTGATCTCACGTCCCCATCATGTCCCCATGGGTCGCTGGGTGAGATTTCTGAGGTCGAAAGATCTCACAGGATGGAGGACACCAGGCACCAGGATCGTGGTCATAGGGGTGGAGATGCCCCATCTTAGAAAAAAAGCCTTGCGCTCCATTTTCCACTCCTATTCAAGTTCTAAAATTAAACAACAGTAATTTATTGATTTAAGTTAAACAATTACATTCGACACAATTTTGCGGTTATATTTTATGTATAAAACATTATAATGTCCGTTTTCATCTAATGTGCGGTCAGATTGGATTGCTGTTCCTTCCTCTGATTGGCTCAGTAAGAAAAATACCAGTTATCTCGGACTGCGCAGTGTTATTGGCTGAGAAACGTTCTGTGGAAGACACACAGGCCGCATTTTTTCAAATCTTGTAGTCCACTCCACTCCATTTATCTGTGTGAACTTGTTAGAGCAGTTAACACAGCATAACCTCGAGTCTGGCATTCGCGTAATTGTTATGCTTGGATGCTTTGGTGAGTAATACATTTTTCGCGTTTTTACGCGTAAAAAAAAAAGAGAGATTCTCAATATAGTTTAGTGCTCTGTGATTTCAGATCCATTCCTCATCCGTGTAGATTTTAGCGAGGATTAACGTCGGTCCCAGTATTTTGTCCTTGCAGTGATCCGCACTGTGTTAAGCCTCTTGTTTAATCAGATCTTGATCTTTATACCCATCTGAGATTTTTAAAGCGCGTATTTGAAACATATACCAGTCATATGCTTGCATCACAATCAGTTCTTCGTGTTTATTTAAATAATTATAGTAGTTAACACTGTAGATATTTTATAAAAATCCCTTAAGTATTTGGGACTTTATAGCGAATGTGAAGCCATTATATTAATGTCTTTAAATTCCCTACAAATTAGGTTTTGCCCAAATGATTAGCTGTTGTCACACCCCATGTTTAAATTCCTGGACACGTCACTGATTTGAGCAATGAATAAATGTATTCATACAAAAACCGGAACATTGTTATTTATTTCTTGGTGGGGATGGAGGTCAGAGAAGGGGGGAGATGGTAAGAGTGAGATTTTTTGGTTTTTGCAGTTATTCAAGGACAGACAAAATGTTTTCAAAACAAGATGAGGCTAGAGTGGTCACCCTAGCAACCGATATCCGTGTGAAATTTTCAGAGAACAGGCCTTGTGGAAAATGACAAGCAACGACCAGTAGAAAGCCCATAATCGAAGAAGCTACTTGCACAAGAAAAGGATCGGAACATAAAATAAAAGTTGCAAAATCAATTTATCATGCACCATGTGTCTCACAGCTCTCATCACGAAGCCTTCAAAAAGTCACAATCGTTCTCGAAATATCCGTCCCAAACCCCGTAAAACAGGGCTTGAAAGCTAGGAGGTACTATACTCTTATACTTAAAAAACGCACCGCAGAACAGTTGGCACTCAGTGATGCGTGTTAACGGCGTTCCGTTGCCCTATATGGGACATCGCGCGGGCGTCAAAGACGATCAAAGTGCAAACGCGGTTGTGTACTCGCGGTCTGTCCTAACTCACGCGATTGTGTACGCGCGGTCTGTCCTAACTCACGCGGTTGTGTATGCGCGGTCTGTCCTAACTCACGCGGTGTACGCGCGGTCTATCCTAACTCACGCGGTTGTGTACGCGCGACCTTCTTGGACTGTTGTAATTAAGGAACTGGAATGAAAGTTCCATGTCGATCGTTAACTACAACACAGATCCTTTTGTCCGGGCTTGATTCTCGTCCTAAAATCCCCTGCTCCATTCGCGTTTAATGAATGAAATTGCTGCCTTATTTAGTTGGGCGATATACAACGTTACAGATTCCGCAAGTGCCCAACGTTAATGGTTATTACTAGTACTGTTATTTATTCATTTCTTGTAGCGATAAAAGCCGCAGAAGTTCGCGGGTTATTTTACGCTAATTTTACAGTTCTCTTCGTAGAGTCGTTTTTTTCTCAGCCGAACGACGCAGAAATTCGACTCTGCTGGAAATGTTTGACTTCAAAACCCACTTGGAACTGTTAGTATATATAAATGCGATATTGAGATATTAAACCTAATAAGATGGATTACAGCAGATTTAAAAGTGTTTGCAAGGCTTCTTTCTTTTTTGTTTTTCGACTTTAAATGTCATGTGTACCAACACTCAGAACGGTTAAAGGAACCCTCGAGAATACCCGGAGGGTTGTCGGCGCGTGTGCTTTATGGGCTCTTTAGTATTCCGTGACTGCAGCTAAGCTTATGCTTGCAGTGATATCATCTTGTGCCCTGTGCATAGCGCTGGCCCGTAGTTTACTCGTCCTTCCAAAAATTATCCTGGAGTCGGTCCAAATGCACCGAGAACATGGCCGCACGGTGCTGGGTCTGATCTCCGCCTACAGGAGCACCACTTCAATTTGCTGACAAGGCTTCTTAGGCACTGACCCTGCCACCTATTAGATTACAGACGCATTGATGGGTGCCCAGCAGGTAGCCTGTACAGCCTGACAATATGAAGAGCCTTTCACCTGAGTCCTGCTCTCCTGACAATATGAAGAGCCTTTCACCTGAGTCCTGCTCTCCCAACAGTATGAAGAGCCTTTCAGCCGAGTCTTGCTGTCCCAGCAGTATGAAGAGCCTTTCACCCGAGTCCTGCTCTCCTGACAGTATGAAGAGCTTTTCACCTGAGTCCTGCTCTCCTTGCTCTGATATGCAGGCCTATCTCACAGTCTTGCTTGACTGGTTGTCTTCTGCTTGACACACTGCTTTTTTTCTTTTCCCTGTTGTTCTGACATACTTCTCCAGTTTCAGTGGTCATGCCAAAGATTTTTTTTCGGAGGGCAGAAAACCAGTCCAGGGGGAAATAGCTTAACTGGACCCAGCATTCTAGATTCAGTATTTTCATTTGTCACACGTGCATTCGTAGCTGGTACAGAAGTACAGTGAGATGTGAGGTGGTCGCTCTGAAGACTGTTCAAGAGGTCGATAAGGACAGTAATAAACTTTAGTAAGTATGAGTAAAAAAAAAAAAAATAGACAAATAGAATATAAAAAAAGTTCTCTACAAATTTCCCTCATAAAAATATCACTGGAATTGTTTGCATTAAATAGCAGTCCTCAAAATGTGTGTGAATGTCTGTGCATGTTTGTGTGTGAAAGTCTGTGCACGTTTGTGTGTGAAAGTCTGTGCACGTTTGCTGTTCTGATCATTCAGAGTGTGCGTGGTTTACTTGGGACCTGGTACCTCCTACATACCACCCTGATGGAGGAGCACTCTACACTAAAGTTACTTTGATGTTGTCTACAGTGCTGTATGTCATTAAAGCACACACAGCAGGACACATCTACACTATCGATTTCTGACCCAAGTCTCTCAGAGCTCAGTTTGGTCAAACCTTGAAGTAAATATAAAAGCATCTATTCTTGGGTCACTAAGGTGACATCATTAATCAACAGAATATATGCATGAGGTCCAGCTGAAAGTGCTGTAGACTCCTTTGAAAGTAAGGCACAGAGCAGTGTGTACTTCAGATAAAGTTGGGGTCCTTCCTTGTCAAGGTTGAGAGATGAGCAGGTTTTATAGCTCTGCTCTGCTAGTTTGCTAGTTTTGTGTCTGGCTTTCTCAAACATTGTCTGCTCTCTGTGCAACCATGGAGTCTTTCGTGTCTTCCATCTGCCCCTGTAACAACTGATGTGGCTTGGGAGTTTCCCTTGGGAGTTTTTCTTGGGAGTTTCTCTTGGGAGTTTTCCTTGAGGTGTTAATGTTTGTTTAGGGGTGTATGTACACACAAGCTCTGGTGCAGTGTTTGTTTAGGGGTGTATTGTTTAGCTCTGGTACAGTGTTTGTTTAGGGGTGTACTGTTTAGCTCTGGTGCAGTGTTTGTTTGTTTGTTCTAATGTTTGTTTGGTGTCCATTAGTGCATGTCAGTTCCTGCTCTTTCTCATTAGTATCTGTAAGTACATGTTACTTCCTCCTCGTGCCTGTTAGTGTCTACTAGGGCCTCACTGCCATGCAATGGAAAACGTCCAGTTTTCTGCTGTGGCTGGACCTGCATGGCCTGCATCTAGAGCCAGACAGACACTAATACCCAAGAGCAGCAGTCACAAGTCTAATCTCCATCTCTGCTCTAATCTCACACTGTGCTGGGATTAGAATTAATGGCACATCTGCTGCTGAGACTGGATGCTTATAGAGATGGACGTTTGCCTTGGTACATCTATAAAGATAGATGTTATATCTATAAAGATGGACGCTTGTAGCCACTCTGGGTGCCACTTTATTCTGTGTCTTTTGTGTGTCTAAATCTGTTCTCTTCCAGCACAAAAAGATCGACCTTCATGGAGAACTCAGACAAAGGTTTATTTCAATCTGTGTACTGTAGAAATAACATTTTTGATTAGCAGAAATGCAATACACTACTCTGTGGCAACACCTAGTCATGTCTAACACCTGGTCATGTATAACACCTGGTCATGTCTAACACCTGGTCATATATAACACCTGGTCATGTATAACACCTTGTCATGTATGTATAACACCTGGTCATGTATAACACCTGGTCATATATAACACCTGGTCATATATAAGACCAAAACGTGTACAACTATTCCATTTTAAGTGCTACAGAAAACTAAGGAAGAGAAAACAATCTGAAGCATAGTGATGCCAAAATCAAAGAGAAATTATTCTTCACATTACTTTATTGTTAAGGTGTACTCCATTAGAGAACACTAGGTTTAAGGTAATACTGATGGGTTTAAGGTAATAATACTGATGGGTTTTAGGTCTCAAATATGCAAGCTACATATCACACATTGGTAAATAAAGATGGATGTAAATATTGGAGATGGATGGATGGATGGTTGGGTGGATAGATGAGATGGTACATCACATAATCAGAAGCTGAACATGTCTGTCTGCCTGTGTACAACTCCCCCGCTTTCCTGTCTGCCTGTGCACAACTCCCCCGCTGTCCTGTCTGCCTGTGTACAACTCCCCCGCTTTCCTGTCTGTCTGTGCACAACTCCCCCGCTTTCCTGTCTGTCTGTGCACAACTCCCCCGCTTTCCTGTCTGTCTGTGTACAACTCCCCCGCTTTCCTGTCTGTCTGTGTTGTCTGTGCACAGCTGCTCTGCTCTCTGTCAAGATTTCTGCTGCTACGCAACATTAAGCTTTGGTTCTTACAAAATTGGTTTCATACCGAAGTATAATCTCATTAAACATGCATATGAATAAAATTCCTGGTGTCACACTTTGAATTCTAAGTGGAAGTGAGAGCCTTTGTTTACCTGGCCCTCCTCCTTTGTCTCTCTCACCTCCGCTCTGATAGATTATCAGGTAGGCAGGCTAGAGAGGGCCATTTAGACTATAACGCGATTATTTGCTGCTCTTCATGAGTTCAGGGTCATCACAGGTTTCGCTGGTGTTCTGCTCCGTGTGCTGGTACATGATAGTGCTGGGGGTTTGCGTGTTTAAATATGTGATTCTTGGCTGCTCACATTATGGAAGCACAGAGAAGCAGGAACCAAATGAGGGGAAAGTAAGTTTAATTAAACCAAAAACAAACAAACAAACAAACAAACAAACAAAAAAAAAACAAGCAACATGTTGCATTTTAGAAGGCTGGATATTGTTTTATTGTTTAGTTTTTTTTTTTTTTAACTTTGTTACTGTATTTTCTCTTGTGTCAGAGAGAACAGGAAGAAGAAGAAGTAAAGAGAAGTTAGATCAGAGATCGTCACAGCAGTTGTCCCAACCACTGACTTCTTTCTTTCTTTCGTTTGTTCTTTCTTTTGTTTGTTTGTTCGTTGTGAATATTTGGAGCATCACACCAGCCTGTGTAACGCAGCAGAGCTTCATACAGCTCATACAGCTTCATACAGCTCGCTGGTCCTACACAAAGACCACATATCATCAGCTTATTTACAAATGCATAATAACATAATAAATGCTTTTTCCAGGCTGTACGAACTGAATTAGTGTGACATTTGTCATGATTCATTTCTCGTGGGCTAAAGAAAGACAACAGATACATTTTCGCTCTTATTAGAGAAACACTGCTAATACATAACAGGAGGTTTTGTTTCTTACGCTTCTTCTGCTTCAGTTCCAGTATTCAGTACCAGTCACACGTTTGGACAAATGTGTGTTTTTATAGTAGTAAAGACATTTTATCTAATGGATTGTGCTTAAATTTGCTTCTAAGACAAATATAAATTGGTAAAGGTGTTAGCCTGCATATGAACTGATTTTCAAACCACACACACACACACAAATGCACAATTAATAGTAGATGCACCTTCAGCAAAAAGCTTTTTTTTTTTCAGAACCATAGTCCCTCACCCTTCAAGTGCTCTGCACACATGAGAACTGTGAATGTGTTGGTAATATGTAAAATCCATCTGCTCTTCCCCAAGTTCAATGGTATGTAATGGTAAGATCTAATAACCAGGATTTTTACATAAACATCTGGGCTATTCTGTGTTTGGCTATCCCACTGTGGTGCTGTAATAAACTTGTGCAGTAATTGCAGAGCTATCAGATTTAAAGCCAATCCAATCTCCAGAAATGCTTGTTGATATTCAGATCATCCTCAGCACGCCCCAATAAGGCGTGACACTAATGGGTACATGCTGGGATTCGTTCTTAATCACTTGTTATACTTACTGATAAAATTCAGTTAATGGGAACTTCGAGGTGACAGGATAGCAGCAGAGCTGGACACAAATGGTCTTTAAGGGGACAGTTTGGGAGTTTGAGTCCAAAAATTCTGTCCCAGGAAGGCTGCTGGGTTTCATAAAATCGACGATCATAAACATTACATATTACTGTATTTTAATGTGAACACTTTTCTGCAATATTGTTACTGTCTGAAGTGTTATAATCTTACTATCTGGAGTGTTATAGTGTTACTGGTTATAGTGTTACTGTCTGGAGTGTTATAATGTGATTGGAGTGTTATAGTGTTACTGGTTATAGTGTTACTGTGTGGAGTGTTATAGTGTGATTGTCTGGAGTGTTGTAGTGTTACTGGTTATAGTGTTACTGTCTGGAGTGTTATAGTGTGATTGTCTGGAGTGTTATAGTGTTACTGGTTATAGTGTTACTGTCTGGAGTGTTATAGTGTGATTGTCTGGAGTGTTAAAGTGTTACTGGTTATAGTGTTACTGTCTGGAGTGTTATAGTGTGATTGTCTGGAGTGTTATAGTGTTACTGGTTATA
>JAOYMR010000024.1:7701930-7717797 GCA_025802075.1 Tenebrosternarchus preto
GAGGGTTGCAAAAAGCCAACAGGACTCACCTTCCCTGCCCCCCCCCCCCCACACACACACACTCTCTCTCTCTCTCTCTCTCTCTCTCTCTCTCTCTCTCCCCACCTGCTGTTCCTCTTCCTTGTTTCTGACACTTTCCCACTCATTACAAATGCTTCATTTTACAGACAAAATGATCAGACTTTTTGTCTGTGCCTCAATCTAAATGTTTGGGCTCCATGAGTAACATACCCATCATCGCCCAGCACTAAGGGCCCTAGTGCTGTTTTTCTTGATGCTGTACGGTAAAAAACCTCCCAGCAGTTTTATAGTCTCATTAACAGTACAGTACACAATCAATGCACTGGATTTTTAATTTAATGCCTTGTGTTTATCCGTTTGCCTAATTATTCGAGGCCACTGACTCGTTTGCCTCATTATTCGAGGCCACTGACTCGTTTGCATTTGTTTGGATGCGTATCAGTGGCCCTGCTCCTGTCGATAGACACAATTTGTTTTGAAATATGAAGTGAGGAGGGCAGAAGTGAGGAGTGGCCAGATGACTGCATAGTCATAGGTAAACACAAACAACGGCAGATAAACACAAACAACGGCAGATAAACAAACGGCAGATATATAAAAATAGCACATGAATCAGTGAAAAATTCCAAGGCCGTTCCTTGAGCTCAGGGGCCAGACATACTTGCATGACAGCACTGTAAAATCAGGGGACCTTGGACAAGCCCTTCTGAAGCAAGAGCACCTAATGTAGATGATTATGTTATCACATAGATGCTGCCAGGCATGTTAAATCTAACGATCAATAATCTTTTAATAACAGTATTGCTATTCCCTCCCTCTGTCCTGAACTGTGAAAAGATTTAGGGTTAGGAAGCTAACAGCATGTCAAACTACTGAGACTTTCCGAGTTGTGGGATCCTTCCTGTCTGATCAGACCTCAGTGTTCAATCTCGCTATATATTTTTGACCGCAGTTACCAGGAATCCGCAACAGATCCAGATACGGATTAGCAGGTTGTGTTATTCCGGGGCAGAGAGCATCGCGGTCTGGATTTATTCTGGTTTCCGCCATCCCCGCTGGACATAACCGCCCCAGTACATCAGCCCCCACTCCTCTGCATCTGGGGCTGAATGATCTGCTTGTTGGGAAACTGTGAGAAGAGCAATTTCCAGCCTGTGTGTGGCCTTACTGTACTGTTGAGGACAAGCATCCTGTTGTGTGTGAACATAAAGCCCATTGTGCTGGCAGGGGGAGCTAGCGGGCATCTGCTGTAGCAGAGTCATTCCCAACTCCCGCTCTCCAGCTCTGCTGCAGCACTCGTCTCATGTGATGGAAACAAACATAACTTTCATATATGAACACCAGAAGTGCTCTCATATCTCACCTCTGGAATGTGTAAACTGTCACTCATCATATATGTTTTAATTGTTTTTTCTGAGCCACGTTCAAAGCTGTTTCTCTAGAGAATCTTCTTAAGTAATGTCAGTCTCCACACAATCAGCTGGTTTATGTTCTTGGTAATAAGAATAAGTTGAACGAATCTTACTCCTTCTCTTCTGCAGGCAAACTAAAAGTAGCCTGAATGTGCCTTTTATTTGAATGCATTAATTCACGTAGCAGCTATGGATCCTTCTGTCCTCTGACAGCAGCTCTTTTGAAGTTGAGACCAGTATGTCCAGAGATTTTCCTAAACTAACTCCGTCTCAGTGCTTGGATATGATAGATGCTGCGTCGTGTCAGTGAGCTCTGATTCTAGAACATTCCGCCGGATAGCAACTGTGCAGGATTGTAACGGCCAATAAAGCCTCTCTCTCCATCTGCCTGTAGCTCAATGCTAATTAATTCTTTTTTATTTCCTGCAGGATATAGACCCAAGGCTGCACCAGGCTTGATTTATCTGTGGACAATCCTGTGCCAATGGCCTCCCGTACCCCGTGCCCGTAACCAGGATGGAGAGCTGTATTATCAATAGGTTGCAGCCTGATGAATTGTGTGTGCTACGCACAGTGAAGATGTTGCCGTGTCGCGAGTAGCAGTCGATGTGGAAATACCTGCCATGCGAAGAGCCATCGAGTGTCCTGCGTGTCCTGAGAGTGCTGCATTCCGAAAGTCTGGCCACTTGGCTTCGATCGAGCTTGTCCTACGAGCGGATCTAAACTAGCGCCACCGCTGGCCGTCGGCGGGCGGTGTGGGGGACTAGCGGGGCGGAGGAGGGAGCGTGCCCACCATGCGAGCGCCAGCGGGCCGAGCCGTCAGGCTGGGCGTGCCCGCCTTGCTCTGGGCACTAACGCTGGCACTGCGGGCACTGCCCGCTGCTGCCCAGAAGCTGGACGAGACCGACCCCGTGGTCACCACGACCTACGGCAAACTGAGGGGCTTCAAGAAAGAACTGAACAACGAGATTCTGGGGCCCGTCATCCAGTTCCTGGGGGTGCCCTATGCAGCGCCCCCTACAGGGGAGAGGCGCTTCCAGCCACCCGAGCCGCCCGTGTCTTGGCCAGACATCCGCAACGCCACCCAGTTTGGCCCGGTATGTCCCCAGACCATCCTGGAGGGCAGGCTGCCGGACCTCATGCTTCCCGTGTGGTTTACCAACGGCTTGGAGGTGGTCTCGTCCTACGTGCAGGACCAGAGCGAGGACTGTCTTTTCTTAAACATCTACGTCCCCACGGAGGATGGTGAGTTTACGTGTGGAGGTCTGGACAGACAGATCTGCCTGTCTCTCCTCTCTGTGACACTGTGCCTCTTTACTGAGAGACGTGAGCAGACCTAGAAAAGCATGACCTGCATGGCAACATAATAAAGATGCATGCCACAGCTTCTGTGTGTGTGTGTGTGTGTGTGTGTGTGTATGTGTGTAGGCGTGAGTAAAGCTAAGTGTGTGTGGCTGTATATGTCTCCCTCACCCTCCCTCGCCAACGCACATCCCCTTGTGCTGTAGCACGTCCATTTAAGATGAAGCTGGTTCCTTTAGCCCCGCCTCCTTCAGCCCCGCCTCCCCCACACTATCCTGCCAGCACCTCATAACATGTCTGTTGTGTGTGCTGGCACAGCGAGATAGTGAGAGAGGATTACAGAGAGAGCGTGTCTTTTATACTGATAATGATGATGTTGGTGATGAAGATGCTGATGAATATGCTAATGATGAGGAGGAGGAGCTCTTCATGTTAACCCCGCCTTCTCCCTCCTCCCCTCAGTACTCTTGCATGCTCCTGCTGACTCTAAAGGGGCTCCATGTTATTTTTTAGTCTTCTATTCATTTTGCAGTCAAAAGAATATCCAAGGAATGTGCCCGAAAACCCGGCAAGAAAATGTGTAGAAAAGGAGGTATGTATGTGCACTGACCACCTGAACAGAGGAGACCGACATCTCCCATCATCCCACAGTCCAAACCAGAAACTGTGCCCACATACACGAGGTTGTGTGCCCCGTCTCGAAGTACATGCTTCAGTTCTCTGAATTCTCCACATCACCGAGAAGAGACAGAGAAGGGGCCTGCAACTGAGTCCATCTCTGACGAGTTACGTGGGGAAACCATGCCCTTAAATCAGATGAGTGCACCTTGAATTTGCAGAATCTAATCACAATTAAAAGCGATGCTATCTGGATTCTGTTGGCTTACACTCGCCGAATCGATCACATGATAACGCCTTCATCAGGATAATGCACTCCACCACCCCCCAAGCCCCTCAACCCCCCCCACCTAAACCCCCACCATGTGTTTGCGTTCATAGCACAGTCAGTTTCACGGGTGTAGCAACAACGCTGGTGATCTAGTCTCATTAACACAACCTTGATTATGTTTGTATGATTGACCTGTTCCTACCCTGTAACAGGACAAGCGAAGGGAAAGAGATCATGTGGTGAACTGTGGTTTAGACTCCAGCACAAAGGCACATGGAGTAGAACTGGCTGGGACCCAACAGGGGCCCAACTTCATGTTCTGCCTGTTCCCTCTTAATCCCGATTCTCCACCCACGGCCCCAACACCCAACCCCCACCCCTACCTCCGGGTCGCCTCCACCCGCAGCCGCCGAGGGCAGCAGCGCCCCCCCCGCTTTAACCTTTTTTCCCCCCTTCTGACTCATCTGATTCACACTAATCCAATACTTCCTCCCTCCACACACTTCACAGCCGTTACAACAGCAAACCTTTCAAAACCTGCAGTCTCCTTTAATCCTGCACACAGCTCACGCCTGGCTGAGCGACCGTTTCAGCGTTTGCAGAGTCACCACCGCATGGGGCGAGATTTGCTTTTGCTCCACACAGGATTAACAGTTTTTCAAATGATTAAACTTCACTTAAATGACCAAACCAAGGCTTGACATGAGAAAATGAAGATGCAGGTCAATGCAGTCCTGATAGCATCGTCTTACTTCTGCCCAGAATGTTATAGTGTGAGAAGTGTTGTGATATTATTCATGTCTAATGTGCAACCAGTTCACCAGCAAGTGACCAGGGAATGCAGTGCTTCAGTGATCTGGTCTCTCCGCCTTATTCCAGTGATCTGGTCTCTCTGCCTTATTCCAGTGATCTGGTCTCTCTGCCATATTCCAGTGGTACAAAAGTTATTCATGACACGGTGGTGTACTGGTTGTGCTGGGGAGTTTCTGACAGGATATATATAAGGCAACCAGCTACAGTAGTTTTGCCTTATCAAGCACATCTGACTTGATGTCAGCACAGATTTACCACAGATTTACCACAGATTTGCCACAGTTTGATACATGAAGTCCATTAATTCAGTTTCAGCAAATGGCAATTGAATGGACTGATGCTGAATGGAAACTCTTATTATGTTACAATTTACATCATATTATACAATATTAACTCATTATTACGTTATACAGTATTAACTCATATATTATGGTTTTAACTAACTCAGATTTTTTAAAAACGCAGATTAAACCATGGTGGAAAATTAGGTTTTGTATATTTATTGTAATACATGGTAAAAATAGAGGGATCTCAGAAATACTGAAGCCGTTTAATGTCTGTATCTGTGAGACGCGCGAGGAGACGCGTGAGGAGACGTGTGAGGAGATGTTTCTGTGATACATGTGTGAGGAGATGTTTCTGTGAGATGTGTCGGGAGATGTGTGTGGAGATGTTTCTGCACTTTACATGTTTAAATGAACCATACTTTACATGTTTACAATGGAAGAATAGTTTTGCTTTGTATAGTAAAGCTGGATTTTCTTGTCCGTATATATGCTCAGTAAAGCACATTTTTTTTAGGTCCTCAGACGTTTGTAAATGACTTGCTGTAGTTGACCAGAACTTGACCAGAACTTCTACATATGATGATTAGTTAACCTTTCATCATAAGAATATCATATGCAATGATGAGTATGGGTGTAAACATGCTGGAAAAGGGGATGTAATATGTAGATTTATTTATTTTTACATAATTTGCATTTGAAATGCATGGTTAATATTCCAAAATGTTTTAACATGTTTTATATTCTAAAGAAATGCCTGAAGGTAAATAAATCAGAATGTCAGTTTTTCTGTAATACAAGTTTTTTGTTATAATTCTGCTGTTCATTTCTAAATTTGACACTCTCTGATATTTGACATCATATATTGAGTAACTACTAGTACTACCTGTTTTTCTATTTTTCTATCTTTCTCTCTCTGTCTCTTTCCTTCTCTCTCTTTCTGTTCTACTCTATGCCAGTTTTGTAATGTCTGACAGGAGTCCTGTGGGAGGTGCTTCGGCTGTCATGCAACTCAAGTAGGAGTAGATTCTCATAGGATCCTGCCCTCAGCCTCCTCACTCCCCTCACTCACTCTAGCTTTAACTGGGAGCGCAGAGAGGCTGTCCGAAACTCTGTTTTAACTGGAAGTGTGGAAAGGCTGGAGCTACCTCTCTCTTCCGTGTGTGTGTGTGTGTGTGTGTGTGTGTGTACGCGTGTGTGTGTGTGTGTGCGCGTGTGTGTGTGAAGGCTTGAAGCTTATTGTTCAGGAGGAATGTGAAAGGCAGCTGAGAGTGTGGGTGGAGGGAGTGGATATGCAGTGTGTGGGTGGAGGGAGTGGATATGCAGTGTGGGGATGTTGTTCCTTCTGCATCCTCCTGCCTCACCCAGACAGGAAACGCTGATGAATTATTACTCCCAGAGTGATCAGAATCCTTTCTCTGCTTTCTGCCTAACATTTAAAACTCCTCGGTTGCAATTTTGAATTATGAAATATAAAAAATATTGGGTTTTCTTATTGGAATATTCGTTTTGGAACATAGAAAAGAAGCTCTGGTTATAACTGATATACGTAAATATCCAGGGTCAGAATTGGTGAATGTACTGTCTATCCCATTTAAAGGCAGTGAAAATTTTAACATTTTAAGAAATTCAGAAATGTTAACAAAACAATTATTTTCATGCTTATACAATAATAATGAAGATTAGGTAATATAAAGAGGCCATTTGCTTTGCTAACGATTATTTGAATGTTTCATAACTGTGTTATGTGAAAACCAGTATGTATTCTGTTTGCTGTGTCTTTACATTCAGGCCAGTAGAAATATACACACACACACAGTTACTCTCCTGTGTTTTCTCCAAGAAGATCTGAACTGCATTGTGCTCTACATTGCTAGCACACATGATTGTTTAAGCTGTATACCATTGTGGAAGCACCACACCCTTTTTTCAGTATAATTTTCCTGGCAATTTAGCTTTTTTGAGCCAGTGTCTTAATAAGGTCGTTATGTGAGGGAGATGAAGAATGGCAGCTCCTCTTCATTTTGGTTCTGGTTACAGATTTGGTTCATGTACCTTTTCTGCTCCTCTGAGAAAGCACGTGATGTAGCTGCACGTGATGTAGCTGTAGGTGTTTGTGCCGTGACAGAGCTCTGTCACAAAGCATTAACAAAATACAACGAGACTGAGCCCACACTGGAGCCCAGACTCACACCAAAGCTGGAAGCTTTAATGTCTTTTATTGTTTCCTGTAGCAGGCTGTTGCATTTTGCTACACAACAGTGTCCAATCACAGTGGAAACCTGGAGAAGGAAACTACATCACCACAGATGCCTCACTACATAAATACAGTTTTTATTTGTGGCCGAGCCGTGCATGCGACGTCGTAGGCAGTAGTGGAGGGGTGTGTCTGCAGAAATGCCTTTTGCTTCCAGCAGAAGCAGTGGAGTGGTAAGGGTGAGCGAACACAGACGGACTGCTGGGGCCCACAAGAAGCACAGAGCATCTAATACAGACAGTCTTTAAAGAGGAAGAACACTGCTGGTGTGCCACTCAGGAGAGCTCGTAGCTTTTACTGCATTTCGAAATGAATGAAATCGCATTTAAAGTAGTCAGCGCCTACTTCCTACCATAGCTGCAACTGTGTGCAGAAGTCAAACAGTGACACAAGAATTTGTATTGGCTCAAATGATATTCTAAGAAATTGAATATCACAATATTCATTTTGAATATCACAGTGGTGCAGTCAGATTCCCTGGAGTGGACATGTGTAATTTCACGTTGATGCCACTCCCATGGTGAGAAAGTCCGAGTCTCTGTATGGGAAAGAGGTGATGACTGGAGAGTGGTTATGTGACTAGTCTCCCCATGACGAGAGCGTGGTCACATGACCAGCCTCCCCTCGTCTTACTGAGCCACAGGTGCCATTGGCACGTCACCTTAATTCCACGATGTGGTAAAACCGAACTGGAATATGCAGACTGGTGCACTGTGCTGGGCCAGATTTCCAGGTGAGCTCAGGTGAGTCATATACACCTGGACCTGGAGGAGAGAAGGAGGGGCCACTGAGGTACCAAGCTGCTGCAGGTGGAGAGGGGAGAGGGTGGAGAGGGGAGAGGGTGCAGACAGAGAGGGTGGAGAGGGGAGACGGTGTAGGTGGAGGAGGGAAGGTGCAGACGGAGAGGGTGCAGATGGAGAGGAGAGGGTGCAGGCACAGAGAGGAGAGGGTGGAGGCAGTGAGGGGAGAGGGTGCAGGCACAGAGAGGAGAGGGTGGAGGCAGTGAGGGGAGAGGCTGCAGGCACAGAGAGGAGAGGGTGCAGGGCATCAGACTGAGTGTACAGTTCACCTTGAGCTGGCAGTGAAGGGATGCTGCATTTGTTTCAAGTTGGCATTGTTGGCATCGCATGCACACACACACACACACACACACACGCACACACACACGCACACACACACACACCAGGGAGTGAATATTAAACAAATGCAAGATGTCCATGCTGTCACACATTCCCTTCGTCCTTCACTGCTGCGGGTTATAACACTGTTATAATTGTTATTTCACAGTTATAATGCTGTTATTTACGATTGTATTCATTTAACATCATATTACAATTTTATAGTTTCATTAAAACGTAGGATAGAGGATGTTGTTGAGCTCTGTAAGGGGGAGTTTGGGGGAAAGAACTGAAGTCAGAATGAGATGAAACAGAAGCAGAGCAAGGAAACGTGAGGAAAAAGGTTTGGTTGTTTCGGTGGACTTTTTTTTTTTCTGAGGAAAGCCAGACATTCTGCTTTGAGAGGAGCCGCTGAATCAAGCCCACCTGTACTTTTATCCTGAGTTCAGTGAGGGGCCACACTACTTAGTGCCTTAAAGAAGCTCATTAATGAGCACCACCATTTCTGTTGGCTCCCAAGGGCACAATAAAATGATAAATAGGAATGTAACAGTGTGTACTTCGCAAATGAGTTCCGTGCTTTTATTGGAACTTTTCTTGAAGGATACCTTTACTGAGTCATACAAACTTATAAAGAAAGAAAGGCAGACATAACATGGTTAGAACATTCCATTCTATAACATCCCCATGGTTACAGTTTCATGGTTACACCTTTCAAAGGCCTGTGAATGACTTTGCTCTAAACCCATATTCAAATATTTAAGACACAAATTCAAAACCCCCAAATCAGGGCCCTGTACATTCAAGATGCAAGCCAGACGGCACTCAAATTTGCTACTTTTCTCAAAAAAAAAAAAACATTTAATTATCGGTTCTACAGTTAAATCCCATAATTAGCTTCACCAATCCTCTGGAAGCATGGCTAATGGTAGTTCAGCTTCTCTGCGAGTCTGAAGGAATCATAGATTAGCAGCTGCTCATCAGCAGCCCTGCTTCACCACGGGCGCTGTCTTCTGGAGCTCGTCACTGGGACGGCAGTGAGCGCCGAGGGTTCCCGTGTGACAGCATTCCAGAGAGTGTTAGTCCAGGGGTCGGCTAGACACTGGAAACTTCACAACGCGTAGAGACACAGGGGTGGAGAATTCCTATTCCTGCCTGGTCCTCTGAGCTAGGACAGATGCAGAAAGACCAGAGGAGTGAGTGAGGAAGGTAGGACTGTTCACTAAACAAGCATTGATTTGGGGGGGGGGGGGAATACAGAGAGAGAGAGAGAGAGAGAGAGAGAAAGAAACAGAAGGGGGAGAGGGAGAGAAAGGCTGGGAATAGGGATGGAGATAGAGTGCGAAAGATGGAGCACGTGGGTGGGGTCTGTATGAACCACTGTGCTGCTGATGGGCTTCCTGGTGAATATTAATGGCAGTCGGAACCCGTCATTCCCTACAGGAGAGATGGATCCATGCATCACGGATCACTGCTCCTCCCACCAAAGACTCGTGGTTATTTTAACACGACAGGCAGGCTCTGTACTGAACCAGATGATGGCATCGATATGAACAGTATTAAGATCTGAAACCCCACATCAAGGCCAGCTGTGTTGTTCAGGGACGTTTCACACAGCTGGTGATTTGCTGTTTTCTGAGACAGGTTAGGGAAGCGTACAGCGAGAAGCCATCATTCTTGTGCCTATATTTGAGGTGTGAACCAGCTGTCTCACTGAACGTGTTATAGTTTAGAATTTGTAAACGACTGATGTGAGAGGTACTGAAAGATCTTTGAGAAATGTACTGCCTGAAAATGAGCTTATTTCAAATAATATGTTACATAAGTAAAATGAATGTGAAAGAGAGAGAGAGGACAAGATATTAATTATACTGTAGTATTTCACATTGTGTGAAAAATTATACCATGATGTCAATCTGTTACAGTGGCATAATTAGTGTGGTATGAATGGTACGTATCCCACCAGGAAGTATAATGTGGTCTGTGTGTGAAATTTCCTCCAAATGATCTGATCATAATTACACCGTTGATTCATATCTTGCCAAGTACTTTAGTGGTGCCTTTAGTGAGGGAGTAATGCCATCGGTGGTGCTATTGATCCTATTATGTTTAGGCGAAATACAAGAAAACCAATAAGCAAACCAGCACTGGAATATTCATTATGCACTTACATCAGTAAGATGCATCAAATTTGCATGAAACTGATTATTTATGAGGGCTAATTTGAAACTCATTCACAGTGGGATCAAAACACTGAATGCATGTGATGAAAGTGTCTTGTGCACATATAGTCCTTTCTGAGCTGAGAAGACAGGCGTCAGATTGAAAAAGGGCTTTAGTTGACGAATATTCTTAGTAGAGAGAAATACTGACGCAGATGGTTCTCATTCTGTACAATTGGAATGAGAAATATAATTCACGTAATGGGTCTGTATCTGCTATATTACACTCTACTGCAGGGGTGTTTTCTTTTGGAGTTTAAATGTTTAAAAAAAAAAAAAAGTAGAAGAATCTCACCAACTTTCACTGTTTTGTCTTCGGTGCTTCAGTCTGGTGTTATTAGTTCAGTAGTGAGCCAGTTCTGCAGCCATTCATCACTGGGCTAATACATGTATTCAGAGGGCCTGATGAAATTAGTGCTTCTGGTGTAGCAGTGCTAGTGCACTGATTGTGATGTAGTTGTACTAGTGTAGTTGTGCTGGTGTAGTGGTTGTGATGTAGTTGTACTAGTGTAGTGGTTGTGGTGTAGTTGCGTTGGTGTAGTTGCACTGGTGTAGTGGATGTGGTGTAGTTGCGCTGGTGTAGTGGTCGGGGTGTAGTTGTGCTGGTGTAGTGGTCGTGGTGTAGTTGTGCTGGTGTAGTGGTCGGGGTGTAGTAGTGTTGCTGTAGTGGTCGTGGTGTAGTTGTGCTGGTTTAGTGGTCCACAGCTTGGAGGAGATGGAGCTTGGAGCTTGTCTGTGGAGAGGCAGCTGAAGTAAATACCTGCATCCTAAAATCATCTTAGAAGAGATCACCAAAGTAACATCAATATTACCACAATCAGCACACATTGTTTGTCAACCTGCAGCCAAACAGCAGTCGACTTGCCTTCTTCAGTGAGGGGAAAGCTGACCTGAAAGAGGTTTTAGAAGTTTTAACTCACCCTTTGCTTCAAGGAATAGCAGTGGCCAAAGGTTATGCAGAGACAAATGCACTAACTAGATTCTCAATACAGGGGAGAGTAGGTATTTTCTTCAAGATAAATGCCCTGCCTATATTTCTATACTTCCATGAGCTTTTTACCTAAAAGTAAACTTCAGAGTCCAGTATCCTCTCAGACATTTTTAATAAAATCACTGAAAGGTTCAGTGGGATCTTTGGTGTTTTCAAGTCAGGGTCTGTCTGTCTCTCCCTCTCTCTCTCTCTCTCTCTCCCCAGATCATACTCACAACACATCTGAAGCTGAGATGCCCCACTTGGTGTTTTATATTGTTCTTGTTTGTGATTTATGAGAGTTCTGCACTCAGCCAAATTAATTTCAGATTAATTTTAATATCCTGCAAAGCCACATTTTGCTGCATGTCACCAGAGGGATCTTTAAAAGAGTGCATCTTTGAGAATGTTTCAGACGTATGGATGCTTGTGAAGGGCAGGGTGGCTCAGCCTGGGTGGTTCTGCAGGACAGAACTATCCTTTGCTCCAGACGTGATCTTCTTGAGATCATTGTACTTACATTCAGAATGGAAGCTTATAGGCCGTCGTTTACAGTCCTGTCCTTACATCCTTATAGCCTTTGATAAACTCTTATTTAAAGCCGCCACAAGATAAAAGTTTAATTGCTATGAGGCATATAAAAGGATTCTTTTTTTTGGTTAGATAACACATTGAATAGTCATTTTACTGTCTCATTAAAATAGCTGGGCCAAGCAGGGTTATTCGGTACCCTCACATTTACTGGTGCACTGTGTTCTTTCAGGCCTTTGGTAGATTGTGGGTTTATTGCTTTTGGGGAACACGTGTGATGCTCCAGCAGGGCCCAGTCTGCAATACATGACTAGGGGGTTTGGGAAAAACACCTGATGGGAAGATTTGCTCTGTCTCTCTCTCTCTCTCTCTCTCTCTCTCTCAGAGAGGGAGAGAGAGAGAGAGACACACACACGCACACACACACCACTTTTCACCAACCCAAGGATGCTCTAGATTTACGGGGAAAAAAACTTGGAAGAATTATGAGTAGTAAAGAAGAAAACCTTTGGATATCTTTGGATGTCTACACATCGATTGCTACTTAGCTACTTGTCTCCATCTTCAAATCATTCCTCATAAAGTACACACACACGCCCACACACACACACACACACACGCCCACACACACACACACACACGCCCACACAAATGCAAGCAAACTCATCCAGACATGCATATGACGACACACACACAAAACACAAAACTGCAAAGTAAAACCTCTGGGTTCACATTGAGGGCTCTTACACCCATGTGTGTGTGTGTGTGTGTGTGTGTGTTCTCGTCTGTTTCCAAGCTCTTGCTGCAGTAAGGGTGTTTCAGTGTGACAGTAGTGTGTAACAGTAGGCTTTCCTTTGTACTGGTTGCACAAATATGTAGCTTATCTGACAGCAGACGTCCAGACACTCGCCTAATTGCCTTGGACTCTCTTTGTTTTGAGTCCTCGAGAAGACGTTCTTATTCACAAAGGCAGGTTAATTGGTCCTTTGCGTGATAAAGTTGAGTTGAAAGAGCTCAAACACAGGCAGATTATGGCCACTTCAAAGTGCAGACTCACCCTTACATCCAGGAGGACACTCCGTCAGGTCTGTCCCGTCAGGTCTGTCTCGTCTGTCCCATTAGCCCTAGCAACCGTTCTGGCCATTACTGTGTTTTTGATTTTGCTAAATGGAAGTTGTTAGGTTTAACAACCTCAGCACTCTTTTGCTAGACCTACAGTGCTCAGTGTGGAAGGCCTACAGGAACGTAAGTAATGCTGGGTAACACTACTCTGTGGGACTGGTGGCTTTAGCTGATTTTAAATAAATTCGGAGTGAAATGTTGTACCAATATGGCAATACTTAGAATATACAGTGTTCTGTTGCTAAGGTGATATATTGATATGGTGCAATAAAAACATTCCACTTATTCATTTGTTTCTCCGTCATAAATGGAGTATGGAACCATAAATGACGTATGAAATCATAAACAATGCATAAATATCATGTCTTTCACATTTCTGGATATAAAAGGCAATTTGTAGTCCAGAGATCCCTGCAATTGATCTCAAATTCCATTCCAGAACATGTCAGTTGAATGAAAGGTGCTTGAATAAATGGTCTAGAACAATATTTCATCATTGGAATGTGAGAATTGCTATAATGTATTGTCTACTGCAAGTCCATTTGTGAAAAAATAAGTTGTCACCATCATCTTATGCTAAATAAAGAGATTGATATGTGGTGCAGCCAAACAAGGTGGGCCTGGTCTTCAGCATTCAGACCCATGGCTGGTACTGGCGCTGGACACCCTCCTACAGCTCCTGTGCTTGGCTCATACCACTTTGAAACCTGATGATGTTTTGACAGACTTAATAATAGGCCAGTGCTGCCCCCGTGCCATTAAGAATAAATATGTTTTTGACACAGTGAAAGATTAATCACTAATTTGCTTTTCACTACTTAAAGGATGAGGAAGAGCAATAGATGAAGGAACCTTTAGAAGAGTGAGAGCTGATAGCAGGGAGAGATGAGAGGAGATGGATGAGAGGAGATGGATGGAGATGGAAGCAGAGGGTAAGAGGATGAGGAGATGTTAAGTTGCTAGGCTTGGGTAGAGCTGTCATCACTGTGCCCTCAAAAACCCCACTGTGCCCTCCAAACTGCCCAGCTGCCCCAAACTGCCCAGCTGCCTCAAACAGCTGTCCCAGGCTGTGTGCGCCTGCAGTCTGTCTACTACAGTGGTTATTACACTCACAGAAACCTGACACTGTATTCTCTGCATGGGAAGTCAGATGAATGGGTGTTCTACTGGGGATACTTTATTTTAGCTTCATATTGTATTGGAGTGGCTGTATCCAGATTTGTTTTAAAACAATTTCTAAATTGACCACTTTAGTCTTTAAAAATCCTGAAAATTTTGATGAGTGGTTTTAATAAAAAAATTATGGTTCAGGGCAAGCTGTGGAACCCCTACTTCTGAAATTAAATGATTCTAGCACACACAACTGACCCTGACGACACACACCTGACCCTTCCAACTCACACAACACACACACCTGACCCTGCCAACACACACACCTGACCTGGCCAACACACACACCTGACTCTCCCAACTGACCCAACACACACACCTGACTCTCCCAACTGACCCAACACACACACCTGACCCTTCCAACTGACACAACACACACACCTGACCCTTCCAACTCACACAACACACACACGACCCTCCTGTAATCAAGAGGTTCTAGAATGAACCAGCTCTAACCTCAAAGTTCGGTTTGTTATTCTTTGAAGAGCACTGGCTTTTCTGCACTGATGCTGAAGTTTCTTTTTCATGCTGCAACCGGTTCTGCTGCTCCTGATGGGAAACAGAGGTGTGAGCCACAGGTCAGCCTCCCCCCCACACTGCCCCTGCCCTGCCACACGCACCTCGGGAGGGAGAGACGACACCCACCCGCACTCTCTGGCCCCGTCTGGTATTTAAGAGCTGAGAGGAGAATACAGGGAGATTGATGTTTTGATGGATAGTCATTGACTTCTAACCTTCATTTACCACGTTCCAGTGTGGTGAGCCTGTTGTCAAATGGCATAGAAAATCTGCAAAGCTATTACCAGACTGCCTTTCTAAATCTCATGCTGCTGAGCGGAGACGACTCCTATAATACCTGCCATTTACTGGCCAAATTATTTATTATATTCCATCCCGGTGTGACCAGGGTCGTCCTGGTTTTGGGAGGCAGGAAAAGAGCTCCATGCTGGGAGCAGTCAGGAATGATTTCATACTGTTCTCTGTTCTTTATAGATGTGGGTTTTTAATTTGCTTTTTATACTTTAGCAGAAATTGGTTTGCAGTCATGTTATTTATTATATGCATGTAATTATTATCATTAGTATTTGTAAATAATGCATATAGACCGTGTGAATACCTGGGGTTTAGCTGCTCTTTATATGTTCCCGTATTTAGGGATTTTGTTGACTGGTTTTATTTTAGTCTATAGTAGTCTTTGACCACTTTTAGAACTACTGGGATCTTTGGCTGTGCATTTTTGTAGGTAATTAGGGAGGAGGCTGCTGCACTTGAACATACACATCTGTCTCCTGGTCTTTGTCTCTTGGTCACACCTCTTTTTAATGTCTTTTTAGTATGCGTACATTAAAAGGTAATTAACTGATCTCCAGCGATCATCTCAGTCGAGTCGATTAGTAAAGGCTTTTGTTAATGTGACAGTGGGTACAGTGATGGCCCCAGAGTGCCATGGCTTTTCATTATTAGCTTCTAACGTTGAACCAGGCGTGCGTTCAGTCTCGGGCTGCTGGTGCTCGTATGTTGTGTGCACCGCGGTGAGGCCCTTTTGTGACGGGGCTGTTTGGGGATTTATTGGTTTTCTGCTGTGCATCAGCTCTACCAGACCTGGTATGTCTCATACACTGAATGACTGCAGTGTTCACTGCTAGGATGAGTTTGGTTGGGTAGGTCTGCTCCACACACTGCTAGGATGAGTCTGGTTGGGTAGGTCTGCTCCACACACTGCTAGGATGAGTCTGGTTGGGTAGGTCTGCTCCAC
>JAOYMR010000024.1:7717897-7733489 GCA_025802075.1 Tenebrosternarchus preto
CTCCACACACTGCTAGGATGAGTCTGGTTGGGTAGGTCTGCTCCACACTCTGCTAGGATGAGTCTGGTTGGGTAGGTCTACTCCACACTCGGTAGGATGGTGCTCTACATGTGCCTCTCTGTTAGAGATTTGCTGTTGATACACTTTGTCAATATAATGTAGGTGATGCTATTAAATTGGGAAACTTGTTGAAAACATGCTTCCATTTGTTTCCTGCCATTTGTTTCTGATAATGCTCAGGAAACAATTTTTTATACCAAAAATAGCAAGCTATTTTACAATAACTGCATTCAAAATAAGCTCTAAGAGCTTTACGTCTTTACCACCTGATCTCCAAATAAATGTGTGCAAACACATGAAGTGCTTTCAAAATTGCTTTTTCATCTCAGCTAGGGGAAATAAAGTCTTTGTGGTGTCGTCTTTATTCTCTTTCGACCTGGACCGAGCAGCTCGTAGGTGGAGCGTCCGTGTGGACGGGCCTTCTCCACACACACAGCCATGTATTCCACATGGATGGGCGTGTCGAGCGACGGGAGCTGGCTCGCGTCGTCTGTGGCCCTCTTGCAATAAACTGAGTGAGCACAATCTGAAGGGGTGGACTGCATAGTGGAAGCTGGGGAGGCAATCTTGCTATGTCCCCGGCTGCCAAATGACAATCGCCGCTCAAAGTGCTGGGGAGTGCGTGTGGGTGTACACACGTGGTTAAAGCCATCAGGACTTTCTGGTTTATGGTCATTTATATTCCTGACTGTCACAACCAATCAAGGCTTTAATGAGAGCGTGTGTTGTAAGATGTCCACTGTCCTCTGTAACATTTACAGGGTTTTGCTCCTTTGATTAGCAGAGGATGTGGCACTTCTCTGTTGAATTTTCCTTGTCTTTTGACCGTTTTGCTTAGCGAGTGTATGGCGTCCCTGGTGTCTGTGCTGTGCTGTAATGATTAAATGCCAGTGTGGAGTGGAGTTGAGTGGAGCTGAGTTATCTCCCTGCCAGTGTGGAGATAGATTGTTATATAGATATTTATATACCATATTTGTTTGTTTGTTTGTTTGTTTTTTATAAAAGCACCAGACGTGTCCTCAAAATAATTGCCTTGTTAATTTTTTCACAAGCCAATCTAAGCAAATCTTTTAGCTGGAACTCAGTGTAGTATACAGCATGCAAACATTAGCCAAAGTTGAACTAGAGGTGAATTCCCTTATTTAGCATCAGCCCATTTGGTCCAGAGTAGAAAGAAAAACCATTTAGGGTTGCCTGCTCCAAAAGGACATGTCCATTTGTAACTTCTCTCTCACTCAAGCTAAAGGAGTTTATTAGCATTAAGCCCAA
Organism: Tenebrosternarchus preto; assembly: GCA_025802075.1. NCBI lineage: Eukaryota > Metazoa > Chordata > Actinopteri > Gymnotiformes > Apteronotidae > Tenebrosternarchus > Tenebrosternarchus preto. The sequence continues at coordinate 7,719,227 of JAOYMR010000024.1, forward strand.
CCTGCACACCCATTCACTGACTGAGCTTGAGGAATCTCTAGGTGCTGGGGGTCTTTATATGTCATTAGTGAAGAGTATTGAGCTCCGGAGAATATATGAGGCCCACTGTATACATTTAGACCCTTTTATATCTCTTCTGTCTAATTAGGTGCAGTGGAGACTAATTGTTAACGACATTAGCCGTTATTGCTTTGGGTTCCTCCATTCTAAATGGAACAGTCTGCTTTTGTGAGGTGTAATTAGGTTTTATAGTTCAAACTCCAGACCAGCCTGTTTTTGTGGCAATGCTCGTGGTTTTTACCAGCCGCTACTCCAGAAAGAAATTAGCATAGTTCCAGCATTCACATTGCTAGGCACGACTGGGTTTTTCTTCTAGAGCAGTCTCTCTGTAGTCTCATACTTCGCTCAGGTTTGTGGCTTATATCAAAGTGAGGTACAGTCAAATGCCTGTTTGTTCCCTAGTTCATTCGCCAACAGCCAAACACTTGTAGTGGCTTAGTAAGAGCTAATAATGTACCGCTATTACATCATGGCTGAAAACAACTTGAAACAATAGCTCATGTGTGTTCGGAATCTGTCTTGTTTAGAAAGGTTTCTGACTCTTCTGGAGCCGCCTGTGACTGTGAGCTGGCTGTTCTCTAGCCCTCTGACGCCGGCTGTTCTCTAGCCCTCTGACGCTGACTCTTCAGTGTTTTTCACTCTTTTCTCTCTAGCTCACAAATCACATTAACACCATTTTAAAACAGCTCTGTGTTTTTTTTGCAATTTGTTTGAGTTTAGTGGGAAAATCTTGCTGCCAAACCGGAACCCGATGTTGCCCTGTGTCAGAAGAGCATTTATTAGCACGTGTTCATGTGTCGTATTCGTTAGGCGGAGTGAGATTGCTAATAACCACAACTGTTTGTTCAGTCAAGACAACTTAAACATGGACACTTCCACAACAGCATAATCAGGGTTGATCTTGGGCTTGATCTTCTAACACGTTCTCTGCCCTTGTCAGAGACTGCAGTTTTTAATCTATCACTAATCTCCTCTCTCCTTTAGTAAATGATCTGTCAAGTACATATAAAGAGTCTCTATAATCATAGTTTTGTTTGCTCACCTTTAGTCACCCTGCAATGTTGGGCCCCACAGGCTTGTAGAGACAGAGAGCTGCTTGTTCAGTACCCTCTTCCACCTGCAGGGGGCAGTGGACACCCCGCTCTTACACCCCAAGGCTTCCTCGTGCTATCAGCAGGCCGCATCACTGGGCCCTCTGCTGTAGCTTGCAGGCAGACTGAGCACAAGGCACCTACATCTTTATTTTTCCCTTCTCCATCTTTTTCTTGTACTCTTCTGGTGCACATCAGGTTGGAGTTTAACGTCTAATTGTGACCTCTTCCATGGGTCCCACTGATTTGTTTTTTAAGTTTAGATAAAGAAAGCCAGAATTGTCCTTTATGTTTTGCAGATCATGGTTTATTTGTGTTGAGTGGATAAATAATTGTATTGTATTTTGACTTTTTTGGGGTTTTTTTTGGCAAATCTATTTCCACCCCAATTCTAAAGTCATTTGTGTTAACTAGCTGAACAGGTTAAGTTTGTCTAAAGAAAAAAAAAACTGACAATTATACAACAATGGATTTCTAATAATTTACAGATGAACGCAGAATAAACATACAATATCTGTAAATGTTCAGCGCTCCTTGCCCAGGTAACAAGGGCATGCTGACCTCGACCTCCTTGGATGAGCTCACAGTCATCTGAGTGTATTAGTGCAGTGCTTAACTGAAATTGATCTCATGCCTTGAAATTTCCCCCAAGATCATCTCCCTTTGTCATCATTTTTCACTTGTCAGTACCTTTAATTGACATAATTAATTTGTTTATTGATAGGCTGCCTTGCCTGGAGCTCTTTAACTTAAAAAAGCAAGCCAGTCTAATGAAGCAATTGTGTCAATGATTGTTTATACTTGGTGAGTAGTTTGTGTGAAACTAATGGCTTTTTGCATTAATTACTTGATCCTAACCTGCTTGAATAAGTATGCTTTTAATGAAGCGCGCTGGAGGAACAAGGTTTCTCTCAGGGCCGGTTTACAGTAGACGTGGTGATGAATGATTGAGGCTGACAGATGGGAAGGAAAATGTTTTCTCCATGTCAGACAAAGGTGCACATACCTTCTAACTATTCATCATCTCATTAGTCTTGAAGGCTGACTTTCCTCCATGTTAGAAGCACATGGTTCCACCATTCCCTGATCGCTGAGGGACCAAGCCTAAGCACTTTGTAACAGAAGCAGTTGTTTTGATTGTACTGCTACTGTGTCTGAAGTGATCTCTGATCTCCAGAGACATCAGGTGAAACCAGCTGGTGTGTAGTCAGAGCTGAGACCACGGTGACCCCACTGAGGTTGAAGAGTCTCAGTTCATGAAATTAGCTTTTGTTTTTTCTAGTGCCCACTGTAGATTAAAGCAGTGATGCAAAGTTATTGCTCTTTTGATAGATCAGAAATGTTTAAACTCCATGTTCATAACTCTTATGTCTGCAGGAAGTCTGATCGTTGCACGAGTCTTCTTTAAATGTCGACAGGGCTTAGAGTGGAGAGGGAAAAGAAATCACGTATGGAAGATACATCTGCTTCCAGGCACTGATCGTGTTAGTGTGTGTGTGTGTGTTCATGGAGTTTAGCCATGCACAGAGCAGAGCTGTTTCACTGCTGTCAAGCAGATTCTGCAGCGTTAGCTTACGAAGGCATCAACCGTGTGCACAAGCTAGCGGTTAGCATGCTGATCCTCTGGCTTCAACTTCAAAAACCATTCCATGCTTTCCGTGTCAAACCTCAGGCTCGAAACGGCCTCAAAGCTAATGAATGACTGGGCTGTTCTCATCCAGTGGGAGGTTGTAGGCATGTGATGTTGCTTCACTCTATGTTGTGTCCTGTTAGTTTTGCTGCTCTTCTTTGTTCCCAAGCACTTTGTCATGAGAACCTGCCCAGCTAACCTACAGGAAACCCTGCAGGTCTGCATTGTGACATTGTGTGTTCCATACAATGTTCTTGAAGGCTTGTGTCTTATTTAACCCAGGAATCTCTTCCCTGCCAGTTTGAGCAGGGTTTATTGGTAGGTGCTGCATGGAGATCCAGCTCATTATGGTGAAGCTTAGGCAAAAGACTGGGTGCGGAGCGTAGTCAGATCAACACGCTGAAGCGCAGCGCGTCCGTTCTGCTGGTTCTCTAATGCTCAGATAAGTCATAACATTAGCGTGGAAGTCACGCGTAGCCATGATGGCTGATTGGTTTTGATTAAGTGGTGTAATTACCCAGCTGAATGTCAGCTATAGAGAAATAATGAGTGATGTGGAGGCAGTGCTCCCCTGGCACCACCCCGAACTTCGATAGCGTTGGCTTCAAATAAGGAACCTAAAAGAGTCTCGCGTTGGAGCAGCGTGGCGTGGAGGCAGAGTGGTACTGACTCCAGCTGGTACGCTAAAGGTCTCGTTTGTCCTGTTTTGTGATCAGCTGTAGTGTTCTGCATGAAACCAGCCCTCCAGTTGCAGCAGGGGGATCACAGCACTGCCACTACTCTACACTCCTTTAGCACAGATGACCTTGGAAAACATGCAGCGAAGTCAGAGCAGTGTGACGCTGTGTATATTTCACTTGCTGTCTGTTCTAGTGCTCCGTTCCTGATAAATGTGTACTTTAGTCAGCACAAGGCCCATCCTGCATGTTCATCTTAAACCTCACTGCTAGTACATTTACATTACAATGTTTTAAGTCTAGCATAGAGCATAGAGCATTGATTTAGGTGTGTAATGCTAATGTTTATTGTCCTCTGTGGTGGTTTGAACGACCTCGGCTACCAGCACGATACCTCAGACTATCCGGCACCTGAATAACAGATCAGAAAAGCTCTTGGTGAAGGCAGCGCTCTGTCTGAAGTCCTGCTGCCTCTTCCAGTCCAGTCTCCTCTGTGTTCGCCCTGCTTAGACTCCCTGAGTGAGAGTGTGTCAGGTTTGTGCTGTATTTTGGCCTGTTTACACAGGAGCTGGATTTCCTGCTGCTTATCTGATTTCTTACACACACATTCACACACACACACACACACACACACACACACACACACACACACACAGTCTCTTTGTTAGTAGAGCTAAATACATTTTATGTTTTAAAACTATATATGCAAGTAAAAAACGATGAAGTTGGATGCAATTATCAAAACTAAGGGAGCTGATTGTTAAGCGAACAAAACATATATGCAGTGTTTGGTTTTATTCGGTACACACCTGTCTTTTACAGATACCTACATCTGTGCACATTGCCAAATGGGACAGAAATGATTGAGTTTGCAATAAACATTCTGTATGTTGTATTAGATATGCATGTTACATACAGTGTTTCTTATGACATTACTTTGTTGGTTATTATTGGTTATGCTGAGTGAGTTAAAGATGTGTTGTCAGTAAAATCATTCTGGAGACTGCTTTTTTGTAATTTAATGTAAAATCTCATTGTTATTTGGCCTGACTTGTAGCCGTCTGTCCTGAAGTAGGTTTGTCCTGAAGTAGGTTTGTTGTGGTTTTTGGAGGAGGCTTAGTGTGGTTTGTTTTCTGGCTGTTTGGGGGTGTTTTACAGCAGTGTGTCCTGTTTTACAGCAGTGTGCCCTGTTTTACAGCAGTGTGTCCTGTTCGATACACTGCAGGCTCTGTTTTAATGGCTATCCAGCATCATAACTCTTACTTTAGCACAGACAGTGTGAATGACGATGTTCTTCACTCCACCACGTGAGACCTGCACTGGTGCCTGGTTCAACTCCGTGCGCAGTTGAAGTTTTTAACACTTTTAACGTGAGAGTGTGTAACTCCTCAGTCTGACGGGGAAGGGTGGAGGTGCGGTCACACTCCTGCTCTCACCCCCATTGCAGGGTCTGCTGGCCCACTAAGATTTAAGGTTTAATATGGATGCCTGTAAACAACCTTGCTATGCTGGACCTTGGAGCTGATGGATCTGAACTCCGGCCTCAGCAACTGGCTGCTTTTCTCTCTGCTTAACTCTGTCTACACGCCACCTGCCCAGATTTTAGAGATGGAGGTAGTGCATGGTGTTGTGGGTGGTGTGGTGGTGGGTGATGTTGGGATGGGTGGGGTATTGTAGAAACCCTGTTCCTGTGCATAGCATGACAGTTCGGACAGCACCCTGTTGCCCTAGAGACAGTTCTTGGGTCAGTCTGGTAGACTTGGTGGTGAAGGTTTAAATACATGCAGGGCTCCCCAGGGTGACACTGGAACACCTAATAGTGGAGAGTACAGGCACCCTCATGGACAAATCCATCCTGTTCCCTCTCATCACTACCTCAGAACACTCTCCTACCCACCGTTCCTCTTCAAACATGCACTCAGTGAACATGACTGAACCGTATGGGGAATCCTCTCAGATTAGATCATCCAAGCGATTATATGGCGAGAAGTGAAAATATGTGTTGAACCAATGTCACCTATAGATTTCACTTGTTTTTTTTTTTTTTCATACATGGTTTTAATGACTGGCTTTCCAGTAGGTCATGATCCATTGATAGCTTGGTTTATAATGTCAATCTGGTAAACACAGTATGACATTCCATCGTTTTGCTTTTACCAAGGCTTCTGCAACAACTACTCTACATGGGGACTGTTTTGGAATTACATGAACTAAATTACGATTTTCATAATTTGCGTGATCAGACACTCCAGTTCGGTGGCCGAGGTCCAATTTACAAGGCATGTGGCACTCACTTATAATGTTTAATAGTGTAGATGAGACCTCAATGTGCTTCTTATTAAACTTTGAATTGCTCTTGCTGTGTGCTGCAATTTATCCTGGGTGCGAGTGTTCGTTCTCTTGCTCAGAGTGGCTGGAAGACGTGCTTTGAGGCTGGAAGAGATTAGCGTTTAATGGGAGTCTCGGCCTCATCCTGGGCTGATATCTCGTCTTCCGTCCTGTTCGTGAGGAGATTGCATGAATAAGATGTGATGGAAACCTTTTGGATGCAAAAATTGGCACTTTATCCCTCAGTCTACTTTTCCATTCTCTCTCTATCTCTCTCTCTGATGGTCTTTTGTTCTTTCTTTCAGACCTTAATTATGAGTCCTGCTATACCGCTTCTGGAGAAATTCTGAGATTTTCTGGCGAGTTCTGGAGAATTCCACTGGAAGGCATCTTGTTTAGCAGGCACATGCCAGGCAATTGGCACCAAGAACAAAGGTCACCAGTGTCAGGTGGACCAGGTTCCCTGTCTCAACAGTGTCAGGTGGACCAGGTTGTTTCCAGTGAGAAAACAAGGGCTCCAGCATAGCCGCAGAGGGAGTTGGATGTTTTCTCCTTTCGCGTGCCGCAGAAGCACCTCCCGATGCAGCACAAACACCAGCTTGACACCACCTCCCAAATCTGATGGGACAGAACCCAAACGAAGAGGTTTCGCGATTAGAGGTCGGTTCAGCGTGAGGTGAGGCCAGGGAGCCCGTCTGTTCTCCTGTGAGCTTTCCCTGACTACTTAATTGGGGAATTTCAGTGGAAATAAATCTGCTGTTTCCAAAGAAAAGGGAGAAATTCTTAGACAGTAAATCCACAGCCCCTTCATGTCATGCAGTTAAAACTGTTAAAACAAAAAAGAGGATTTTGACAATGCTGAATGCTTCTCTGAACTCTTAAGCATTCAGGAAGACTTGAAAAAGCTTACTACTTCTATGACCACAGAGAGAATAGACAGCTCTTCACGTGTCGTTTACGATGTGTAAAATACTCGTATATTCATAAATCTACACTGCTGCTGTGTAAATGTTTAAAATAAACCATAGAATAGAACAGCACAGAAGAGTAACCATGTAGAGCCGTATTTCAGCCAGGATATGTAGCTGCGTGTTTGCCTATGAATATTGTTGCTCTGTGGAGATTAGTCGCTAGCCTGTGGTCCCGCCGTGGTCCTGCCTAGCAGGGCTGCTCTGTCAGGAGAGAGCCATGTTCCGACAGCCTCCCCGCCTGCACTAACCTCAGCCGTTGCGTTCTCTCACCAGCCGCTAGCGAGCCCAGCAGTGGGGAAGATCTTAGTGTGGCTCTCTGGTGCTCATTCTGCCTGTTCCCACATCTCTCTTCCACTTTCTGTCTCTCACTCTTTCTTGCCAACTCCTTCTCCCAGTCCCTCTCCCAGTCCATTCCTCCAGTCCCTCTCTCAGTCTCCCTCCCAGTCCCAGTCCTTCTCCCAGTCCCTCTCCCAGTCTCCCTCCCAGTCCCAGTCCATTCCCCCAGTCCCTCTCCCAGTCTCAGTCCCTTCACTCTCCATGTCTCTCACTGCCTTTTGTCCTTTGTCCCTGATTTATTCTTCTCATCATCCACCAACATTTGTCTCCTGCATATTTTTTTTCACTCTCTGTTTCGAAAACAAATAAATTTGCATAAAGAAGCAGAGATTTTGTCTAACGATGTTGATGATTGCATGGTCTGACACACACACACAGATGTGCGCACATATTGAATAGGACAGTGTCACACGTTCCTTACAGTCTCTCCCTGCTTCTCTCCTGGTCTGGTACATTAACATAAACAAAAAACCTTGAGTGAGTTGAACGAGTGGGCAGAAGCACCATGCTACCATGGCAACTCTGAGCTCACCTGTCTTTCTGACTGGGTGGCATAAAGTAAGGCGTGTTTAATGTCTGTGGGCACTGCCATCCTGGCAGCTGGACCTCACTGGCGGTGATTCTGTGACTCACAGATGCTGGAGGGTCTTTCACGTTGTGTTTTTATGGCTCACATGTGGTCGGTAAATAAACTTGTGCACCTGGCATGACGGCATGTAGCTGAGAGTTAGTGCTTTATCAGTTCCGCACCAGGAGCAGGACAGAAACATATTAGAGCTGCTTGCATTTGTGCTCGTCTGCTCACTCTGCTCATAGCGCACCTGAATAAGTGGGAGGGGCTAGATTCATGCTGCATGGTTTTTTGCAGACAAGCTGGTGTTTCATTGGTCAAGCAGGAAATATCTAGGTTTTGCTCAATATATCATGTGAAAGTCAGTTCTGACATAACAGCAGTGCATGACAGTTATAAAAAGATGGTACTGTCATACAGTAACAGACAATAAGAACAGTATGAGTAAAGAATCAGTAATTACTGCTTAACTTTAATGGATTTAGGGATCTTAAACAAAATAATTAGATAACTTAATCTTTAAGTTACACAATTTTTTATTATAAACAAAGGAAAAAAAATATATAGCACTTTTAAATTAATAACTATATTTGTTCCGAGTCCTGGCATCGTATGCCAAGTCCTGGCATGAAGCTGATCTTTGAAATTCAGCGGATCTTTGAAATTCAAGAAGGTACATGCGACATACTAGAGACATCTGAGCGTAGCGGGAAAGTGGAGGAAAATCTTTAATGGATGGTAGGCTCGTTTAGCTGATGTGCAATACACAAAATTACAACCATAACTGACGTCGCTAGCTAACAGCCGACCAGTTTCATCTAGAAATCTGTAATATAAATTGTTTCACTTAAATATCTTATTTAAGTGTACAGAAGGCATGAAATTAATCTTTCCTCTCTTTTCAAAAGGAAAGAATTTGCTGACCACTGACCAAGTCTGTCTTTTAAGTATTTCTCAAACATTTTGACCATTCAGAGCTCGGACCGGTTTGTGAAGTACGAGGCGAAAGAAAAGTATTTTCTTTGACACACATGTAACACGGTGACACACTAAAATAATATAACGCAATGAAAAGCAACTACCAGGTGATCAGAGAAGGATCAGAGAGAGCTGTCCGTCCAGGCGTTAAACGTGTACAGTTCGTTGCAGGTGAGATTTTTTTTACCCGCAGCAACTCTGAAACGTGCGCACAGACTCGAGCTCGAGCCTAAATCAGAAAAATCTCAGTTTTTCTCGAATATAAATCTCGGTAATATTTATGGTATGTAGCGGTTCGTGGTGTTGACACAACTGTTGTCCTGGAGATCGTGCGTTACAGCACCACGCAGTTCGATATTATCCATCATTAATGATTATTCTCTCGTCCTGCCTTTGAACCACTCCCGTTTTAGTCATGTTTTAACTGTAGACGTGACAGTTTACGTGGGTGATGGAATAAGCGTCACCGACGATCAATGTAAAACACCTGTTTCTCTGCCGTCGGGTATGGCCTGGTCGTACTTTTTAACAAAAAGTAGATAACATTTAAGATAAGGCTAGCTAAATGTCATCACATGAGGCCAATTGTTTAATTTTAAAATCCAGTGTAACTGTGTACTGTCCAGTTGCTTGCCGGGCGCACTGTTTTAAGTTTGAAACAGGACGTTTGTTTTGTGAGCGCGGGATGCATATGGAGAAAATCTCCGAGACGCTCCGGTTTAGCATAGTGCTTTCACAGCCTCTGGGTGTTCTGTTGAATCCTGACGAGCACAACAGCGCCGCAAGCGCAAGCGATGATCAATTGGTCTACGTCCTCCACACAATCTATAGCTGGCGGTATGCTCAATGATTTTCTGCCAGCTTTTTAATGTATCTATAGGACAAGTCGATCCCTCCGTGGGAAGAATTCTATATTTTTGCGTGATGAACTACTTAATCATCCCTGTCGGCCACTTGAGTGAGAAAATCTATATCCATTTTCCTTTTGTCTTTTATTGGTCTGCACTTTTCAACTCCTCAAAAAGAAAAAGGACCAGGTTGTGGGGGGAGGGCCTGAGCTGATAAATGGATAGGCTTCACTTTGGCATACTTTGATACTAATTAAAGCTTTCTGAGACTAATTTACTAGTTCATTGCCCTTCCATGGGTTAGCAATATGTGATCCTTTACCCAATACAAAAGTTCCGCTCAAGCTGCAGCGCCTCCTACTGGAGAGATTTGGAGACTGGAGATTGCGGCGGTATTTTCCTGCTGTATCGTCACCTCTGTGTTAACCTGCCTTCTCCCTTAAAAAAAAAAAAAAAAAAAATCATTACTATCGTTTTCTTTCGTTGGTTTTATTTACAATACCAGTTCATTTGTTATTTGTCAGTTTGCGTAGAGAGTGTTCGTTAGAACCAGGCCTGACCCAGTGCATGTGTACACAGTTAGAAGCAAAGTCCAAACAGTTGCAAAATGTGGGTGGTGTTTGTAGGTGGATCAGTGTTATATCTGCCACTGTGAGTGTGGGTGTAGCAAGGACAGGATCAGATAAGACTGACATGCTCTGCCTGTGCTGCAGGTCTGATTCATGATGCAGTACGTCTATGAGAATGTGTCTGATCTCCCTGCAGCACACTGGACGTTTATTCTAAAATACGCGAGTATAGTGTCTGAAACTGGTACGATGTTTAAAATGCTGTTTAAATTGGCCAGTTGGGAACAGTTAGAGAAATTATGTGGATATGAGCTTCTTATGCTAACTTGTACACTGCAGTGTGTGCACTGTGTGTCTAACAGTGCTGGGTTGGATTGCTGCTGTCGTGTTTCGTGCAGTGTGCTTTCTCTGTTCACTGGAGTGTGATGACACTACTCTGCTTCTCGTTTAGGAAACGTGACCGACAGCTCTGAGATGTCACTTTCTGTTTTGGGCGTCTTGGTCGTTTTTCATTTGTCAAACATTGAGCCAAAGTTGATGACATTCTGGTAAGAGCCGAACTGCAGGTTCATCTGAGGTTTGTCTTCAGTCTCCTAAATGATGCCTCTCACAGCGGAGGCTGGCCTCCTTCCCGTTTTTCACATAGAGCTACAGTACCCACTACATGTACTGAACTGGGCCACAGTCGTTTGTAACCTACGCTGCTATGACGGTATATTCGTATAGTTTTCATATGTGACCGGCCCTCTGGAAGCGGTGCTCACCGACAGACCACTGCATGACACCTCTTGACTTCGGAGGTAGCAGCGTGACCTTGGGTATTGATTTGTTTATCGGGTATTCCTGGCAATAGCTAGAGCGCAGCGATTTTGGCCTGTCCGCCTCGCGTTTCATTTGTCTCAGTCGTTTTGCGTGTTTTGTGAGTAACGAGCCAGCAAAGCAAGCCAGTAGATGAGAGCCAGTGGAGTGAGGAGCTCGTTAACACCGCGAGAGGCCTGATCAATTAGCAGGAGCTGGTGGTTCCATCAGAAGATCCGATGCGGTGCTCATTGATCAGGCTGGGCCTGTTTTTGCTGTACCTCACAAAATCTATAACTGATTAAACGTTTGGTGTTCATGTAACAGAATTAACAAAGTGTCCATGTTTTCGGTCCTCCTTACGATGTTAAAAGCACAGCGAACTGAAGGCTGAGGTTGCAGTTGAGGAGGCACGAGCTCTGGAAGGCCGTTTCAGAGAGTCTTGCCTCAGATTTTGTTAGTTTTCAGGGGCCTGAAGGCCTTTGAATAGCGAGGAAATTATTGTTTTGATTGTAGAGGAGAGTGAGTGTGAGAGAAACCAATGGAAGTTATGGATTTTTAATGAATGGACTTTCTTTTTTCTTTGTAAAGTGATGTTCATCTCTGAAGGAGACTCAAATGTCTCCTCTTCCTCCCCTCTCACAGGAGGTGGGAATGTAAACGGGGCTTCAGGGCAATTCTATTTTGCTTTACTAGTGCACATGTGTCTTTGGCATAAAAATACTCTTTTTAACCTTCTATTTCAGCGTATTCATCCTAGCTGTTCGTAAAGGTGTATCTGTTTGAATTCGGTGGACAAGATGTCGCCTTTGCTTCAGAACTGCAGGACTGGACTCCGATTTTGAAAGCCCCTCTAAAAGCTTCTGTTCAACCCGGGCCACTAACAAATAACATTTTCCGCAAAGCTGTCAAAGACTTTGTTGAGCGCATTCTGTTATCAGATCTAATCATCTCACCACATGAAGTACCAGTTCAGCTCTAGATGATTGATCGTTACTCCTACCTGATAACGCACAAAAGCAAGAGGAGGAAGATGGTTTTACAATATCCGAACAGCAGAGGAAACGTGGCGTTGTTTTCGTAGCAAACGTATCGGCTGCCCGTACATGAGCTGGAGTGAATCCATGGAGCATGAAAGATCGGATGAAATATTTGGGCATGAAATATTGATTAAAAACAAAGTCAGTAATTTGTTAGCCTATATCAAAGGCACGACTGGGTGTGCATGTGCTGAGGGGTGCTGGTTGTGCTTTGGTTTGCTTTGTAGGGGCAGACGCTGCTTAATTGTGTGGATACGGTGCTGGAGACGAGGAATAGGCTTGTGAAGGATGTTGATGGTGGTTTTCGGCGGTGGAATGTACTTCAGCCTCCAGACACCCCCGCATGCTTTCATCCCTGCCACTTGGTAATGCAGCTCTTTGAAATTGAAATGATGGGGAAATATAATATGGCGGCAAATGAGCCTGTTTTGCCGTCCGCTGATGGCCGAAGCGTTTTGGAGCGGAGCGTTCTGCTTCCGCACGGACTCGCTGCGGCCTCACCTGGAAGCACGAGCGTGTGCTTGCGTGGGGAGCGGGAGTGGGAGGGGAGGGGGGGAGGTGGGAGGGAGGTTCCCAGGGATGCAGGTTTAGCTCAAAAGATGAATTTGCCTCGTGCAAAGAACCATTTACATGTGCAGATTAATTTTAATGACGGGAAACCTTGTTGTTTATTGACTTCTCTCACATTCAAACTTTTCTTTGAAGGCAGATTTGCTCTCTGGACCTGTTGAACCAGGCATGTATGGTTAGTTTGGTGCATTCAACAGTCAAGAACATTTTATGCATCGTATCTAGTTAAAAACATTTTTTAATTACATTTAATGCATCTTGTTTGACAGTATTACAATGACAATATTATTAACTTTACATTGACAAAGGCTATTGAATAACTAATACTGTAATATCAACATCTTGCGTATGAGAGTGAATTCAATTAAGTACAAATTGAAGGTTAATTTGACAGCAGGAAGTGTGGTCATGCCCAGCCTGCTGCTTCTTGGGTTTCTGAGCACATCAGGGGTCTTACCAAACGAGTGGAATCTTGCCAAACGAGTGGAATCTTGCCAAATGAGGGGATGCCTTAGTAAACGAGGGGGGGGGAGGGGCTTAGCGAACGAGTGTGAGTGACTGTGCTGTGATGGACGGCGCACTGTCCTGGGTGTTTTATCTCTCTCTGCTTCCTGCACTACAGTCCCTGTGAGACCACACTGTGTGCAGCTGAGCCTGTGGTAGAGTATGCTGTGTGCAGCTGAGCCTGTGGTAGAGTATGCTGTGTGCAGCTGAGCCTGTGGTAGAGTATACTGTGACTGGATGTGTTGATTGTAAAAGCATCCTTCGGTACTGAGGAAGATGTTGTACAAGTGTAACTTCATTCATTAATAATTCAGCAGACAGGCTTTGTTTGGCTCTCATCCATCACCTCCCGGTACACTGTAGAGCAGGGCTGTACTGTACAGCAGGACTGTGCCTGTACTGTAGAGCAGGGCTGTGCTGTACAGCAGGACTGTGCCTGTACTGTAGAGCAGGGCTGTACTGTACAGCAGGACTGTGCCTGTACTGTAGAGCAGGGCTGTGCCTGTAGAGCGGGACATCATGCCATTGTTGACCTTCACAGCATCACAAGATCAACAGCCCACCCACATGTATAATACTTGATCATTTTCACCAGGTGATTAACGGTTAGGGTTAGATTTCTGGGCTCTGTCATTTTGCTCTGGCCGACAGAGCAGATGCAGAGGTTTGTACTGTTTGTGTGGTGTGTCAGTAGTGTGGGGAGGCTGTGGGGTAGTGTTTGGGTCATTAGAGTCGTGGGGTGGGTGTGGGCTGTGTTTGGCATGGCTGTGTTCAAGGGAATGTCCTCCACAGGTGCAAATGAAGGACGCTCTGTGACAGACGCTTCCTATCTCCAGCTCACGTCTGCCTGGATTTAACCAGTGTTCTCTTTTTTTAATTAGTTTGTTTCCTTCTTGTTTTATTGGTCCTTGTTAACAAATCTCAGCGCCATTTTCTAAAAGCACTGGGCTGTTATGATGATCAAAGTGAGCGAGTGTTCTGTGTGATGCTCGCTCTACTGTTAAATAATGGGCTTTTTGTTCAGAAGCCTGTAGGAAACCAGGCCCTCCCAGATTCAGCAGAACCTTTGGCTCTGCAGTTGCTGAATGTTAGAGTATATTAGAGTATGTCGAAGTATGTTAGAGTATGTTTTGCGCACCAGAGCAGTTCATTGTTTTTCTGCTTTTTAGTTTTCAGTGGCATTTTTACTCTTCAGGATGGATGTTGTACAATCGTTGGGGGGGGGGGGGGGGGGGGGGGGGGGGGGGGGGGGGGGGGGGGGGGGGGGGGGGGGGGGGGGCGGGGGGGGGGGG
>JAOYMR010000024.1:7741370-7756239 GCA_025802075.1 Tenebrosternarchus preto
CCCCCCCCCCCCCCCCCCCCCCCCCCCCCCCCCCCCCCGCCCCCCCCCCCCCGCCGGCGCGGCCGGCCCGCCCCCGCCCGGGCCGGGCGCCGCGGCGGGGGGGGCGGCATACCAGCAGATGGATGGATACACATTGAGGCATCTATCTCTGCCATGGAACCAGGGATTAGACCGGCCCAGCTACTGGGCATCGCCGTGGAGACCAGCTGCCACTGTGGATGATCTAGGTGCTTACCGGGATTCGCACTGCCATGTTGCTTCTGCCTGGGGAGAACAGATGGATATGTTTAACACCTTAGAAATGAACTGCACAAGAGGCTCAAAGCCAGAGCAAGTGAGGGCCAGTGAGACTGTGGCAGGAAAAGATGTGGGTGAAAAAAAGTGAAAGGGAAAAAAAATTTCTGCCTTTGTGGGGGGGTTTGCACAGCTATAATCTCCACTCTGGCCCTGGCAGTTGAATCTGCTATCTTGGTTTTCATACTAGTGAAAATGAATCCAGGGCAGTCTTCGGTGCCCATTACCAGCCGTCAGCGCCCGTTACCAGTCGGTAACCCCTGTTGATTTCACTCCTTCTGCCAGTCTGCTGCTGCTTCAACTTCAGCCATGTTTGCAAGGTGAATGCCATCTCTTTGGGGAACAAGATGTCCATTGTTTTCCCAGGCTGTTGGAAGACAACGACGAACAGTGATGACCTTTCCTCTCGTGTCTTCCACTCCATGTGAAGTTTGTGTCAGCTCTGTAACACAGTCACTTAAGACCCAAGTGCTGCCCCTCAGTGGAAGAGGGAATCTGCCCTGTCAGAGTCCCGCAGGCTCGTGCCATTCCATATCTTCTCCATGTAGGAAGTGGGAGATAACAACAAAAAAAAAATCATTCAGCACTTTCAAGGTAGTACAGTGCTGAAGCTCTGGGGTAGTAGCCTCTGGTTCCTCCCACTGGGGTAGTAGCCCCCGGTTCCTGCCTCTGGGGTAGTAGCCCCCAGTTCTTGCCTCTCCTGTTCCATCAGGGCGTGTCTGTGTTTGTAAACGGTGTCATGGGGAGAGAGTGAACCAGTTATGATGAACATCCTGACTTCCTGACTGTTCCCACTGTCTACCCAGACTCAGCCTGTATGATTATTGAAGGGTGCGATTAACAGATGCCACAAAACCTTGAAGCTGTTCATCACAAACTTTCTAACTCATCTCAGTCCTGCACATGGGTTCATTTAGTATTCTGGTGCAGAGCAGATCTACAGCTGTAAATTGTCCACCACTGCAGTTAATCATGGAGCTCTAAGTAGATACAGATTTATAACTCTGGTCACCAGCTTGGAGCTGCTGGCAACTTATAATTTGGTTTATCTTGCTGGTCCATGACCAGTTGTCTCTAGAAGAAATGTGTGCTGTGTTTACAGGACTGATTCTGTTTTGTAACTAACTTTGCAATTAGCTTAGATTCTGTTCAGTTCACTTGCCCTATTTCCACTGTTTGTCAGTGTTTGTAGTTTAATTTCTTGTCAGTCTTTAATATTTGTGTACAATGCGTGTTCCCCAATGAGAGGTGTTAGACAGCATTTCAATACACTCTACTGGTATATTAACAACGCTGAACTGAGTGGCACATTTGTGCAGTGTCTCATCCTCAGAGTTTGCAGAGAAAGTTATGCGGACATGGGCGGATTTGCATGTTGAAATTATTGCCCAATCATATTGCATCCTGCTGCATTCATTTATATGAATCATCATTAATAGGAACATTTAATCATCGATATTAATCACTCCAATTAGAATGAATTCCCCTTTTCTCCCATTGCCACATGCTGCTGTAGGGACGTCAACATCCATCTCTCTCCTTGAAATCGCTTCGCTGGAATGGCTTTTTCTGTTCTCTTTCTGTCCAAGTTCCACACCATCAAAGGACAACCTGGAACTAATAAGAGGAAGATCCTCAGCGGGAAGGCAGTGGGAGAGTTTGGCTGATTATCAGCAGCAGGTGTTGGTGTGGAAGCATGAGAGAGTTTGTGGGTTTTGTGCAGGTGTTGGTGAGAGAGTTTCAGCAAGTCACCTGTGGATCTTCCTCGTCAGCAATGGCAAAGCGATACGTGTTTAAGCTTAAACCCGTTACTCGTGATGGTGTGTGTGTGTGTGTGTGTGTGTGTCAGGGGGTAACTAGAATTATCGGTACCAGTCCCTGTGTCCCCGTAGGGTGAGGGCACCTTGGAGTAATAGGTGCACTTTTACACTTTGGCCTTTGAGCTCCACAAACTGCCCACAGAAGCAAGGGCAGTTGGGGTCATGTGACACAGACAAGAGAAGAGGACGCTCTCTGTTTTTGTAGGGGCTTCCTGGAAGATCAGCCATGTGCCAGCTGTTCCCTTTCACTGGGACGTGAGGAGGTGGGGGTTGGGTGGGGTTGGGTGGAGTGGGGTGGGGTGTTGTGGGTATTAGAACAGGGTCATTGAGCAAAAGCCCACGAAAGCAGAAGCTTTGACCTCTAGAACACCTTGAGAGAGGCAGCAGCCGGGCTGCATCGTTGTACCTACGTACATGCATGGGATACACACACACACACACACACACACACACAAAGAAACAGACAGGCATTCTCACACGTGGCATGTTAGATATATGCACACATGCACTCAGTCAGACACACATATGAACCATACACACACACACACACACACACACACACACACACACACACACACACACACACACAGGAGTGACTCAACTTTATGGGTGATGGTTTGTTTTGCCAGTGTTTTAGAGATCATTAATTGTGCTGAATGAAAAACATTAACTCGGAGGATGTTCTTTTGGTTTTGCAAGGTTGAGCTGAGTAAAGAGATTAATGGCATGGAATGAGCATTACGGACTGAGATTCACGAAGCAGGGCGTGATGGTTGAAGGTCTGGGTTTATGGTGTCATAAAATAGCCGAAATGGGTTGTTATCAGCAGTGCCCGAAGCTTCAGATGCTGCGTTTCTGGGTTCTTAGAAGTACTGGAGCACGTTATTGAAGTTATTTTCTAAAAAAAAAAAACTGTTAGGTGATATTAATTTACTGTTCCTCACTGTTTTTTCCACTAATTTCAAGATGGATACTTTGCCAAACCGTTCAGAGAAGAGGATAATGGATTTAATAGCGTGCGCTACGAATTTTGAAGATTAAATAGCATGCAGGTGTCATGTCTTGTCACAGTAGAATTTGTTGGGGTAAAATTTCATAGTCCATTAGTTATTTGAATGTGGTCATTACTGTTGCATGACTCCGCTCTGTTGAAGCTTCTCTGCTTCCACTTCAGTGTTTTGTGCTTGTGATGTCATGATGAACGTGTCACTGATGCTGCTCCGGCCTCCTCTCGGCCCACGACGCCCAGACAACCCGTCTTCAGCAGCAGCTGAATATGCGAGCACTCTGGATGCGCGAGCACTCTGGATGCGCGAGCACTCTGGATACGCGAGCACTCTGGATGCGTGAGCACTCTGGATACACGAGCACTCTGCCGGGCTTCAGCCTGGTCAGTTAGTGAGTTAGTGGCCAGTGACAGTATAGGAAGCCTGTTGTTTTCCTGCAGTTTTGCAGTCACAGATGCCACATCTCTGCTGTTCCCAGTGTGTTGAAACAACTCGAAGGTTGTGAAGTGTGTTTTTTTTGTGGTTTTTTTACATCCTGTTTCATTCCTCTGCCCGATCCATCAGCACAGTGGATGCTGTGAGATTTTCACCCACACAGATCACTTGGAAATAAACTGTTACTGTGAATAATCTGTACAAATAAACTGTTGTACTGAAAAATAATTGTTGTGCTGAAGGGCATGTTGAGCCATGCCTTCTAAGAACACACCAGCAGCGTGGTAATAACATTGTAATAACACAAAGGGACTGTGGTGGGGTGTCTGGTAGCTGTCCCTCCACCCCGGGTGATGGAGTAAGAGGGTGATGGAGTAAGAGGGTGATCTTCCACATGTGATTCCTACATTCCACACACTCCAAATGCCAGGCTGTATTAATCACCGTAATCCAATTACATGCAACTTTACCATATGTCTACGATTAATGTCATGAGGCAAATCCTGCACTGGAAAGTGGAGCTGAGTTAATTGGCTTTTATCCGTGTGAAGCTTGTAAGTCGTCCATTCACCTAAATCTCAAGGTTTAGCCACTGCATTTATTTCACTCTCCCAAGTGCCTCTGGCAGTGTGATGTTGCCTGTCGGAGCACAAGGCATGTCGGAGCACAAGCGAACCGATTGGCTGCATGCGAGTTTGCTATAAAGCGCCAAGTCCCGCCTTCTGTTAAGGTGGACACAGGTTATGGGGCTGTTTTTACCAGCAACATTTTTCATGGCATGAAAAAAAAGCTGTTCCCGCACAACACCAGCCATCACACGCCCACTCTGCTCAGACACGCCCACTCTGCTCAGACACGCCCACTCTGCTCAGACACGCCCACTTTGCTCAGACACGGAGGGTCATTCAGACCCAACGGGGCCGCCTGATGGAGGAACACCCGCATCTTATTCTCTTTAAACCCCCCCCCCCTCAAAATAAATATTTTATTCTCTAATTCTGTTGTTCAGCTGTTCTGTGTGTTTTTTTGGTGACTTTGTTTGGTACTCTTTGTTTTATGAGAAGAAATCTGCTCCTGCAGAAGTGAAACGAACCTCGAGGAGAAATTACATGATTAACAATCCCGTCCACTCGGGGAATCTAAGCTGAGAAGCACGAGGCTCTAGTGAGCTTTACATCACGACCGCCATTCACTGTCATTAGTAGAATTCATAAGAGAAAAGCAGGAAGCACACAGCCAGCTCAACATTCCTTGTTTGTTTATTTTTTTCCCTGTCAGTAGGTGCCTACTGCGGACTAGCGGAGAGCGTGGTGCTGTAGTCTTCCTCATCTTCCTCCCCCCCGGCTTCACCGGTGCCCATTTTCAATTCCCTATTCAAACTGAGCGCTGAACGATTGTTTTCAATAACATGTGACAATAGCTGCGATATTTAAACAGATGACTGGGTTTCAATTTCATCCTCTTGCCACAGAACAAGCTTTTCAGGCCCGTGCAGAGGAGTGAATGAAGAATGTGGAGTTTGTTCTCACATGTTTATGAGAGACAAACACAGAGTAGGAGACGGTATTAGACTCTTCTAAAGCAGACGTACATCTGGAATATAGAGCGCAGAACAGAAAAACCAAACCCCCCATTTTATTAAAGGGAAATATCCCCAGTTGTAATGAAATCTTTATTGGGACACCATGAATGCTTTTATTGTGCTTTATAGTCAGTGAGATGAGTGTTTAAGTGTTACACAAGACCAGGGACCTGCCAGTGTAATACTGGAAATGAAACATTACAGTGCAGGACTCATGCATTTTTCTCTCATCAAATGCACTGGATCACAAATATTATTCCCTTCAATTTTCTACTTTCAAGGCATTTATATTTTACCATGGAGCGACATACTTCTCTGAAGATCTTGCAGTTGGACTGTTCACGTTCGTATTTCTTACGCAGCAGCGTCTGATGAAGGAAGAGATGCGTGTGGAGATCCAGGGGCTAGGCGTGGAGTGTCTCCTCCCGCCTACTCCCACTACGGTTGTTGATCACATTAAGCGAGGGTGATGAAGGAGCGATGAAGGAGCGCGGTGTAGGAGGTACGGCCGTACCGACAGGCTCGGGAGAAGCTAATCAGCACTATCCCTCTGCCCTCCTCAGCCAAGCCCAACAAAAGCAATCCAAGCAAAGATGTGCCTCAATTACATACAAATAGATCAAATTTCACACACATTCATTTGCTGGCAACATGGCGCACGATAAACATTGTATTGCTTCATTAATAACCAAACATCACACTCATTAGTTCCCCTTTCTGCATGACTAACAGGACGGACCATTAGTCAAAACCAATATTAACAGGTACATCCAATTTTCATACCTCCCACCATATTAACAGAGTGCCAGTCCCAAGTGTTTGTTAATCACCCACTGCTGAATGAGTCACTCATGGGTGTGTAACCATACACACACACACACACACACACACACACACACACACACACACACACACACACAGCCATATACAGTGTCTATCACAGGATACAGAACAAACAGTTGTACAGATTTAGGTAATATAAGCCCTTCCTGTGTGTGAAAGAAGTTGACAATCTAAATCTGTCTCTTAAGTTCTTTCTCATCCGTTTTTCTCAGCAATGATGTGAGACTGCAGACCAGGTGCCTGAGTGTTGGTGCGAGAGCCGTCAGGAAAACGACCTTTCACCCTTTTGTTCTGGAGGAGGGGGGGGGGGGCTGGTCTTGGTGCCCAGCAGTGAGTGCTCTGTTACAGCAGTACCGCTCTCACTGCGAGGGGTTTCCGACGGCCGAGAGCAGGGGCTGTGTTGAGTGGCAGGTGAGCGGTGAGGCTTCATTTGTGGTGGAGAGGTCCAGCATCTGGGAAAAGAGCATTTGCGTTAGAGGGGCTGGTGTGTGGCAGCTGTGCAGACAATGGTTTGTAATCTCCAGCCTCCTGCCCTCTGCTTCTTATTTAGGCTTCACTCAGGTGGGTAGAGCTGTGGAGCTCCACCGTAAGCTCTGGAGCCAATGACGCTTGCTTCACTTTTCCGCTCTGGAGGGAGAGAGCGAGAGAGAGGAGAGAGCGAGGAGGAGGAAGAGGAGGAAGAGGAGGAGGGGGAGGGGCAGATCTGTCTAAGTTTTTTTCCAGACGTGTGCTTCTAAAGCGCTGCTGAACTGTTCATCACACCCATCCACTTCGCCGAGGATCCCACATGAATCTCCGCGGTGAGTAAAGGGTATTCGCAGGCTCCCTGCTCCATCAGCCTCTCACAGCGCCTCTCTCCCGCTGCCCGGCCGACGCTGATCGAATCTTAGCGCAGTGTTGGACCGCCGCCCCTGCCAGAGTTGCTCGTATGTCTCCAGACAATCAGATCACTGCGGCTTTATCTCATTATCCACTGTACCGGAAATGGGGATAAAGGCGTACAAGCAAGTCAGCGTCCTGATTATCTCTGAATATCATCCTCGGTAGTGGGGGAGGGGGGGGTGGCAAGCTCGGCTCTGAGTGCACTGATGCTACCGGCCTGCCGTTAAACCCAGGACACTCCATTACCGTGTGTGAGTGTACTGGACGTCGGGAGCATTAGCTGGACTGCGGTTGGGCAGAATAGATCCATGTTCTTGATTTGAAGAGACTGTTGTTGCAATTACTGCAGGAGCTTTACATGGTAAATCAATACAAATGTCAGTTCCAGACTGATCGCATATGGTCTGGGCTGGTCGCTTGGTCTGGGCTGATCGCTTGGTCTGGGCTGATCGCTTGGTCTGTGCTGGTCACATGGCTTGGGCTGGCCATTTTAGCAAAAGGCGATTCTGCATTCACCACAGTGAAATCTGGAGTGGAGAATGGCCTCTTCAGAACGAGCACAGAGCCCTTGTCAGCTCTGTGAAGGCGTGTTTCCAGTTTGTCATGGAAATGTTTCACGAGGAAACAGATGGTTGTCAGAAGCAAATAAAACCACTCAGCACTGCTGGCTTTGTGCTGGGCTACACGATGAGTTATTGCTCAGGAAAAGGCTCTGAAATTTCATAAATAAGATTGGTAGTTGTTTGGGCATCTTGCCTGAAATATTGATGTTTGTTATTTAAAGATATGAACTGTTACTTTTATTAATAAATGTAACATTTTTCAAATCTGCTCTTCTACCCAGTAGACTGACGCAGTCTTGTTTTTGGTATCATTGTGTCATCGTCTCTGTGTTTTCACAAGCGTCCTGGTTCTCATATTTGAGCAGGTACACTCACATTACCAGAGACCCTTCCAGTGACTCCTCCACACTGTTCCCACACCCAGATCTGACAGTAATTGGCAATTACAGTATGCACAGTGTCGAGCAACACCACTCGAGCACTCCAGCCAAAGCATTTTCCATTACTTGCTGTAATTGTCCATGCTAATTATTTTTCCATTATGATTACTTGGTGTGCTGAGACGCTTAGCAAAAAAAGTGCTTTTTTTTGTTTCTTATTAGATGCTCTTGCCTCCCTTGCTTTGATAATGACGACTGAGCTGTGGGACTACAGTCTGTCTGATCTCTCTCCTCTCTCTCTCCTCACATTCCACTCTCTCTCCTCTCTCTTCCCCCTCTCTCTCCTCTTTCTCTCCTCTCCTCTCCTCCTGTCTCTCTTTGTCAGCATCACCCCGGGCAAAGCTGCTCAGCGTAACCGTAGCAACTGCGCGTCCCCGTTGTCGCTAGGTGGATCTTGTTTGAGTGTGTTGGGGCTACCGTTCTGAGGTTTGGGGAGGGTTCAGGCTCATTTTGGCGTGATTGTGTGGATCTTGTTTTCTGCAGTCATGTGGGGTGAAGCTCCTCAAGGCTCCTGCATTAATTCCTCCCTCACCGGGAGTTGCACGCGCTCCTGTGCGTACGGCAACTCATACCGACGTCACCTGCCTTCATGCCGTCGAGCCAGTCTGACTTTAATTTAGAGACCATCCTGCCTTGCTGCAAAAGTGAGCTCACTGTCTCCTGTCACAGGCTCAGCAGAGGTGGTGCCAGATGTTCAGTCAAACACGGAGCGCTGATGTCATGAGTCATAAGAGGACCGGCTGTGTTCCAGACAGCGTGGCGGTACTGCAGGGTCAGTCACTGTAGGGGTCATCTCCGGGGTCATCTCCAGGGTCATCTCCGTTCCCCGCCTGTCCCCTCACCTGGTGTAGAAGAAGGGCATGATTACCAACGTGCAGAGCCATTTTTCACATCTTCATGTTCACCCGGCCCTGTAACCCTGGTCTCCACAGGAAAGACATTAGCTGCCCGACTTATTAGCATTTCATAAAGGACAAGTTCGTGAGACAGAGAAGGGCCTGGTGTGTGTGGTGGCTAGTCACCCTTAACATTCATGTCCTCTGCCTGCAGTCCTCTGATGAGAAATATTAGATACGGGAGCAGAGAGAGACCTCTGCCTGCTCATTAGATGCTTCTGGGAGGATCCTCCAGTTAACCTTTCAGTGCCAGGCCCCACCAACGCAAATAAACCCATTCCTCTTAATTGTCGATCTGTTTTGCATGCAGATCACAAGGCTGATTCTGAGAGCAGAGACTCCACAGCCCTGACTGCTGTGCTAAAATCCCATTACGCCGCCTCTCACCAAACTTTGAGCGCTGAGCGCATTCCCACATAACACTTCTACTGAGAGCTGCATGAACCTCTGTTGGAAGAATCAGTTCTGGCAAGATTTAGCCTTGGTCTCCTAAAGCAGGAGGAATATGTTAAGTGAGTTTATAGGGACTTCTTCAAGGATCAGCACCACTACAGCCAGCAAGGTCAAAACACAGGCAGAAAAGGTTACCAGAGGTCAGTTCATTATCAGAAAACACAACAGTTGGATCAGTTGGATTTATATATAATATGCACTGCTAACTACTACAGTATAAATACTGGTATATATATAGTAAACACTGCTAATTACTGCAGAAAATCCCCGAGGCATTTACAGGGAACTGAAGCTTTATATACACAGAGCAGACAGAGCTTTACATACACAGAGCAGACAGAGCTTTATATACACAGAGCAGACTGAGCTTTATATACACAAAGCAGGCAGCTTTATATACACAGAGCAGACAGAGCTTTGGCAGGTGATTGCAGACCTGGGTGATTGCAGACCTCCTTCTGCACTGGTCTGAAGGGTGCCATCGTCCATAGTTGTGTGGGCATCACGCAAACATCTGTAAACCCTCTGCTTGCCTGGACACTGGGTAGTGGGCAAATGCTATTTATGGCATATGTTGTGGTGTCTGGAATGCAACAGTTCACTGCTTGGGTGATTTGGATATTGGGTTTGTGGTTCTCTCTTATCTGGTTTTCATTTGAGCTGATTTTAAGTTGAATAGTTGTCCATATCCATGTGTGACATCAGCCCAGGAAACATAAGCTGATACAGCAGGGAGTAATGCTGTATGTGTGACTGTGTAGGTTCTGCAGATGAAGAATGCTGTCCTTCAATGGCATGTGAGAGGAATCGGTTTGAGTGTTTGTGAGTGTGTTTGTGCATGTTTGTATGTTTGTGAGTGTTTTAGTGTTTGTGCGTTTTGTGAGTGTGAGTGTGTGTGTGTGTGTGTGTTTGTGTATGTTTGTGTGTGTACCAGGAGCCTGCTGTGGTTAAGTCCAACTCCTCCCCGACCTCATGCTGTAATGTGAGTACAAAGAACTGCTAGCCTTGCTCTCCTCAGCTAGGAAACAGGAATTCCTGCAGGATATATGACTAATATCACAAGTACTGTATTAACCAACTCTGTGTCGACTGGTTATTGGTGACAGTTATTGTATCTTTCATTGTTTGTTCTCCCTTGAGCCAAAGTGGAAGGATCCATATTAAAAACAAACACGCAAAAAAACTCAAACTAAATCCATCATGGTGATCCACTGTGGTCTACCACGCTGTTTTTCTCAACTGATGCTCGTGCGTGCCTCACAGGTGAAGCAGAGAACACCAGAGAACACGGGTCCTTCCTGTTGTCTTCGCCTTAGGGGAGCCTCCCACCTGTGTGGAGAGACGAGAGACGAGCACATCTGTGCTGCTTTAACAGCTCAAATGATCCCGCAATAGAGGATATAGACTGCAGTGCACCTGGAGGTCAATCGAAGTTCACAAACTGAGACCAAATTTATGACAATCTATAAAAACACAAGCCTTAAAGTCTAGGGGAGCTGGTGGGCTCTTGGAATTTGCCGCCAGATTGATTGCCTCTGTTTGCAGGTAATGCTCCCCCCCCCCCCGTTCTCTCCCTCTCTCTGTTCTCTCTGCTCCCTTTGCTTCTGTCTGTTTGTTTACTTCCTTTTTCATTAGTATTTTCATTTTTGGGAATGACCTTTTCACTTCTTCACTTCATTCACAAAAGACATCAGCTGGAGCTTTGAGCAGGTTCGCCCGCTCCACCCGCCCGCTCCAACCATCCGTCCCACCACCCGCTTCAGCTTAATACATTGGCCACTTTGCCATGAGATCCGGTGTGGTGTTCGGCTCTTCTGTAAGGAAGGGGATGCACAGGGGTCACAGGTCAAGCTGTTACAAAGATCACAGAGCTTAACCTGATGTGTGATGTGGTCAGTTGAGGGACACATTATTGCAGTGAATTGCAGTCTTCATGTTTGGAGTGATGATATATTTAATACTCTCTCTTACTTCCCATCCATAACTGGTCTTGGTTCACACTTCCCAAGTGAATGCAGTTCTACACATCTCTAAAGATACAGGCTGCCATGTGTCACTGAAGGAGTGTAATCACTAGTGTTTACACTGCACATTAGAAATTAGACAGAGGGCTGATGGTGATTTAGCATCTTCATAGATGACTAGACTTTGGAAGCACCTGGCATTCTGTGCGAAAAGCTCCTGAAAAGTGATCTGATCATTGTATAAATCATAATAATGAATGGAAAATCCAACAATCATTTTACAGAGTCATATGCTAATTTAAAAACAAGTAAAAGTAAAAAAAAAAACCTGCTTAACGTTACATGTTACATTTAATGTATCTGTAATTTAGCCCTGCTTATACAGTGCTGTTGTATGACCCAGCCTCTTAGATCACAACACTCTGCATTACAATTTTCTAATACAGTGCGGAATTCCAAGAATTCCCAATGATCGCAAGGAATTCTAAGGTTTACCAATGATTGCAAGGCACCCAGGACCAGCATCATTAAACCTCCTCCAGCGAGCTTCAGGGTGCGGTTTGGTTTGTAGGGTTGGTGGTTCTAGGTACAGTGACTCCATTAATGTTTGTATGGTTGGTGGTTCTAGGTACAGTGACTCCAATAATGTAGTTGCTCAGCATGTGACCGTCACTCTGGTCCCTTTAGTAAATGTGAGGTTTGTCTGAAACGCATGTCTGAATTTGGACTGATGGATATTTTTTAGAGTTCATTTTTTTAACCCGTTCCAATCTTGTCACTCTTAACAGCTTTTGTGTTAAAGGTGCACTGAGGTTTTGTTTTGGACTGGACAGCATCACATCATGTTACACGTATTGCAAAGAAAGTTTTTTGGCAGGTCGTGTCGAACTCCCAGGAATACCCATGTGATGCTGACTGTTTAGGCTACAATGTTACACAGGACATAATACTGCTAAATGTTGTATGAATCATTTGTTAAAATAAATACCTCCTTTATTTAAACGATTTGCTAAATATTATTTGTATGTGTTAAATAGATATCGTATTTATTAATACGACTGTGAAGTTCATATAACATTTCAGTGGTTGTTCAAACTGATATTCCTGGAATTCAAAAATGATCGAACTGTTTACCTACAACACTTTAAAGGTACAGTCAGAATGTATAATCAAACTAATACTATTTTTTCAAACCAAAACAGTATATATAGTATATATATATATTTATTTATTTTATTTTATTTTTTTCTAAGCTTTAGCTATTGACGTACTTGTTGTGACAGACATGTCATCTGCTCCCTGTTGGCCGGAGGCCGGTTTTGTTACAGGCGATGACCTACACTATAAAACTGCTTCAGGACTGGTCCTGAAACAGACTTAAAAAAAATCCCAGATAAACGCACCTAATGAATACATTACATTCTCAAAGTTTCCTCTCCTTCAATGTCATATGTTGACTTTTATTCCCTGGGGTTGAAAATAGAAAGACTAAAAGCTATCAGTCCATCACCATCAGTGCGAGTCCAAGGTGATTACGTGACGCTAATTCCTAACACTGCCTCTCTCTGTCTGCTCTTTTTTTCCTCCTTTGTTCCTCACATTAGCAGAGTCAGACCCTGCGCCAGGCCCTGGATCTTCTGCTAATCCCCCATGCTCGCCCTCAACCTCCTGGCATTCTCAATGAGCTTTAGAGGTGATATGGCCAACCATTAGGGAGGCCGTTCTTTGTGGAAGGCTGGAGGTTGGGCAGGAAGGCCAGGGCTTGGCTACGTGTAATCAGCCTCCCACCTCTCCTCTACTGAGAGTAACCACTGCACCCTGCACCCAGGAGCTCCACACCTGATCCCGCCAAATCACCTCCACCTGCCGAGTCCCGCATCCGGAAATACCCTCTTAACTGTAAATGAGTTCATCCTACCCAGATAAAGTGCTCCCCTAAGTGTAATATGGAGGAGGGAGGGGGAGAGAGAGAAAGGGAGGGAGGGAGGGAGGGAGGGGGCTTTTGGGTTAATGCATCTCCGCGGCTTAGATTACCGCCCTCTCTGCTGAGTTTGTCTCCTCCTGCATCCCTTAGGCAAAGTCATGGCTGTGTTCTGACCACAGGCCCCGTGGGTGTACTGTCTGGAAGAAGACAGTGACAAGAATGTGTGTGTGTGTGAGTGTATGTGTGTGTATAAAGGAATGAGGGTGTGAACACACGCCAGGAGCCCTGCTACCTGAGCTACGGTTCTGCCCTCTAACTGCATATTCTTATCCAGGTCCAGTGGAGACACTTTGCAAACCTGCTAAAAATATAAGCTCGTACTCCAGAGAAGAGAGAAGCCCACACTCTCCACACTGGCTTTAGCTCCCAGTGTCTGGCCATTCTTCATGAAGCACCATTCTGTCAGAGACAGCAAGGTCTGCTAAAATTGCATTTCTTAAAAAAAAAAGAGAGAAGCCTGGTACAGTTCGTCTGCACTCACGCGGTGTTCCTGCTTTTAGGTGATACGTGCTCTTCTCCTTTGTCTGCTGTGGTTGTTGCAGTGCAGTTTGTCTTCAGTAAACCCATCTGTAGCCCCGGCCAAGGGGTAAACTGGCACTCGCGCAACAAGATCGATACCTGCACTGTTTGGCTTTTCCTCCGTAACCTCGTGCACCTGACACACTGACATCAATTCCCTGTGAGAGATGACAAAATCCTGCCATGTGCCATCTATCTCTCTCCCGGCCTGGTAAGAGACCTTTCAGTGTAATAGGCTCTAATAGTCTCTCTGCTTGAGTGGCAAATTTCTCTTCCCAAGGAAGATTCGGCGGAGACGCTTGCTGGTCACCCGGGGACTATTCATATATAAACTCAGCACAGGGACATGAGGCATCGCTGGGAGCCCCCAGGACCGTCTGTCTGAAGCTCTGGCAACAAATTCCCTTCTTTTTCAGCGGTGTGAAAAGAGGAATTATAAAACCTAGCATTGTGAGGAGATGCTATTATCATGCGTGGAGAATATAGATGTGGGGACATTTTGCCTTCCTCAGCAAGGTGAAGAACCGCCTCTTGCCTTGTGGTGGCAGGAGACTCAATTCAATCTTGCATTCACCAGTGGAGTGTGTGACTGCCTTCGTCTCCGCAGCTCACCACGGTAACTGATGTTGGTGGATGGGTCAGTGGGGAAACTCCACGACTGAAGAGATCTCCGCTGAAAAAAAGAGCTGGAGAGATCCAGCTGGAGAGCAGTTAACGCAGCAGCACTGACGGCCAAGGTGAAACGACGGGAAAGGAGGCGTCGTTCGTGTTAATGGACAGGTTGATCGGGGGTGTTTTAGTGGAGGCAGGTCTGTTCCACTTCTTCCCACACGAGTAACTACTTCGCACCTCCACATCTTTCTAATGCTAATCATTACCATGTCAGATAATCACACAGCGTTTGCAAAGCAGCACATGGATTATTCAGCTTTCTGTCAAAACCTTGATCCACTCTCACTTTGACCGCATGTCCATAAAGTTGATTTTCTTTTGCTTAGTGTCAGGTTGATGATGTTACAGCATGACCTGAAGTGTTACTTCTTGTATTAGGTGTGACGAGGTGACCCCTGGGAAGTAGATGGTTGAGCTACAGTTGACCTTGGTCAGAGTCAGAGGTGGGCAGTAACGAAGTACATTTACTTAAGTACTGTACTTAAGTACAGTTCTTGAGTATTTGTACTTTACTT
>JAOYMR010000024.1:7785178-7800340 GCA_025802075.1 Tenebrosternarchus preto
GGTCTGTACCTTGGTCCTGATGTAAGAGAGAAGGGGGCTGGTCTGTACCTTGGTCCTGATGTAAGAGAGAAGGGGGCTGGTCTGTACCTTGGTCCTGATGTAAGAGAGAAGGGGGCAGGTCTATACCTTAGTCCTGATGCAAGTCTGTTAAAATGGACTCACTCAGGCCCAACTCCACTGTGAGGAGGTGTCTCTCTGTGTGAGTGTGTTCATGTGTGAGTGTGTTCATGTGTGTGTGCGTGCATGTGTGTGTGTGTGTGTGTGTGTGAGCACTGCGGTAGCTGTTGGAGGAAGCAGGCAGGCAGCTGTAATGAATCTGTGGCTGGTGCCCAGTGCTCCACTGTCGAGATGAAATTGCGTTGGCCTTTCAGGATTGGGAGTTAATTGGCTGATTGTGGCACTCTCCCTCTGCCCATCATTTATGACTCCGCCTTTGCACAAGTGGGGAGGAGAAACTATACTCGACCTTATAAAGGTGCAGCGGATGTTTGTCCAGGTGTAGGAGGCGGTGCAGGTGAGGGCCGGGTGAGCTGTGAGAGTGAACGTTAACCCAAGCATGCCCAGTTCCCAGGCAGCGTGCTCTTTCACACGTTAAAAGCCCCTGTAATAAAAGCCTCTGTAATTTGCTCTTAAGCACACATACGCATCAGGTCCACACTAGCATGAAATGTGAGGAGGCTGGAGAACGTTGGTGTGGATGGGAGTGTGTCAGACAGACACGGGCATCTGTTAAATGTGCTCTGACACATGCGGTTTTTAAAGAGCAGTTAGGGTGGTGCAGAAGATCCACATCAACTGCTCTACATGAGCCTCTATACCACCTCCAACCCCTCTACACCGCCCTCTACACCCCTTCCACCCATCTACATGAGCCTCTATACCTCCTCCACCCCTCTACACCACCCTTTATATCCCCCACCACCCCACCCACAGCCTTCCACCCCCCTCCTCTAGCGCCGGTTCTGCAGTGTGAAGATCACAGCACTCCACTCCAGAGATCAGGCTCTGCACTGTCCCCAGATCAGCCCCCCCCTTCTGCTCTCTCCTCTGCCTTCCCAGTCTCTCCGCTGCACTCACTGCACACGGTTCAGCCTGTCACCTCCTGCCACTCTCACCCTTATCTACACCTCTTTTTGCTCGTGCTCAAGTGGAATGTGTTCTGGAGAAATAATGATTTGGGTTTTCTCTTTCTCTCACTCTCCTTCACTCTCGTTGCTTTTCTCACTTTCTCTCACTCTTGCTCGTTCTCGCTCCCCCACACTGTTCTGATGTCTTGCTGAGATAAAGGCATGGATGTCACTGCTGTTTGAGATCCTCCGGGTGCCATGACTCACCAGCCAATCTTCCCCTCCCAGTTAACCTTTCCAAGGAGAAAACGTTGAGAAACATGCATAAACCCAGAGAGATTAGTTATTAATTAGTTAATTAGCTATTAATTAGTTAACGCTCTCTGCCAAGATGATTTATAATGACTTGCCAAGCACAGACATGTCTTCTATGATTGGGCCTGTGTGTGTTTGGGTTCGATTGTCAGATTCCATAATGCCTGAAAGTCATGCTCTCTCTCTCCCTCTTTGTGTTGTATGGAACTGTGGATATCAGCGTCTGTTAGAACAGAAGAATTTAACCTTCCGTTGGGAGTTTGTTTATGTTTCCTACCTCAAGAGGGTCATGTAGGAGAGTAAACATATGTCCCTCTCAGCCTCCATCAATAGATTTTGGGGGCAACACAAACAAAAAAAAAACCAAACACAAATAATAAGGTGAGCAAGATGATTGGCTGGGTTTGTGAGCATGGGTAGCTTGGACAAGCTTGTCGTTATGCACAGATTCCTACAAGCTTCCTGTCCTGCGTGCGATCTCTGCACGAGAGGATGTGGGGAGACTGGAGTGATATTGTTTTAACCTTTATGTGTTGCGGAGGCAGCAGGCCATCTGATTTGCTCGATTCATGTGTTGGTTGTGTCTCAGTGGAAATCCAGCTGAAATCGCTTCGCATTCAGCCATTTGCTCTGCGGCTTTTATTTACTCTTGCAGTAAATCTGGCAGGATCCACCAGCCTGCAGGATCCACCAGCCTGCAGTCCATGATGCTAGAATAAAGGAGTGTTATTATTTAATTAAGTAGTCGCATCCTGGTTCCCTCTGGTGAATAGCACCTTGTGTTGTCTTATGTTAGCAGTCTTCACCACTGTTTGTGTTCTAGTGTGGATACCATGGGATATTGCTGTGTAAAACACGTGTTTTGACCAGTTGATGTCCATCATGTCTACAGTTCACTCCTGAAGTGAAACGTTTTGTCTTGCTTCTGCTATTTCTTTGTCAGAAAGTGACATGTAAATTATGACTGAGGTATGGATGAGTTGTTAGACAGCTCAAGTGTCCTTGTGTCCGCCTCCGTTGTTTCTGTGGAGATTGTTTTAGTGTCTGTGGACACGGCTCTCTGGGGTCTCTGTGGACACAGCTCTCTGGGGTCTCTGTGGACACAGCTCTCTGGGGTCTCTGTGGACACAGCTCTCTGGGGTCTCTGTGGACATTTACATGGAGAGGAACACTGTTTAAACAGTAGCGTCTCCTCAGCAAATAGATCCCAGGAGCATGTTAAGGAGATCCTAGCCCTAACCAGGAGTGGCACAGTGAGGCGGGCGCCTGTGAGGCCTTCACAGGGGAGATTCAGCAGGTCCATGAGGAGGACGGAAGTGTAGGCAGAAGACGAGTGAAGCACAGAGACAGTTAACCTTCTCCAGAGGATGGAAACTGACCACAGTAAAGCTGTGAGCTGTGCTGCTCAGTCACGAACCCTCACAATCCACCATTCACTTTGCCGTTCTATTCTTTAATTGCCAATTTTTTGGTGATCTTCAGCTGGAAATTCTCTCTGAGAGAACACCCGTCAGAGCTGCCGTAGGTGTGCTCAGAGGAGTTCGCTAACCTCCACTCAGCAGAGTGTGGTCCAGCAGGTATGAGCCACCTCCATCAACCCACGCTGAGAAGAGCAAGGAGGCCAAGGCAGACAGACGGGTGTCTGCTGGACTCACTCAGCACACCTGTCTAGTTTTATTTATTACTGCACTCTCTTTATTCTTGTTAAATTGCATGGGTACAGATTGGCTTTCTAGGATATTATGGTTGTGCATATGATTTGGGGGAAAAGACTGCATTTCCACTAGAGGTATGGGATACTGGGGATGCTAGTGGTAATATGCTAATCTTGTCTTTTGAACCTACGAGGAATATTCATTGGTTTTCATTTTTAGGTCATTTGTTTGGCTGTTTTGTCCTTTGGAGTAAAAGCCTCTTATTTAATTAATTCATGGAAAAGGTCAGTGATTTTCTTATTTCTCTGATTCTACTCAGAAAATTAAAGCAAGAATTTAAATGATTCTGTGTGTGTTGGGTAAGTGCTGTCTGATCGCAGGGTACCTCTCCTGTGCTGTGTTGGGTAAGAGCTGTTTGAACACAGGGTTCCTCTCCTGTGCTGTGTTGGGTAAGAGCTGTTTGAACGTAGGGTTCCTCTCCTGTGCTGTGTTGGGTAAGAGCTGTTCGAACACAGGGTTTCTGTCCTGTGCTGTGTTGGGTAAGAGCTGTTTGAGTGCAGGGTTCAAACTCCTGTGCTGTGTTGGGTAAGAGCTGTCTGAACGCAGGGTTCCTCTCCTGTACTGTGTGTGCATGTGTTTGTGGTCTTACATGTGTTTGCAGAGTTAAGGGGCGTCAACCCCCTTGCTGAACACTCAGACAGAGAAGCATAAACCTTCAGGTTCAGCAGAGAGGAGTGGTGGAGCCACAGTCAGCAGGCCATGATGGACTCTTGGTCATGAGTTAGGGTTTAGGGTTTGAGTTAAGGTTAGGGCTAGGCTTTGAGTTAGGCTTTGAATTAGGATTAGGGATTGGGTTTGAGTTAGAGCATTTGAGGGTTAGGGCTAGGATCAGGGTCAGGGTTAGGGTTAGCTCTGGAAAGCTCTGTCCCTAGTATGAACAGTGCAGCACTGGGATGGCCACTGCTTGCGCATAGAGATCCATAGCATATGAATTCTGAAATAGGGAATTGGTACATAGATAGTTCACAGATGAGGTGTTTTATGGAGGTGTGTTTGTCCAAGAGGTTGGAGATAAAGTTTGCTTCCTAGGATGCCATGTTTCTGGAAGAATTATGGAGGAACATTTTGTTTGTTGCAAGTCTTCTTGTACTTCTTGTGCATTATTTAACTGTACTTTTGCAGATTTCTTGCTACAAAGGTTATATATCAGTAAATGTTAGCATAAATGGCAAATTGGGCTTTTCCTGAGCAGCTAGTTCTGTACTAAAGCAGACATTACTGCAGTCTGGAGGGTTACTTTTCGGTGAGGGGCTTGAAATGACTCACGACATTGTTCATCCTGTCAAACTTCTGCCAGCTTTTGTTTTAAAATGTTCTACATTCTTTTCTGTGTTTCTGTCTGGCTTTCTGTGAATAAGTTTTTGTTTGTTGTTATTGCTCAGTATCCTAAATGATCAGGTATACTTTTTTTTCTGTATCTGATGCCATCTCTGTAAGTAACGACCTCCGGTTCAGTGTAATCTGTGCTCAGGCTAGACAGAGGGGAAGGGAGAGGGTGGAGGTTGCAGAGCTCAGCCACAGCGCCGCTCTGTAGGTGCACATGTGAAATGCGGTTATTCCTCCATCTTTGGCTCCATCTCTTGCACCCACTCTTCCTCAGGATTCATACTGGCTAATTGCACAGCACTGCAATAGATGCCACGTCAGCCAGGTAAACACTGAGCCGACGTCTTCGAATGCCATTCCTGCTACCCTGAACGCTAATTGTCTGTCTGTATGATGTGCGACTCGTGCAGGGAGACGGGCGGCTGCAGGACTGTGAGTAGATGCACAGGCTCACGCATTTAGGAAAAGCACCTTGTATATTAACTGCAGAGTCCACATAATTTATACGAAGGTAGGTCGAGCCAACCTGACCATCTTGTGAGATTTTGATAGAACACCCTGACAATATAATGGTGCAAAAATGGCCATTTTAGGTTCTGCTAGAAATATATTATGAAAAGTTGGAAATCTGGATGACACTGTGGACAATTAGGACATATACATGGAATGTTCTTGAGGTCACAGCTTGTATGCATGGCTGCTGTCTTGTGTGACGCAGACATGCCGTTGCCCTGGTGAGTGAAAGCGTGAAGCTCCTTATCTCTGAAGACCAGCCCTTTATTCCATCATAACTACAGGTTCTTTCTCTTACTTCAAAATCCCTATTTGGAATCGTGTCATTTAGTAATAATAATCCAGCAGACAATACGCTAACACAGTCTGTCTTACTGTTCATTATTCTCACATTGTTCAGAAGGCATTGTTGCTAAGAGCAGGAATGGGAATTCTGTCGTTGCCATACCCACGTCATGAATACAAGTACAGCTTCTTTAAGATCCTTTTGAGCCCTTCCAAGCAAGGCCTTTGTCACAAAAGTGATCTACATAAATAACATCAATTATCTGGTGAATTATCTTGGTCCTGTTTCCTACAAAGAACTGCCTGTCAGCCACTGAAATGAGGAGCTGTTCTGTGTATTTGGGCGGGTGCTGCCTGGGTCCGGGCTGGTACCCAGGCGAGCGTCACCCTATTGGGTGCTCTGGTACTCAGGCGAGCGTCACCCTATTGGGTGCTCTGGTACTCAGGCGAGCGTCACCCTGTTGGGTGCTCTGGTACCCAGGCGAGCGTCACCCTGTGGGGTTCGCTTGGCCTCTGTGAGCCTGGCTCAAGTCCAGTCTCTGTTCCTACCAGCTGGATCGAGCCCAGTAAGCTTGTCTGAGCAGGTCCAGAACGAATGTCAGAATGTTCTCAATATTCTCAGATGGTCAGTGGCTGATCCAGGCTTTATTTATTTAATTTTTCTTTTTTTGCAGTTCTGGGTTTGTGATTGCCCGGTTTGTGTTTTATCCGTAACTGCAGCCAGAGCAGGCCAGACTGGGGACTTATAGATCAGCTGGCGTTCCCACGATAAGCTGGTGTTCCTGCGGCCTTCCTGCCTGCTAGTCTGGTGGTAGTGTATGATTAGCTCGCTGCCTGGGAACGTTAGACGCCTCTGGCCATGGGGGTTGGCACTCTTCCTCCGGCATGCCACCTCTGCAGTCTGGCACACCTGATGGCCATTAAGATCTGTCTGTTCACCGTGAGTGATTTAGTGTGTTTGAATAGGTCTCCTCCTTTACTCTTTAACTCCTGGCTTGTGTTAGAGTAGCTGCTGGAGTTTGTGTGTTGCCAGCATAGGGTATTGCTTCCACATGTAATTCATGTAGTTGACATTTCAGCTATTCCTAGTAAAATAGGGGCACAAGTAACACAAAAACAACTAAACAACTAATTCAATGAAAAGGAGGAGGGTGGAAAATATAAGAAACCTTGAGTAAAGTAAACCTTGCTTGTGAGTGGTTTTGTGTTTTGTTTTTTTCTTGAGGGGAAGGCGAATTTTCATCTGTGTATGAAGGCAGAGAAGCAGTTGAGTGTGTCCTGACTGCAGCGCCCAGAGTCAAGTCTCCAGCAGGGGGCGCACGGCTGTCAGACTGTGCACATCACACATTAAGACAAGCTTGACAGCTAGACCCAAAGGAAGGGCCCTCTCTCTGTTTAAATATTCAGCAGCCTGTGAGATTTGAACATTTCCAAGCTTGCCTCCAGTCTTTTACATGGGCTCTTTGATAGAGCAGAATCCATCAGGATTTTTGCAATACTAATACAATCAAACGCGAGTGACTGGCGTTCATAATGCAGGAAACCACAAATATAAAAAAAAAAATGCAAGAAGAAACCTGCCTAATTAATGTTTTCTAAAGTCTGGTTTATTTTCGAGTGGTGAGTTTACTGGACTTTTTGTTCCAGATTTGATGTGTAGGACATGTTTTGTTTTTTTCTCTTTCAGATGCAGTACAGTAATGATTGGCATACTCATATTCTCCTGTAAAATGCTCAGATGCTGACTGATTACTTTTGGTTGGCTAGAAAAACTAGAAAGCGCTGGAAAACGCTGCATATAAACGCGATTACCTGTGAACCTCTGCAGCACTCTTTGATCACCACTTCAAAGACGCTAGTGCTCGTGTTCGTCAGTGTCTTTATCAGACAGACGTCAGACTGTTTAGGCTTTCACAGAGGACGTGGAACGGATACATGTTGGCCATGAATAATTCTGTTGCTGCCACTGTTCTGAGGACAGCTTTGTTTGCAAGACGATACCCTTTTACTGTGCCCTTGTCATTCAGGCTCAACGTTTACAGATGCTGTTCATCTGGAAAGAAAGAGTGGAAGGTGTTATTAGTACATTTGCAACAAGTCTGTCTAAATTCTCTAAGCAACGTGTTTCTTGTAGCTAAAGTCATTCGTAGTGTCGTCCTTGCCTGCGCCTGTTCCACAGCGGATCTGGGTGGGTTTAGTGGAGTAACAGAGCTGTTGAAGGGGGTGTGCATACAGACTGTCATTTTTCATCAGCTGCTGTGTTTGCCTTCTCCCTTTCTTCCCAGGATGCTCTTGGGCTGTGTTCACTTAGACAGAGCTTGTTTCAAGTGAATAACACTCATGTGCTTCATTTTAGGCATTAAAAGAAATGCGTGGAGTGACTCCTCTTTTTTCAGCATGTGTGTGGATGCACATGCAGAATAACAGTTTGAAGGTGTGTTACCACCGCAGATATTTTGCTACTCTGAAATGCTGAGTGCTGTTTCCCCGGCGATGTGCTATGGAGACTTCCGGGGAACCCCCATCCAGGACCTCACTGAATAATGAAGATAATTATGGGATGGTTGTGTAAGTGCATGGATGGATCAATATCTCTGTCTAATCCCTGCATGGCGTGGCAGCGGGTGGAGGGGAGGATGCCTGAGCTGCCAGTGACCGTTCATCTGGGCAGCTGTCAAACGGCTCATCCAGGGATTTTTGTCGTATTGCTGGCTGCTGGTTCAAACTCAGCTCTGAGGGCTCAGACTAGCATGAGTTTCATAAGGTGTTGCCGCGGAGACAGTGGAGGTGGGCTAAGCATCCGAGCCCCTGAGCTGGCGTTCAGTAGCATCACCTCCATCCCAGACTGACATCTCCAAACGTGTACCACAGCATCAATCACATACACATCAGAAAATCTCTGAGATTGTACATATTGATCCATGCAATGAGTTTGAGTTAACTTTCATCCGAGCAGTGACTGACTCTGTTAACCACTCTGCAAAACTCTGTTTGATTGGTTTCACTAAGCTTCTTGATCTGGGAGCCAAGAACACAGCCAAGACCACGGGGGAGAAACTTTGTTCCAGCCAGCTGAGGAGTACATTGCACAAAAGTGGTGCTTTCATGAGTGCTGCAGTATCTCTGCAGTGCCATTGTTGTGAGGTTGAGGAGCACATGAACGCGGTGTGTGACTAACGTCAGGGCCCTCACCCAGCTCCCCTCTCACTGCAGCTGAAGGCCCTGCTATTATGATCACATGTTCATGAGTCATTTTCAAGACGTCCACATTGCGAAATGTTTCAAAACG
Organism: Tenebrosternarchus preto; assembly: GCA_025802075.1. Lineage (NCBI taxonomy): Eukaryota > Metazoa > Chordata > Actinopteri > Gymnotiformes > Apteronotidae > Tenebrosternarchus > Tenebrosternarchus preto. Next base: position 7,793,689 of record JAOYMR010000024.1, read on the forward strand.
AGCACAATAAGCGTACGTGTAAACACTGAATATTTGAATCGTACTCAGAACGGCAAATAACCACTTATAAACACAGACTGCTAGCTGGACGCGATCTTCGGAGATGAGGGCCTGTGTTAAGGGGGTGTCGTGTTCATAAGCCCGGGGTGTGTTTATGCGGGCGGAGTCTGAGACCGGCCCTGCGTCTGTGACAGACACGGACCGCCAATTTCAAAGGTGCGTGTTTGTTAGTACAGGGAGCGCGAATGATGTGTCCCTCTTCTCAGCATCATTTCTTCCTTTGTTTGGGCTCATTAGTGAGACCTTGCCTGCAGGTTCCTCGCAGGTTTCTGAAGTTGCTGCCTCCTGTCAGGAGATGCTGTGCTCCGAGTCCCCACGCCACCCTGCACCCATTATCCACACTGCGGGTGTAATGTGTGGCTGTCTCCCATTACCTGAGGTTACTTTCTGGGTCGGTGTTTCTGTAGCTTTTCGGTCGGCAGTAACAGCTCGAATGCACACGCTCTCACTCGTCTCAGAGCAGAGAATTCTCTGCATGCGCACGGCAAGATGGAGGGCTATCTTTAGACTTTCACTTCTTATGAAATGGTTTAGGTCTCTCTCTCCCTCTCTCCCGCTGCAGGTCTCTCGTCCTCTGCCTTCTTCTCTCCTGCTCTGTTCTTCACCCCCCCCCCCCCCATCTCACTCGCATGTTTGCTTGCTAGATGGATTGCCTATACGCGTCTGTGTGTGTGTGTGTGGCGCGTGTGTGTCAGTGAGAGTGAGTATGTATGTGTGTTATTCTGCAGAAACCCATTATCTGTATGGAAATGTTGTTCTTTTCTATGGAAAGGAAGCTGGTTAACAATTCAGATCAGGTTTGGCAGCAGCGTAGCTACAGAGAAACACTTCCGCAAAGCGTGCGACAGGATGCCTCCACCGTTTCATGGATGTTTCATGCCAGTCTTTTGAGACAGATTGTTTCATGTTGTTGTTGCTTGACATTACAAACTTTTTTTTTTTGCCCATGCCCTACATAATGACTTTTATTTTGCCATTAATATTGTCATAAATAAAGTACAAAATATACTTGTTTTGTAACCTTCTTTGAATTACATCAAAGCATCCCTCTAGCCTGCTGTCTTGGGCTGTGTATGTTCATGTGTGTTCACGTTTTGGTCACAGCTCTTACACCGCCTTGTAAATCTGTGCCAATTTGTCAACACGTATCTACAGTGTAATTACATCACAGCGAACGGGTGAGTGCATAAAGGCCCTTATCTGGTGAACTGGAGCCTCACAGAGAAGAGCCGTTTTGATTCTTATCTGGTGAACTGGAGCCTCGCAGAGGAGAGCCGTTTTGATTCTTCTCTGGTGAACTGGAGCTTCACCGAGGAGAGCCATTTTGATTCTTCTCTGGTGAACCTGGGCCTCACAGAGGAGAGCCATTTTGATTCTTATCTGGTGAACTGGAGCTTCACAGAGGAGAGCCATTTTGATTCTTATCTGGTGAACTGGAGCCTCACCGAGGAGAGCCATTTTGATTCTTTCCTTATGTAACAGCATGGTTACGATTACCCCCTCCAATTACTGGAGAAGTAAACACTCAAACAGCTTAATAACACATTTAAATCATGCAAGGCTTTTTCGTTAAAGGTGTTTTTTCTTATTTTTTTATTTTTTCGCTTCTCCAACTCCATGTGCACAAGCCTCAGTGCAGTGATTTCATCCTGCCCAGAGCTCTCAGCACAAGATCACGGACAAGGTTAACATTTCATGATACTTTACTTTTTTTTTTTCTTTTCGCTATCCATTATCAATATTTATCTTTTTTTGAAGGATTTTTTTAATTTCCTGAATTGTATACATTGACAATATATACGTATTACATATAGATTTTTTCCCCCCATTTCCAAAATTGCACGCAAACAGTGATTTAAATAAATCTGTTGACCTATTAGGGCATTAGTCGGTCATTAGTCATTAGTCAGGCTGGCACAGGGGTGAGGCTCCAGTCTGCCTCTGTGGGGTTGTTAGAGTACTTCTGCTTAGTTTAGTCCTGTCAGAAAATGTAGCTCATCAATTAAACCAAAGCATTCGAGTTGAAGATGTACTGGACAAGTTTTTGACTGGCCTTCATTACTGTCCAGTGTGGATCTCGGGGCTCATTGAAAGTCTTCTTGATTCCTCACACTTCCACAGCGTGAATATTCGACGTTTAAATGCGCACGCACCAGTAGTCCTGAGGAGACCTCCATGTTGACTGTGCTCCTCTTGCTGTGTTGCAGGCTCACATCAGGATGGTGCTGTTTCTATGGTGCTGTTTCTATGCCGTTTGTTTTGATTCTAATATTTTCTTGCCCTGTGGTGTGGTGTGGTTTGCATGTTGGCCACTAGGAGGTTCATTGGATCTTATTAAGATAGGAAGCTGTATAATACCTTTGTCCGTGTAAGGAAAATGTTGACACAGCCAGAAAGATTCCGTTTACTGTCTCCATGGAAATAGAACATGGGAACAATATCACCATGATACAGATCTGACAGTGCTAATGTATGCAAAATGATGTGCCATTCCAGTTCGAGGTTTACCGCTGTGATCAATTCCCTTATTGAAACGTTTGTTTAACTTTCATCACCTGTATTTACCTGGAGAAGAAACCTGATTTTGCGTGTCTACCAACACTGATGGGCATCAGCTTGAACTGCTGCAGTCTTTGTGTCTCTTGATTGGTGTTTGACTTGCCTGAAAGGTACGGGTGTATTTTTTTCAGGATAATTTAGTAAGTTAAAAACAAGAGTGGTATCTTCTGAATATGTATAGTGCATTTGCATTGTTTAGTTAAGACTCGAGTGTTTCGAACAATAATACCTCAGTTTAACTAATTATTATAGAGAATGTTCTCTTTAGCAAAGAAGAACAAAGAAGTGAAGGCACATGGAGAAGGTAAAGGTGGTGATTTCATAACTTTGACTAGTCTGGAACACATCATCGTAGTGAACCTGAAGAACCCCAAGAGTGAATGCAGTGATTCATCACACACCATCTCAGATCACTGCAGTGATTCATCACACACCATCTCAGATCACTACAGTGATCCATCACACACCCTCTCAGATCACTGCAATAACCGGCAAACTATAAACAAACATTGCAACATTTCTCACTTTAATAATTCTGCAGAACCAGGCCAGAACCAGGAAACATTGTCCAAACGACCAAATCGCATGTTTATAACAGTAATATAACTTTTAATTCTCAATCATGGGGACAAGCAGAAGATGAGAGAAGAGTTCAGGTGTGTGTGAATGTTCACTGCACAGTGTTCAAAAGAGCTGCAAATGGCTACCCTGACTGAACAACAACAACTATGAGGGTTTCAAACCGACAACAATCACCTCCATCTGCCCACAATACAAAGGAGAGTGGGGTGGAAAAAAAAACCCTGAATAAATACTGAGTGAGTGTTACTTTACCTGGGGCAGCAGTTTCAGGCTCAGAATTATTCATATCAAAGCAGTAAAAGCAGGAATTGGGCTGTCAAGCTCAATCCACTCGGGTTCTTGCAAAACACTCTTTTGTTAACCTCATCCAACCAGAGTGTGCAGGTGCCTCTGGGATTTAGACACCGCACAGGATTTTGGGTAATGCATGGTCACCACACAGTTCAGAACTTTAATCATTTTATGAATAATTATTACTATGCAGTACCTTGTTTCACCACATGGGGCATTCAAACTAACATTTAACACTTCCAGCTTTCCTATCCTAGTATCATTTTAACTTTGTCCACACCATAACATTCTTTGTTTTTCATTTATTTTCCTCCCCTTTGAAAGCTTGACTGTTAGAAACAGATGGATGCTGCTGTAATCTCTGGAGATCGATGAAATTGTGTAACAGTGGAGTAGAAATATGAAGGTATTGCTGCACTGTAAATATTTTAGGGACACAAACACAGGGAGAGGCCCCATTTGTCCCTTCTGTAGCAGGTGGAGTGAAGGTGTGAAGAACTGCCCCAGTATGTCTCTACGTTCCTCTTCACAAAGTGAGAAGTGCCAAACGCGATAATGGTTCGACCCAAGACTCTTCCTCCTCCTGCTGCTGGGGTCTGGCTGCTAACAGGAGAGCGGTGGTTGTGATTCGTCTCTGACACTTTTCATGTTGCAACTGCGGAGGGAGGGGGGCGGTTGGGGACCCGGTGGCGGGGTTAAAGAACGCAACAGTTAGATCTGAAAACCTTCTACTCGTTTTTTATTTATTGGTGAATTTCAGTGTCGTTGACGCACTGATACGTAAGGCACTTCTCTTTATGTTGTTCGCTGGAGAGAGGCTTCATGACGCACTGCCATGAGTAACGCGACTGTGGTGTGTAAACAAGCGTGCGTATATGTGGTGTGTATATGGTCACGGCCTCGTTTTAGAGGGAGCCGTATGGTTGTGCCGCTGCAGTTAAGCACGAGGTCTGTGCACAGAGCAGAAACGCTGCCCGGGATCTTTTGGACTGACAGATATTTGGTGTTAATCGTTGTTCGTGTGGAGAGAATTTGGCAGTCGGTTTTGTCTTTTCTTCTTCGGGATGCGAAATGAGCCAAAGAGACACGGAGCTGCACGCCCAGGCAGCGACGCTACCTCTGCTGCCTCCACTGCCTCCGCTGCCTCTACTGCCTCCACTGCCTCTGCTGCCTCCGCTGCCTTCTGTGTGCAGCGGGTGAAGTGTGCACTCCACCTCAGTGTGTCGTCACCTTGAATCACCCCAGTGGAGCTCTCACTCATTTTCTTTAGTTTTGCTATTGAAGAAACATGTCTGATTTTTGCATAGGTTCTTGTATTCATGCTGTAGAATTTAATTTATTTAATCCTTTCAGTGGGTTTGAGGTCTTTCATTTTAACTAATATGTTGATAGTACTTCATTTGATGATGATACTTATACTGTAGACTGCAAATTCAGCTTAAATAATGTGTATATAAAAAAGTGTATGAGGATTTATTTACCCTCTCAAAATCTCTCCTCCTAAGTTAAAGTGAAAGGTGTATAATTTCATCTCATTTTCACCCGTAACCCTAACCCTAACCTCCTGTGACCCACAGTGCAGAGGTCATCCTACTAGCAGAGGGAATGGAAATCTATGTTCTGAAATTCAGGCAACTTAAATCATGCCATGTGAAAAAACATGGCTGGTAAATTATGGTGGAAATATGCACTAATATAGTTTAATGTCAGTGATGGAATTACAAAATGGCTCAAGTCACAGGTCAGTGGCATTTGACTGACATTTAGTGGATAATCAGTTTATCATCAACCAAAATGGACCAGTCTGAATACCTATTAGCAGTATTACCAGAACATTACCAGTGTCACGAGTGTTCCCACGGCCTAAAGGTCTTCAGCAGGTGAGTCTCTATTGCAGGTGTATGAGAGGTAGACGTGACCTGCTCCTCCCTCAGTTAACACAGCAGCTCTGGTCCTTCCTGTCCCCAGAGCCCAGATCCTGAAGCACACGTACCTGTTCCACCGGGCATCCTACAAACATTACCATGGCAACAGTATTTCAGAGTGATTCCGTCCCCGGGACCAGGGTGCCGTAGGCTGTGCTGGATGCTCGTACATCCAGAAACGATGTTTTCTCACTCAGAAAATGATGGGCTTCTCTTCTCAGGGTCTGAATGAATTGTGGGAGCCATTTTAAATGGCATGAATTTTGGTTGTTTCTGTAAGAAATCATCATTTAAACGTCGACATGTTTAGTCTTTTCTCTTTTTTCTCTTTTCTCTTTTTTAAGGCTAATGGTTCTTTTGCTGCTGGGTTGTTATAGTTGTTTTGTTTTTATTGTTTTGTTGTTATTCCATAATCTTGGACCACTCTCCAGCTGACCATTGACTCCTAGATTAGAGCACACTTACACACTTACACCCTTACACACTTACACACACATGCATTCATTGTTGCCATGTTAGAATCCTAGGGCATTGATATTCAGCATTTTTGATACAGTTCACGTTATGGTTTCTCACCTAAACAGTTTAGATAAATAATGCAGCTGGGCAATGATGCAATAATCTGAAACCCGAACGGATCAGTTTCTACGTTGTGCAGCACACACACGTGCTTCTATATGACTCCCTGCAGTAGGTCGTAGAGTGACAGACCCACTTTGTCCTGTGCTGATTGGATCTCCCTGTGGCCGCAGAGCTGGAGAGCACGTCCTCTCTTCCCTCGCACGACCGGTTCTGCTCTCAGCTCCGAGAAGCAGGTGGTAGCGGCGGACGACCCTCACGGCTGCCAGCTGAGTGTGAATCCGTTCAGTCCTGGGTCTGGGCTGCTGGGAATTGAGCTACGTCCTGTTTTGGCTAAACGGGATCATTTAAACGGGACTCCTAGATGGTGTCCCGCAGATCAAACCTTTGATGTAGCAACAAAACTAGATAAATTAAACTGAACAGAACAAATGCTGGATTTTCCTTTGGTGTGTGTGTGTGTTTGTGTCTGTGTGTGCATGTGTGTGTGTTTGTGTCTGTGTGTGCATATACATAAATTGCTGTTTACATTTGATTTTGCAGATTCACCACATTTTTTTAATGCCATTAAATGAACATGTAATGAAAGGGATGCAGCTGACATGGATCTGGGTTCCTGACTGTGCGTTGGTTACTGCACTAGTCTGGGTTCCTGA
>JAOYMR010000024.1:7810009-7826414 GCA_025802075.1 Tenebrosternarchus preto
CCCCCCCCCCCCCCCCCCCGCCCCGCCCCCCCCCCCCCCCCCCCCCCCCCCCCCCCCCCCCCCGCCCCCCCCGGTGAATGAATGCTGTGGGCAGATGAGCAGGGGTAACCTGCCCCAATCAGGCGAACGGGACCGGAGAAGAAGGGAGAACAACAAAGAAGTGATTCTGACTTGAGACCTGCAGTGGCCTGAGACCTGCAGAAATTATGCAGCGCTCCCACTGACCCGAGACCTGTAGCGAGTCCCAAACAAGATGTTCCTGCTTGCAGCAACACCTCCTCTGGGCAGCTCCCCCTTGTGCTGCTCCTGAGTAATGTGATGGTAAATACTGTAGAGAATAAACCCTCTCCTCCAGCCCTCTCCTCCAGCCCTCTCCTCCAGCCCTCTCCTCCAGCCCTCTCCTCCAGCCCTCTCCTCCAGTACTGCATCATTAAGAAGATCCTCAGCACTGCCTCCCAGCCCCCAGTGACTCCACCAGCGCAGGGATGAGTATGCAGATCTGTCCTGGCCTAAGCCCTCTCCAAACGGGGCTCCTTTGAACAGCGCTAAAATTTAATGAGCCATTCATACAAGGGCCACTTTGAGGGTTCATCCTGTACATTTGCATGTAAGGCCAAGGTGAGAGCTGGGATATATCTGAAACAGGAGAGAAGTCCAAGTCCCACACACACACACACACACACACACACACACACACACAGATATACACACGCATAGACATACAAACACATACACATACACAATTGCTCAGAAACAGTCACGTAGACACACACATACAGACATACTCGTACAGACATGTAGACACACAAACAGATGTGCGCACACACACACACACACACACACACACACACACACAAGCAACAGAACGGTTCTCATGACTGAATGTAACACAGTATTGAATGGCATTTACCAAACAGCATATATATATTTTTTTCTTTCTTTCCTCTGTTGATTCTTTAAAAGGGTGATTAAAATGGCTATTCACAGGTCCCATATCAGAGGGCAGTTGTAATGTAGATTATTTGTCATTTTGTCTTTTTTTCTGGTTAAATAGGATTTACTCTTCTGGAGCACAATAAATGATTTTACTAAGCTGGACTACCATCACTGCACCTCGTTATTTACAGCCGGTTTTGCTGAAAAGATTTTTTGACTGAAGATTGAGGTTAGAATTTGTCGTTTGAATTGACTCCTACTGTCAAACCCACAAACACATACCCTCTCTCTTCCTTCCTCTATATCTCACACACACACACACACTCACACATACACAGTGAGCTGAGGTCACCCACGGTGTTTGCTAGTCATTTTAATGCACACACAATGTGATGGGAAATCTATCAGATGTGATTCTTTGAAACATATTGTCAACAATGTGACTTTACCTTGCACTTGCTGGTTCAGTCAGATCTGCATTAATTAGCCAAATCATTACCACACAAGATATCTTAATTCTGTCTCAACATGACAGCCGAATCATGGGAGCAAAGCACAGTGTTTTTATTGAACAAGGCATCTTCCCCGTTAAAGACGTGTGCTGTTACAGTCACTATAAAGAGTCTCTATAAAGACTGTGTTCTCAGTGAGTAGTTGTCTTATTTCTCCATTCCACTCTGCTATTGATCTTCTGGGTTTAACTGTTTAACCTCCTTTTGCTTGGGCTCAGAACTGGAACAGCTTGAAATGCAATTACTTAATACCACAAAGCGGAGTGAGTTCCTCTGCTATACTCCCAATTTGGTTCGGTATTTGAAATTTTGAAATGTGAAATCTATCTACAGAGGTTGTGTTTTTTCCAAAATAGGGAGGCCATGGAACACCCTTAAAAATACACTGCAGTGGAAAACAGAGTCCATTATCACAGGGATGGGGAGGGGGGTTGATTAATACTATACCATACATGAAGATTTGTGGAAGTGGGGCTACAGTTTTAATGTTCTTAAGGGGGTTTATTATTCAGCTCACATGCGCTTAAGACCAGTTTCATTTAGATCACTCTGCTTTGTCTTAGAATCTCAGCATATATACATATTTGTCAAAATTGGTGCCAAGTTTAAAATAGCCAAATGTATTGGAATACAGTAAGTAAAATTATTTATTTAAACCCTTAAACCTCTTAGTATTTTGGATATATAGTCACCGTTCTAGAAGCGTGATGTTTACTCTCCATCGGTGATAGAACAGAGCTGCATCAGTTTATCATGGATCTGAAAGACCAAGCTTAACCCAGTAACTGATATCCATTGTTTCAAGTTAAATAAAGAGAAGAGAGGAATGTTCAACTGCTTTTTAATGAGGGACCCTTGATAATTGGCTTTTGCTACATGTGAAGAGGTTTTTAGTGAAAGGTTGAATTGATTCGTTTCTCATTTTTATCTGTACTTCTTATGATGTCGGTTATATTTCTTAATAGGTTTCCTGGCAGGTTTAAGAATGGCCATTTCATTCCCAGTAACATTGATTAGATTTTTCCACAGATATCTCAAAGAAGCTCATAAGTTACATACAGATTACTAATACAATCAGTTCAGTTTTTACTAAGATGGTCTGTTTGCTAGCAAATAACATCATGTTGTTTCACATTCCTGTCCTAGAGGAAAGACATTTACTGCTGAAGGGAAGTCCTAGATATTTTAGATATTAGTATTACTTTTCCTTCTGGAATTTCAAACACTGCAAATTTGCTAGGTGGACGGTCAGTCCTCAGCAGTGCTTTGATTCGTCACTTAAACTCTTTGCTGTACCTTGCAAAAATTTCTTAGCTTTAGAAGTTTACTCTGTATGTAAGTAATGTTTACAATAGACAGTGTTTTGAATGGACAACTTTATTCTATTTAGCGCAGCAGTGTATTTTATGAACCTGAAGCAAACCTTTAGTACATGCTGACAAAAGTGCATCGCCTTAAGGCTGGGAACAAAGGTTTGCCACACGCCAGACAGGCTGTTCAGACCTTCATGTTATTGTAATTCCTGCTGATAAATGTTCCAGAAAGTAAGTTACAAAGGTGTTCCTTAGTGTAGCAGGGTCTAACTGAAGGGCTTGATGTAACTACATAAATTCTACTTTATTTTCCTGTAGGCTTTCCATCTTGTTTCTGGCAAGTGAAAATGGTTTTATTTGTGATTTTTCTCCAAACCAGGTAGAGGAGAAATACAAACTACACACATTTCATTGTTTTGTAAACGTCCACCGTTTCACTTTGTGTTTTGGTTTCCATGGCTTCTTTCACATTTTTAATATCATTAATAAACATCAGATTTGTAACTTTTTTTTTTGAGTTTGGGTTTTTCCTCCTGTGGTTTACCAAGACGTTGAAGTGTTTGTATCTGAAGGAGAGCAGATTATACAGTGTGTGATGAGATCATTTAAGGACGTCCAGAGTAAATTTGAACATAGCTTCTCTGATGGTTAAATCTTTGTTTTTGTCTTTTTTCTGAGAAAAGCAAATGATATTTCATAATCTAAAGTGTATTATTTATTTGATAACAGCTGGATGTATCTTTGCAGAACAAAGATACATTATTTTAATTATTTCTAATTACTAATTATACACTAATCTAATACTGGGTCATGCTTTTAATAAAAATAGTTTCTTTACCTCTGGGGTTATATGAATTATTAAACCATCCACAAATATAGACCTGTGAGGCCCAAGCTAGAGTTCAGCTGTCTGGCTTCTCTTGCCTGTTTAATGAGCAGTTTCTAGAATGATGGACAAAAAGCCTCTTTGTTTTTAATCTCCTATGCAACAACAACACAAGCACTCATTGGTTGTTTTAACGATTCAGATCTTGAATCTGCCAAATAATTAGATACCTCTTGCTCTAAATTTTGAAGAATTTATTAGTGGTATGGTATCAAGCTTTATGTTCCACTCTTCCTGATAATCGGCAAGTACTGAATGTACAGAATTTGCTGTCTAACTGTCTAACTCTGTATATCACTATGATACACACTGATCAGCCATAAAATTAAAACTAGCAGCAGATAAAGAGAATAACACTGATTATCTCGTTACAGTGGTACTTATCAGATGGTGGGATTACATCAGGCAGCAAGTGAACAGTCAGTTCATATGATGGAAGCAGGAAATAATGGGAAAAGTGTAAAAGATCAGCGTGACTTTGACAAGGACCAAAACTATGATGGTTAGGCGACTGGGTCAGAACATTCTCCAAAACTACCTGCGCAGCACTCCTGTTATCTCTGAAATGTGGTGCAAAGAGGGATGACCACTGACCTAGCAACAGGGCTAAGGACACCCAAGGATTACTGATGCAAGGCCAGACTGGTCTGATTGCACAGATGGTCAGTTTGCCAAAAAATATATTAATGTTGACTTTGATCAAATTATGTCAGGTGTTTATCGCAGCTTACAGCGCAAGGGGCTGTGTAGTCCCGTGGACAGCCATGTGTGTGAATGTGAAGGTTTATTAACTGGTGAAGAGGTAGATGAATAACAGATAGATAGACTGAATGATCACTTTATTGATCCCAGAAGGATATATATATATATATTATATTGGTCCCTCCTTCAACTAATTCAGAAGCACTTTGCCTGCATATCTGATGAAGAACCTTTGTCCAAAACATCTTGTTTGTACTTCATTAGAGTAGGGTTGCTGTAAGGTTACAGTTGAGTTAGAGTAAGGTTACTGTAGGGTTAGAGTAGGGTTACAGTAAGGTTACTGTATGGTTATAGTAGGGTTAGACTAAGGTTACAGTAGGGTTAGAGTAGGGTTACGGTTACTGTAAGGTTACAGTAGGGTTACAGTTACTGTAAGGTTACAGTAGGGTTAGACTAAGGTTACAGTAGGGTTAGAGTAGGGTTACGGTTACTGTAAGGTTGCAGTAGGGTTAGAGTAGGGTTACGGTTACTGTAAGGTTACAGTAGGGTTAGACTAAGGTTACTGTAAGGTTACAGTAGGGTTAGAGTAGGATTACGGTTACTGTAAGGTTACAGTAGGGTTAGAGTAGGGTTACAGTTACTATAAGGTTACAGTAGGGTTAGATTAAGGTTACTGTAAGGTTACAGTACGGTTAGACTAAGGTTACTGTAAGGTTACTGTAGGGTTAGAGTAGGATTATGGTTACTGTAAGGTTACAGTAGGGTTAGAGCAGCTCCTGTTGGTCTGGAATATTTATTTTTGCTCTGCTCTTCACTGGAGAAGTGACAAGAAAACAGAATGAAGGTATGCAAAATGATCCTCATTACCTTTCAGATGTCTGGGAGTATCAGATTGGATGCCTTTGTAAATCAGTGATAAAAGTAATTCGACATGAAACATGTTTTCGCCCTGAACTCAGTTCAACACCCAAATCATCTGTATCACTTCTTTTTGTCCATTTGGCTTTCTCCAGTATATCTACTGACCTATGGGTTCTGCCAGAAGGATAATTTGGTCAGGATGGAGTCCTGCTGTCAAATCTTAATACCTTGTCATGATCTGTCAGAACTACTCATTTCAGGACTGTGTATTTAATAGCTTTTCTCATATCGACCAACCAAAAGAGTGATATTAGAAAGATGAACCATGACTAATCAGTTTCACTTTTCCCCCTAATCTCATGTTTCCTGTCTTGCTGCTTTTCCGAGAAGCTGAATATATGGCTGGATCTCAGTTAGTTATCCAGCTAAGGAACATCTGGATCTCCATTAGTTATCCAGCTATGGGATGTCTGGATCTCTGTTAGTTATCCAGCTAAGGAGAGAGGATTGCACCTCCAGGGTATGATCGGGTCGGTGGGTAGAGCCCATGCTAGCTCATAACGCCACTCCTGTCCTCGTGATGGACATCTGATGTCAAGGAACGTGCCGTGATGCAAACATCTCCTTCACCCTCTCCATCTCAGTTGCTATGCATCTTGACACTTTCCTCTGTATTACAGGGTTCTGCTCTCTTTAGGGATATTAATAAATCAGAGTGCAGCTGTTTTACAAAGTCTGCATCGCATGCATTGAAATAAATGCTTGACAACAGTAACCTTCGTAGACAGACTGTTAACACAGAAAGGGATTTCATGTCTTTCTCTCTCTCTCTCTCTCTTTCTCTCTCTCTCTTTCTCTCTCTCTCTCTCTACGTCCAGTGTTTATTGATGGCAAGGCAGCGGAGGATCGTACACTCTAGATAATAAAGGAGAGGGTGGATGTGTCCAGGCCAATGCATCAAACTAGGCCTGTGCTCTAGAGGAGTCATTGTTTTCCATTAAACAGGGTAACAAGGCAAACCCCACCCCCACTACAAACCCCATCCCCCGCTATAAATTTAATCTGAGATGCCATCCATTACAGCACTATCCCAGAGCACGACCAGGGAAGACATTCTGCCTGCAGTTTATTTGATACCAACCAAAGACAATTCCTGTAAAACCAGGAATCAGCTGGTGGATAAAGCAGAATTAATACTGCATCAGACCAGACGGTTTAGGGAGGTGTCCCTCTTGAGTAAGCGCTCTTTTAGGTCAAACTTCTGCTCCCACAAATGTCTTTTGACGACAACAAAAAAAGACACTAAAATCTATTTAAACAGGGTAAACCGCAGAGCTTTGAATACATACAATTTAAGTGGGAAACACTGGATGTTATTCTCTAAAATTAAATTTACTGAGCTAAATCAGAAGCAGACAAAGATCATTATAGTTTAAAACCACTAAAACTATATCAAGTTTTTTTTTTTTTTGTTGATAAATTATTGTTTGTTATACACACACATACAGGTGCCTCATCGCATGTAGAAACAGAGAAGACCTTTGCATGCACAGCTGACAGAGGAACTCTGTCCACCACATTTCTTTGAAAACAAGTGTATTACACTGCAATTACTTCTACCTCTACATTTTTAAATACTCTCTATTGTACAATGTAGGAAATATATAAAATTAAAATTAAATCTTGATTATATTTTCTTGGGACCTACTTCCAATGGTACAGTAAACCACAAACATCATTATAGGATCAGCGGGAGTTGATTATCAACCACTAGGTTCTTGTATCTGTTTGTCATTGTTAATACTGTAATACCATTGAGCTTGTCTGGGATCAGCGAGAATTCACCAGGGCTGATACTGGGAAATGAGCATTTGAGGTGAAGCTGAATACACTATTGTCTAATTCATCAGGCTTTTAGGTTTAAATTCAAACCTATATAACTAAAATCCATGAAAGATACTCCTCTGAGTGGAAGTACTGCCATTCCAGTGAATGGGGCTTGATTGCCTCAAAATAACACTTTTTTGCAAGCCATCTCCACACCTCAACACATCTTCTGCTTGGTTAAGGTTTACCCTACAGTGTTATATAATTAAACCATGTTTTATGGTGACATATGACATATGGTGTTAACCTCATGCAAGGATAACCCTGTGCTTACCTTCGCTTTATTTCTGGCCTGTTGTGTGTTAAAATAATTCCACATGTTGGATATGCATCTTCTTCATCTGATAACATGTGAATTCCCCTTAGTAATTGTCCATGTGTCTTTAGTACTTACTGTGTTGTGATGAGTACATTGATGGTGGTTGTTTGTAGCTCCAAACAAATGTCCTCGTGTTAGAAACGGTGACATACCTTTTCTCTGGTTGGCTACGGCATCTTCTTTTTTGTTGGTGAGTTTTCTTTGTGAAGTAGCTTAGGGTTAGGCTGATCGCTACACTGCCCTTTGGCTCCTCTGGGGAGGCTCATTTTCAGAACCTCCTGGAAATAATCTCCTTTTTTGAGCTTTGAGTTTCCTCATGCATATCAGGCAGAATTGCCAGGAGGGACTGTAATGCTAACTCTGAATGTCTGACACTGAGTCTCTGGACTCTGGAGTCTATGGAATGCTGAGCAAGGCTGAATCTTTGAGTAATCCCTTCACATTGGGATTTTTCAGATGTCTTGCTAGCATCGATCGCACCATGCCAAACTCCAGCTATCAGTAACTGGCTGGACTCTTTGAGCAAAACATAGCATGGCTGTGGTCGCCAGGTGCGAACATGAACAACAGCTCCAGAACAAAGCTCTGTCTGATGCTCTTCCAATCAGCAGTTAAGGTTCATCCACTGTCTGCTGTGCTTCCAATCACAAGCTGACATTTATTCTCTTGGTTCCAGTCCTACAACTCTAGAAAAATTACTTTAGGCTCGTCACCCTGTAGAAGCAGAAGTCACATCAGCATTCCAGCTTCTTAGAACATCTTCTGCTATTCTTTTTAAAGAATAACATTTATAACAAACCCTTATTTGTAACAGAACCTTTCTCAATGACTGTGACAGATAAATAATTGTTCTTTAAGCCACAGTATATCACTGAGGTGTAGGGATTATGATTTGCTGCATTGCAAATTTAATCATAATTTAATGCAATCATTCTTTCATAGTCTTCCTAATCACCAGTTGAAAATAAACCTTGGACCCCCCCCCCCCCCTCCCCCCCCGTAGCCCATAAATCAAGTGTAGCACATAACCTCAATTTCACACCAAGCAGGAACAGCTGCAGTGACCTCCCCTGGTCTTATAAAAGATCCAATGTCAGCCAATCTTCCTCTGTGTGAGAGGAAATAAGTTTGGTTGCAGTAATTTCTGGAGAGCTGACAAGTTTATTGTGTTGTGATCTTCTGGTCCCTGAGTGATGAGATGACACCAGGGCTGTAAAGCGTTGATCGGGAGA
Source organism: Tenebrosternarchus preto (assembly GCA_025802075.1). Classification (NCBI taxonomy): domain Eukaryota; kingdom Metazoa; phylum Chordata; class Actinopteri; order Gymnotiformes; family Apteronotidae; genus Tenebrosternarchus; species Tenebrosternarchus preto. The sequence continues at coordinate 7,818,658 of JAOYMR010000024.1, forward strand.
CAGTCTCTTCACCTTGTTAAGGGTATGTTGCCAAAGAATATCCTGGACCCTCAAGGCATGACACTAGGTGGCGCAATAATGCCCTGACCTTTGCTTTTCTACCTGCTGTGACAGAACCATAATAGGATACGGAGAATTCTGGCTTCCTGAGTATTCCAGCTTTTCAAGCCAAACTGTTTCTGTTTACCAAATAAACATAAAAAGGTTTTGAATTAACTTTAATCAATTGTTATAAATCTGCTCTCATACAGCTGGCTTAAGTAATTTACTTCACATGCATTCCACAGTTAATGGGAATGTGGACATGGTTTATTACTAAACAAAGTAAACCTTGGACAAATGTGGCAACAGGCATTTTGTGGTTCTACTGAATGGGCCCGTGATAGATAGATGGTGACTAGCTGGGTAAGTTTATAGCTCCAGTGCAAACCCTTATACAAAAACAAAAGTACTTTGTCAGATAAACGGGTAAGAGGTAATGGGCTGGAGCTAAAGCCTGTGATGGAAATATTCCAGAATAATAACTTTTAAGAGGATGATTTAGTGTATGCCAACAAGGATAAGATATTTGGTGAAAGTGACCTACTTCCTGTAGGTACGGTCAGCACTTTTCACAGAAGAATGGTCGTTCACCTCCAATATGGGATGAACACAGTGTAAAAAAGTGTGTGTGTGTGTGAGAGAGAGAGAGAGAGAGAGAGAGAGAGGAAATTACTCCCTAAAGAAATATTTAACCTTTTACAAATGAAACCTTTTCAAATTTATTTTTATATAAACTAAAAGTTGAAATTGGTATCAGACAATGGTGGAATATTAAAATGAGTAGATGTCTAACAGAAAGAAGAGTAAAACGTGGTTTTGAATCTGTAGAAGCTTTTGTGGTGTGGAAGTTTAAGGTTCCATATCTGTTGTATTGTTTGCCTGGTCAGAACATTACGGTTGTGCACCATGCGGTCCTCCTCCGAGATGGACAGGCTATGAGAAGGACTGGAACATCCAGAACAAGCAGGAGAGCCTCCGATGGACTGCTGTTGTATGGGGCTGTTAAAAGAGAGGAAAACCACATTACTTTTTTGACTGTCAGAGTGAGGACTACCAGGATATAAAAAGTACAGAATCTTCAGATTGCAGAGCATGTATTTCTGTAGCATTCTAGAGAGTTAAATTACATAGCCAGCTCATTCTCTCTATAAATGAATGGTAGGCTTCAGATATCACTATGCTGTCACAATGACCCTGTCCCATTTCAACTCTTGATTGTGTTCATGTTTAGGATTAGGGTCAGGGTCACGATTAGGCTCAGGGTCACGATTAGGCTCAGGGTCAGATTTTGACTACATGGGTCAGTTATGACTACATGGACTTCCACACAGAGGGTTTTCAGAGACACACACATTATCAGACATGTGTTTTGAGACATTTCTCAGAACGGCTTGTGAATCACCGGAAAATTGGATACACAAGTGAGCAAAGAGCCTCACACCATTAATTAAGATGGAGACGCACTTTATAACTCAGTCCCAAGTGTCAAAGCAAAGGTTACTGGACCTAAACCCTAGGTTACTGGGCCTATACCCTAGGGTACTGGGCCTATACCCTAGATTACTGGACCTAAACCCTAGGTTATTGGACCTAAACCCTATATTACTGGGCCTATACCCTAGATTACTGGACCTAAACCCTAGGTTACTGGACCTAAACCCTAGGTTACTGGACCTATACCCTAGGTTACTGGACCAATACCCAAGGTTAAAACCTAGTTTAGCCGCAACCAATGAATCCAGTGTTTTTAAGATACATTTAAATGACCAGTAGTGCAATATTTAATTTTTACATCTCATTAGCAATAGTTTTACACTATTCAATGTAATTAAAATAATTTATATAAATTTTATCATAAATAGTTACAATATTTTTAATTTTTCATCTGCAACTATTTATTTATTTATTTATTTATTTACATTTTATAATACCCACTAATTATGTTACAGTTTTAAAAATATGCACAACTATGTCTGTAGGGGCTTATTTGTTTACAAAGATTCAATTTCACCATGATCCTTTAATTACAAAAACAGTACCTCAGGTCTTTCAGTAATGACATCCACATTAGGCAACAAACATCCAGCAAATTACGTTCCTTAAATGTTTACCCAACAGTACAGACAATTACAGCGTGTGATGTGGAATGTTGCTCATTTCCATGGTCTTGGATGCGTCACTGGGCTGGTCATGGCTCTTGCAGGCACCTGGAGCAGCAGTGAGGGCTGAAGAAGGTCTTGCTTATTGGACCTCGCCTGAGGTAGAGGCTGGCGGAGCTGGGCTTCGGCCCTCACTTAATAAGCTTCTGACGTTAAAGGAGACGAGCAGACAGCTCCTGTCTTTTGCCAGACTTTCATCAGGACCTGCAGGGAGGGAGGAGAGAGCTGGGTGCGCACAGTCTTCCGAAGAGCAGCTCACTAAAAATGAAAAGCCTTCAGAAAATGGAGGGCAACTGGCATGAGCAGGAGAATCCACTGGGCCGTTCAGCACACGGGTAATTATTAAACACACAGGTTTACCCTTAGCAGGAATCTGTTATATTGTTTCAAACATTGTTTAAAAAAAAAGCAAGTTTCATTCTGTTGAATGCAGAATTTCAAGTTACTGGAACCTGGATTTTTTTTTTTTAAAAGTTGGACGAACCGTAGGTTAACAAAAGGCTTAAAGACTCACACACTTTAAAATCACTAAAGTTAATCAAAAATTCAAATCTTTTAACTGCGATAAGATTAGTCTCAATTTAAATTATTCACTTCATCACATAACTTGCATGTAGGTTTCATATGAGGTACCAAATAGTTCATAGCACTTAAATAATAATAACTCATCAGATTAAGTTCACAGGGTTTTTGTTTTTCAGATCTGTGTGATGTGACTGCGTGCAAATGTAAGCAGTTTGACTGAGATGTTCTTCAGAGATGCTACTCCATCACAGGATATCCTGAGATGTTCTTCAGAGACGATACTCTGCTTCTGGCCTTGGGTTCATGTTGAATGCGTGTGTCTTCAGATACCCAGGTGCTTCAACCATCTTTTTTTTTTCTGCTCTCACTGCAACAGTGTAACAACCCATAAAGAACTTAAGCTTTCCTGAATCTATACAACTTCTATATCTGCTTGTTAACCAGCTGCATGACATTTAGCATTGGAATATATTGTGAGCATTTGACATATTAAGGATTGTATTTTTGGGCCACTAGATAAATTACTCAAAAAAGTATTATGTCATTTATAGTGCATTATTAATCGAAAGTGTTTGGTGAGTGTGTTCATTAAAGGTTGCTTTAATTAACAAAATGAGCAAACAAATCTGATTTTCTTAAACAAACCTTAGTAAAACTACAAAAGCATCAGTGGAGAAAGCTCAAGACTCTTAATGTATCGTGTTACGTTACTTGTATGTCTTTTTACATTATTATCGAGTTCTTGTAACATTTTCTTTTTTACAGTTAACTTCACATGCCAAACTTCCTGCAATGTCAACATATATTTGCTACATTTTTCCTGCTAGTGGAAATAAACAACAGTAATGGTCAGAAGTGGAATTTAGGAATTTGGGTGCAGACGAGTAAATTCCACTAAGACTCCACTAAGACTTCACTAAGACTCTACTGTGACTCCACTAAGACTACATTAGGACTGCTCTTTTTAATTTTATCAATCTGCACTTTTTTTTACAGAAGTTCCAAAACAACTCATTCCTTTGCTACCTTGCTCCAACTGTATGCAGTGTAAAGGCCCTGGTGATTAATGATGCACACAAGCATTTTGAAGCTTCCCCACTTCAGGCACTTTAACTGTAGTGTTCAGCTGATCCTTTGCATTCATTCTTTCCCTATTGGTTAAATATTAAAGTCAAATCATAAAGAAAATCCAAAATCATTACTATTCTACTTTGAGTTATAGACATTGCACAGTAATTCTTCTCTTGACCTTATGATGTAATTCACTGGGTGAGTAAATCTGATATAGAGGTGCATGCCTGACAGTACACAGGGAAAGAATCCATAAATTTAAGTGGTCCTGAAACATATTGTTTTCCTGCTTATTACTGAGTACTGCACATTACAGCAGTTTATAAGAACAAGGCAGACACTTAAAAATATCCAATATCTCAATAATCTATCCTTGAATGAGCTCAAGTGAAGTGAGAAAATGAAAATTATTGCCTGCCAGGTGTCAGTGACAGCACAAAATGAGAAGTGTGTGTGTGTGTGGGGGGGAGTTTAATGGTGATACCTGGCCAAAAGTTGGCCAATTTAACACGTCGTCATCCAAGGACACCACGTGAACAGAGAGTTCATCGTTTTACCACTGCTTCAAGCTGTGTATACATTGAGGTGACCTCACCCAGCCTTCAGCATTTACAGATTTAAGTCTCAGAAAGCCTCTGGGAATCCAAGAGTGACTAGTCTCAGTGATCCTCTCTACCTCAGTACCTGTGTGTTTTAGCTGAACATCATTATACAGTGAAGTGCTGGTTCAGATGTGTGGACAATATTAATGTGATCTGTTTGCTTTATAAAATATACAGCAGTACATCATATGAAGGCAGTTTTAATGACTTAATTACCAGTTTAAATGACTTAATATTTTATTTGCAACTATTTTGTTTGCATTGAAAGAATATATATAAATAATAGACAAAAGGTGAAAAGGATAAAAACTCGAAAAGATAAACTAGAAAGTCCATCATTTATTTAAATTACTAACATTAATAATAAAATCCTACAACAACATTTTAGAAGACAACACAAAGATTCTAGGAGGGCTCTTTCTTTTAATATAATATTTAACCGGGGTTTCAGAAATCCATTGGCTTATATTTGAATGAGAGAATGATGTACATTAGAACATTGTTTACACTTGCAAAGACGAGGATCTCCCTGTGGATCTTAGTTATGTTTATCAGACCTGTACATTTAAGTGCATTATTTGTTTGGGCTTCTGTTCCATTTACCAGCCATAAGAACACAAGATTTAAAATGTCAAAACTCTTGAAATCCACCAGAGAGGAATAAGAGTCAGTCACGCTTTCTTGGTGGAGTTCAGATTTTTATAGGGTTAACATTTCCCCAAATGACTTGGGTGCGAGATTGAAAGTGAGGGGCACGATCCTGGTCGAGGGGAGAGTGTACACGAACGGGCCCTAATGTGGAATCTCATTAAAGCAACTGTCAGGATTCCTCTATTTTACCATCACTGCCGGTATTCCGTAAGAGCTAAACTGTCGTTTCGAGTGAGTGTGCCACCAAAGAGACATTTACAAATAAATGAAAAATGTCACAATTGATTTTTCACTCGTCCAAGACTACGGACTGTCAGTTTTGTCACAAACTGTCTTTGTTGTTCTCGGTCTTGCAGGTGCTGCTTCCAAAACGTGGTCGGTTGTGGTTATGTCTGTGCCAGGGCCCTCTCCGTCTCGCCCACGGTAAGCCCTCACACAATGACCTTCTACCTATGTTTGCTCTTCTGTTTTTTTTTTTTTTTTTTTTTTTTTTTTTTTTTGGTTTTTTTCGGGTTTTTTACAAATGGTGGGAAAAGGCTGGTGGTTTAAGACCATTTCGGGGAGGAGTGGAAAATTGGGGTGGATGTTTATTTTGCGAGAAGATGCTGAAGATTTTTAACCCTTACTTGGTACAAATGGCCGTATTTCCTCGCTGATGACAAAGGTGAAAGTTAAAGTAATACCGGCTCTGTTTTTTGCTGTCTGCCTTCTCGCCTCCTCGAGCAGCGTTTTAATGCCAGCACAGTATCGCATGTGTCGATGTTAGTGCGCACTGTAAGATGCATAAATGGCTGTGGAGGGACTCGCTGGGTGGCTGGTAGCTCAATGCACTGGCGAACGGATGCGTTTTCGCAGTGTGATTGCCGATCACTTGCTGTCATAGTGCTTATCGGTCGGACGCCCAGTTTGTATCCTTTGCTCAGTCTGTTTTTTGTAAATGAAGTGAATACGTGGACTGTTATTTTGAAATTTGTCGAAATCTGTGAATTTGGCTATAACGCATCACCGTCTTTTTGGAATCAATGTCAGTTCTTAAGCGATTTTTCATATTTGTGCTTTTCTAAAAATCATTTAATATATTGATGTAGCTGGAAATTTTGGCAAGGATTCAAACTAGTTACTGTTTCATATCTCTCGCACAATTACAAAAACATCGCTTCTCATTTATTAACAAAGTTTGCCCGTTTTGTGCTTTCGAAAAATTTCTCTACGATAAATTAAAAATCGCTTTAACACTTTATAGTTCTCTGTCACTGTCTCCATCATATGCTATTAAGAACATATGTTGTCCAGTGATTCCTAGTGCAGGAATCAGTAGATGATGTCACGGAAGGTACACGTATGTATCACACCCGTGTAGCATGCATGTATCCACCAGCATCCCTTTAATCTTCACCCTCAGCGACCCTCGAAGATTCACTGTCGAGGAAATAGTCCCTTAGCATATACAACAGACAAACAATAGATTTTCCTAAATTTACAGTTATCTACAAAGTACCCAGATGTTTTTCTTGTATGCACATTGAAGGTGATACTTGACTGCATTATTAAAAAAAAGGAGTGAAAACAATCAACCTAAGATCTACTTGTAAAGGAATCAGTAAAGTTTAACTTACATTTTCTTGCAAAGATCATTTGTTTACTTCCACAAAAACAACAACAACAAAAAAAAAATAACGTATTCAAGACAATCAATATTACACGGACAACAAAGAGGCCCAACGCTTGCCCTGATCAGAGGCTTTCTGTGTCTTCCAAGAACAGAGGCTTCAGTGAGGTGACAATGTGAAAAATGGACGGTAATGCGAGTTCCAAAAAAACCTGCAGGGCGGGTGTGTACGTTTGGTGGGGTGTAAATGGTGCATGGAATTCACCAGGGGAACCGTGGAGCAGAGCCAAGAGCTCTTGAAAAGGGACAGAGCAGGACACCTGTTGTGACCTTTCCTGTCTGCTGGTTTGCAGCTGAAGGCTGAATAGGACAGAGTGAATGGGCCGCTAATTCCCTCCTCTCTGGACACCGACACTGAATACGCTTTTCATAGCACATGGTTCCCATGCACCATCTCTTAGATCCCAAGGCTGAAGTATTTCACTCCTGAGGTGTTTGATGGTTTGACAACAAAGAAAATGGCTTATGATTGAATTCAGGGCTAATATTGAACACTGCGTGTGGACTAACCTATTACATGCAGGGAATCTATATAACATATGTTGTACATATCGATGTTCTTCCTTCAAAGTCTCATTTAAGGGAGACCTTTTAAATCTATGATTAATGTATAACTAAATCAATCACTTAATTCTTTGGTTGTAGATGGGACTATCTCAATAGAGAAGAACTATATTAACATGCATGGATAATACATGCCTTGATTGATATTTGACAGCAGCCCTAGAGGTGAGTTTCTTTCAACTTCAAACATATTCATTCGCTTTCAGATTCACCTAAAGGTCAAACTAGGGACCCTTTAAAGATCGCATTGATATTCATGCACCATGTTCAGTGATGTTACACCAGCTCCTCCTTTCAAGGTTCCAGCTCTGTATTAATCGGTTCCAGTATGTCACAGAGACCCAAGGGGGGGCCCCCCCCCCCCCCCCCCCAACCAACCAAACAACAACACAAAAAAAAAACCAACAACAAAAAAACAAAAAACAAACAAAAATAAAAAAAAAAAAAAAAGAAAAAAAAAAACAAAACTAAAAA
>JAOYMR010000024.1:7840254-7867750 GCA_025802075.1 Tenebrosternarchus preto
TTTACTTAATTCTTTTTAAAATTTTTTTTTTTTTTTAATTTTTTTTTAAATTAAAATTTTTAATTTAATTTTATTTTTTCTGTTTGAAACCCCCCCCCCCCCAAAAAAAAAAAAAAAAACCATTAAAAAGTTTTTAATATTTTGCTTAGGTACTGGGTTTCCCCATCGTCATGAAAAAAAAGTAATTACCTCCTTTATTCAAAAGAACATTTTGTACGACCAATTAGCTGCATATTGTGGACCTCAAAATGACCGACATGTCACAGTCAGAATATTATGGGATGCAATCGCGCAATGAGGCCATTAGACGCCCAGGCTGGGCAGTGCACGGTTGCCGGGTTCAGCTTTTATCGAGCCCCCGCTGCTCGAGTCTAAGAGCCGCTGTTAATAATTCACATGTGGGTTTGCTTCTTCATTTGTGGCAGGAAATATCATGGTAGGATGAACAATCTCCTCCAGCCAGAAGAGGGAGATGGAGGGAGGGTGAAGCTACTGTCTTGCTCTTTGCCTGAATGTGTTTAGTCTGAGATGAAGAAGAAGTACAACTGTGGAGATGAAAGTCTCTGGCCTTGGCACCAATAAATGAAGGTGACCATCTTAGCTATTTCTCTGTTTTCTGCAGAATTGTCCTATTTATTGTAAATGTGGGTCGCCCCGCACGACTTCACTCACACGCCGTTGCTCCCTAATGCAGTTTCCACCCGTCATTTCCTGAAGGACATGAGCAGGAAATGTGTCACAGCAACTTGAACGAGCTTCTGTCCTTCTCAGGAGAGACGGGGCGCGTGCTGCCTTAAACAAGAGAACCATGCCCTCTATCAAACAAGACTCAGCTGTCGCATGTAGAAATGGGGCCACAACCTTTTTGTACAGATGCTGTAGCTGCTTATTCTGTAGTTGTTCTTGTGTCTTGTTGGGGCTCTGCTTACTGCATCATTTCATATTGATTAATATTAGTGGTAATTTCTTTTTAATTATGATTATTTTTAATTAGCTTGCAGGATGCCAGTATATATCTGTTATGTAATGATGATAATTGATTCATTATGTACTGCCACTGATCCAGGAACTGTGCGTTGAAATTAAGAGAAGGATGTCTAATCTGAGTAGCGTAGTTTGGAGACGCTCCCTAAGACTCAACAGCAGCCGTGAATTGGAGACGATCCCTGACTCTCTGCACGGGTCATGAATGGTGCCTTCAAATGGGTGAATTCAAGTGACAGACCAGAAAGTCCAATTCATTTGCTGTGAATTACAATACATGAATGATTTGTGACAGCCTCTGGGATTTACTAGTGTTCTCATGACAATGTGCTGTAATCGGCAGTAGTGTTTAACCCCAGAGAAAACATGCTATTGTGCCACGTCTCATTGCCAGTCATAATTGAATCTTTTTTTTTATTTCTTGTGGCTTACAAGCAGATAAGATTTCAATAATAAAACCAACTAAAGGTTGCACATTATATAAAAGCATCTCTTATTTCTTCACAGAGCGTTTCTTTTAAGGCTGCAGAACTCCTTGAGAACTCCTTCAGAACTCCTTGAGAACTCCTTCAGAACTCCTTGAGAACTACTCCTTCAGACTGATGAAGATGGCACGGCCCTGTTGAATCTCATAACCCCTCACCTTCGTGTTTATCCAGCTGTTATGCAGCTCTCTCTGACCAGTCTTTACTTCTGCACTGACTGGAAAAGCAAAAGAGAAGTCTCCACCACACAATAGTACCATGATTGACAACCCTGGATACGGAAATCTATATTTATTCCCATTCGGGCCCCTCCCCACATTTTCAGAGCAGGTCGCCTTAAAAACCCTGGGCAGAACTGTCCTTATCTACCCCAAACACCTGTGCACAGCCTACTTTGGCTTTTAAGAGTTTGCACATAAATATATGACACTGCTATTTGTTGTGGTTTCTGGGCTGTTACAGACCTTTAGATACAAACAGCGTTTGGCATTGTGCTTCACTTTTTTATTTCTCTCCTGGAAGATTTACTTCTTATCTGCCACACTCTTTTTTGGTCATGTTTTATGCAGCGTGTGCCCTGTGTTTGGAACAAAAATGGCTTTTAAGTACTGAGTGAGCGAGTGTGCTGGACTCGAGAATTGCAGGCTGTGGTGCTGGTTGTCTGAGCATGCTCAGGAAGTGTGGCACATCGATCAGACGGACTTCTTCAGGGTAGAGGGGCATTTTTCACTGGACTACTATGAGCTAGGATTTATGTAATGAATAAAGCCATCATTATTATTTTCGGAAAGCAGCTTGAGACGATGCTGTAAGTGAACGCCTCAGGGTGGCCCTGAGTCTGGGGTGAGAATCGGGCATCTTAAGTAATGATGTCCCCTACGGAGAGAAAGATAGTGTTTTCTTTTTTTTTTTTGTGGTCATAAAAACAGCTAAATATTTTAGCAAGACTGCAATATTACAGTGCAAAGGGCCTGTTTGTGGAGACACTTACTACATAGTCAGTCAGATTTCCTCCTGCTGTAAAGTTCATGTACATTACCCAAGTGCTGGGCGACATTTAAACACTTGGAAACATTAATGTTCAGGCTGTTTTCGGACAGGCCCATTCCTTTAATCAGCTTCACTCCCCAAACAGCCTCCATAGTGGCCCTACAGTGGTCCTACAGTGACCCTACAGTGGCCCTACAGTGGCCCCATGGAGTGATAATAAATCCCCCAGATCACTTTCCTTCCTCATCCGTCCCCTCATCCGTTCTTCCACACTCCACACAGTTCTTGTCCTTTCCAGCCTTGTTCAACCCACCACAGCAAAATGGCTGGTCTAATCTAAAATTTATTTGCGTCATCACAGGGCAGATTTGCTCCTCATTAAAGGGGGAGTTTTGCCCCTTCTCTCATCTCATCACAGGGGGAGTTTTGCCCCTCCTCTCAGCTTCCCCTGTTAGCCCTCATTTCTTTTTTCCTTATGTCGCTGTTGTGTCAGGCAGTGTCAGCGAGATGTGGCTTTGGGAGTGTGTGTGTGTGTGTGCTCCTCTGTCAGGTGACACGGCCCCGCCCTGTGCAGAGCCAGAGTCACGCAGCTCTTTGGGTCTGGCTTTTACATGGTGGTATAACATGCATCACTTTAATGCAGATATAAGCCCTGGTGTGTAGTAAATGACAGTAAAAAGCAGGATGTGTTCTTTCCACCTACACAACATACACAGCTTTGCACATACACTATATATTCAGACATCACCTGTCCTGGTTTTAAAAAAAGGTTATTCATGCAAAAATCCACTGAAAGGAATAGAGCATGTCTGTGTCCTCAACTACACACTAGTTTATATCAGGCTTCTTGCAGAAACAAAGCTAAACAAAAAAGCTAAATGTCAGCATTCCCTGAGAGCTCGAGGTGTGTGTGTGTGTGTGTGTGTGTGTTTGTCTTGGTCTCGTTTGACAGAAAAACACTGCTCCTTCCTTTGGGACATTCCCTTGACATTGGAAAATGGCCATATCAGGTTGCTGGTATATGACTGACTATTATGAATGGGGTTATTTTATGATAATGTTGGTGTTTAGTTCATTTTATGGAGACCAGCTTATGTGCTGCCTGTGTAGGTATCTACCTTCCTTTCACTGCACAGATGCTACATGTTGTCTTGAAAGCAAATAATTTGTCAAGTAAAGTGATAAATCATCTCACAGAGGACAGGACAACAAGATTGGCGACGTGCTTTATGAGAAACGCGCTTCTACGTCTCTTTCATTCAGTGTCCCATGTTGCCTACAAACATTTTCAAAAGCTAACTGAATAAGATAAGTAGCTAGAACCTGTTCTTCACTTTACTATTCAGATTCATAACTAGAACCTGTTCTTCACTGTACTATTCAGATATGTTGCTAGAACCTGTTTGTCTCTGTACTAGGCAGTGTCTAAGCAGCTTTTAATCTGGACCAGAAGATAAACTGTTTTTAAACTGAGTTTAAACTGGTGTGAGAGTTGAAGAGGCTCTGTCAGGTTCGGTCAAAAGGACTCCTTTCTGGCCCCTCCTCTTTTTGGCCCCTCCCCTTTTAGCCCTCCCATTCCTAGCCCCTCCCTTGCCTCTTTCTCGTGTCTTGCAGGTCTGGCGGGTTCTGCGTCACTCTGCAGCTCTTCATCCTCGGTCACACCTCGGTTCTGTGTGAACGATGTTATGGGGGTCTGAGCATCTGATGCTGGTTGTAGGACCAGACCCTCTCCCCTCCTTCCTCCCAGTGCCCTGGTGCTGGTCATGCACTCCGCCTCAACGACACGCCACGGCGGGCGATTAAAGGGGCCACGGTGGGCTGAGATGTGCCCTGGGGGGGGGGGGGGGGGGATTAATCTTGGGGGTCATTGGCCTTTCCCTAAAGAGCCCTGATGAAAGAGCACTAGAGAGGCTGAAGGACAGAGGGGGACTCAGGCCGGTCACGAGGCAGCACCACGGCACACGGGACCGGCGGAAGGTTCCAAGCGTGGCTTGTTTCACTGAAATGTCAGGACTGTAAAAAACTCTTTCATAAACCATCAATCACACGGGGCCGCCACTCCTGAAATAGTCACGAGGTGACGGAAATTAGACCTCACTGCTGAACTGTGGAGGTAATTACTGGGGCTTGGCTTGGGTGACTTCCTTTTAGGGAACCAGCGGGTGAGCAAAGCTGTTTTCGAAGTTGCGTTAAAGAAGGCCCTGTGATGGCAGCTGTGAAAAGCAAGGAGTCACTATGCGTTTCCATGGCATCTGACAGGCGGTGTGTCTTGTGTGTATGTGGCCGTATGTGCATCCCATAGTTTTAGTCTAGTTTCCTTGAAAACTTTTGTATGTGTAAAGAAAGTGACTGTCATTCTGTTTGTAAACAGACTCTTCAGGCCTTTGATACTAATTGTGTCTTATATACTGTGTCTTATATACTGTGTCTAATATACTGTGTCTTATATACTGTGTCTGGCAATTTACTGTTCATTCAGTAAGCCAGACTTATTGAAGATACTCTGTGCTTTTGTAATTGAATTAATTGCTTTATTTTTTATTTGCCTTATTTTTATTCCACCATGATATGAAATTTTATTTGACATGCAAAGTGTTCTTTAGCCCTGCCCCCTTGGGAAGAATATCTTAGCTTGACTTTGCAAAACTATAACAAAATTGTAACAAAACTGTAACCAAATTGTAACACTGTCTGCTTTTATTAGTCGTTTGGAGATGAGCAGGGGGGATATACAGTGTATGGGTGATATACTGTATATATGGGTGATATATAGGGGTGATTTATGCCCTGCTGGGTTGGATGTTGACATTGTTGCTTTGATTTAACTTCCACACAAACTTTTTTGCTTGTAATGCTTGTAAACGTGAAATATTTTCATTCGCCTTGTGAAGTTTATTGCAATTGTTTGCAGTTTATTGAAATTGTGTAAAAAAAACCCTCTACCCGCCCTGCTTTTTATTTCATTTCCACATCCATCAACAGATTTTTATTCCCTTCTCAGTCCAATACCTCCTACTGTTTATGTATTTACAGTATAAAGACTTATGCATCTGAACTTTTGAATTGATGCATGTAGATGCACTATGTTAAAGGAAAAATTAAGTATTGAGAAATGTAGTAAAGCTATGAAACACAAGCTCAGTGTCACCAAACACTCACATGATTCAATTCTACCAAACACTCACATGATTCAACGCCACCAAACACTCACATGATTCAACGCCACCAAACACTCACATGATTCAACGCCACCAAACACTCACATGATTCAACTCCACCAAACACTCACATGATTCAGTTCTACCAAACACTCACACGATTCAACTCCACCAAACACTCTCACGACACAGTGTATACACTGCCGTATACAATTCTACAACTGTCAAAAATATCTAATTACTCAATATACATGATTGTCTGGATTCACTTTACATGAATCTTTGGCAGAATGTCTACAGGTCAAGCTGAAATATTGGAACTTAAAAGAGTATCGTAGTATCGGCAAAAGAAAAATGCCAGAGAACATCTTTTAACAAAGAATAATCACTTTTATTAAGAAAATGGAACAATAACAGACTACAGAGTACTAAACCAGCAGGGGAACTGAGCTGGTTAATTAAAATAACACACATAGACACTAACACAGGGTACCTTTATTGTGTCAAATGTACATATACAGTACAATAAAATGCATCTTCCACACATCTCAGCTTCTTTGTGAGCTGGAGTTAGAGCACAGGGTCATCATACAGTGTTGCCTGGAGGAGAAGGTTCTGCTTAAGGGCCCAACGAGAGCCAGGATTCAAACCATCCCATTAAACACACAACAATGTTACTCCCTAGGTTACCACTGTCACCAACAGGTAATACTTTAATTTGTGGTGTGTGATGGTGTGAAAATTTAAAAAAGGCTCTTATTGATTTTCTTTTTTTGTTTAATACTTTGCATCTTGGTCAGTGTCTGAGTAGCAGATAATATGATTCCAGCAAATTACCCAGTAGCAGCACACTGTTATCTGACTTTTTACTTTCTGATTGGTATTTATCTGTCCCAGATCATGGGGACTGATCTAGAAACAGGAGCGCTTTGTGTAAGATTACTGTAATAGAATGTAATACTGACCCACTTATGGTTTAAGAAGTTTGAGACACCTGTCATTTTCCATTTCAGTAATAGTAAGATTTACCAGCAAGTGATGGATTGACCTTTCATTACACTGGAGCTCTAAAAAAACACGACCTTTATTTTAATCCCTAATCCAAAAGAACAGGACCTAATCTTTAATCCTTAATCTAAAAGAACAGATCCCAATATTTAATCCCTAATCTAAAAGAACAGGATATAATATTTAATCCCTAATCTAAAAGAACAGGACCCAATCATTAATCCCTAATCTAAAAGAACAGGACCTAATCTTTAATCCCTAATCTAAAAGAACAGAACTCAATCTTTAATAAAGGATACAATCACAACCATCTAAGCATTCAGTTCAGGTGTGATTACTAAATGCTAATTTTAAAAGTTAATTTTATTTTAATTTCAAACAGTATGTTGGAGTTACAAAGATATTTTTCCCCCCCTCCTTTTCTATGTATCTTAAAGGCTGATTATGTGATTGTTCTTGTTAAAATAAAGACAAAATGTTAGGAATGTCTTTAAAATAAAAATATCCAAGGCAAACATCCCAGTCTAAGCAAGACAAGGCAGACTGACTCTGGTTTCATGAAAAAACCATTAAGACTATCAGCACATACTTCAGCAGGTTATGGTCCTCTCCTCTTTGAAGATGGGCTTTCATTGTTGCATGGGTAACTAGTTCTTATTTTTAGCTACTCTAAATGGAGTTTTTTTTTTTTTGAGCAAGTAGAAAATGTTTCATTTTGTGAATAATGGGGCTTTGTGTGTGTGTGTGTGTGGCGAAGTGGCTGTTCTTGGTGTAGCCAACGGATAACAGATATCAATATTTGTTGGCAATCCATTTAGCTCTTTTAGACTGTAGCTACACTGCTAGATGGAAGAGGTGTGGGAAGATGACTGTGTGTGTGTGTGTGTGTGTGTGTGCGCGCATGTGTGTGTGTGTGCGTGTGTGCTAAATCAGTAAGGCATGGTCAGTACTCAGGACAAAGAAGATTCCAAAGAGGTAATGGCCTTTAGTGAGAGGGGGAGAGCACAGTTGAGAAGAAAGAAAACAGAAAGAAAGAGAAAGAGTGAGAGAGAGAATGAGTGAGAGAGAGAGTGAGTGGGAGGGGGGTAAGTCTTTGTGGTTTTGCAGACATAACTACATGGAAACACATTCCCTCTCTGAGGGAGGGGATTAGGCTCTGCTCTGGTACAAAAGTACAAAGAGCTTTTTACCTGATGAGCAGAAGAAACGTGAGCCTGTCGCTGAACCTCCACACGAATGCTGAACCTCCACCCGAATGCAGAGAGGAATCAGCAGCTATTGTTGCCCCCTATTACTACCTCCGTCTCCCTTCTCACATCCACCTGCTGTCGCCTGGTACATCCTTTCTTTTTCTCATTATACAGCCACATGTACCTTTCTGCTGCCCAAAACTTCACTGAACTCCTATATCCTATTAACTCTGGAAAATGGGGTTGTTTCTATAAGCTCTTGGTCTTTATCCAGAACTGAAGAAGGAAAAAGCTTTTGCAAGAGCTAATGAAGCCGAAACCTGTCGATCCGTCATTACAGAATGATTCAGTGTGTTTAGTGGGTGGTGCTCTAAGTCTTCCTCCCTGCCCATTAAGAGTTTGGGAACCTGTTGACTCTAAGTAATGTGTGAGCCCATCTGGACTCAAGTCCGCGTTCACTGAGACAGTGTCAGAACTAGCCAGGCTGCGGGGAGAGCAGGCGTCCAGACAGGAGGTGTGGCCTTGGCTTCCTCTGACCCATGCAAACAGACAGGAGGCGTGGCCAAGGGCTTCCTATGGTCCATGCGCGCAGACAGGAGGCGTGGCCTTGGCTTCCTCTGGCCCATGCACGTAGACAGACCAGACGCTTCTGTGCGGATCGCCTGTGCTCAGCCACTCATTCCTCCTTAAGAAAGAATTAAACTCACCTGCTCTCCTTCTGTTTCAGAAATATTATAGCTCATTAAATCTTGCATTAAGGAAACCATGAAGTTAAGCTAACTGCTAGCTTTCATGCTAACTGCTAGCTTTCATGCTAACTGCTAGCTTTCATGCTCCGCTTGCTTGTATTTATTGTGGATCCCCATTTTTTCTTACCTTACCATTTAATTAATGATATGTTTGCTTTGAAATATGCATGCCATGGGGCATCATGAAATATAAATTAAGGCAAAATATATCTTCAGAACAAACAAGAACAGTAGTAAGCATTTACTGGAAATGCTAAATTAATATTGTACAATAATTTTCATAAACTTCTAACATTTCTTCTTCAGAACAGAAACCCCAAGAGGATAAATTAGCTAAAACTTGTTTGTATAGTTTATATAGGAATAACAACATTTCAAATCTGATCTTATTTTCTACATCATCAGTGCCCGTCTTAGAGTTATCACATCATGACATTGGAAGCTGTGCTGTGACATCATATAGCAGCTCTCTTAGTCACCTGTAGGCTCAGCCACGCCGCCTTAGTCATGTGGGTGTGGGTTTAAAACATTGCTCCATGTTCTGTGACATAAGCCTGAGTGCAGAATTGTGCAACCACACTCCGCCTACTGCCCTCCACACTCCGCCTACTGCCCTCCACACTCCGCCTACTGCCCTCCACACTCCACCTACTGCCCACTCTGTTTGTGTCTAAGTGGTACATGGTATTTGCTGTAGCATCTGCGACGAGTCCACGTCAGTGAAAGCAGAATGTGTATTCTCACGTGGGCTTAACTGGTGTGATTTACTGGGCTACACACCTCGTGCTTCTCCTGTGATTTATGGCCACCAGCACAGTCAATAACAGCCTGGACAAAGATGCGAAACTCCTGGAGATTGGATTACAAGGCTGGGCTCTGTGTTCTGGCCTCTTCATTAAGAAATGTCAGCTCTTACACAAGATCCTCACATCACGTCCTGTTTGTGTGTCCTCTTCTGAACCCTCCTCCGCCTCCACTGTAGGGCACCAGGTGGAGGCCAAAGGGCTCGGTTGGAGTTTACGTAAGAGCACACAAGCCTCTGGAGTGCTCCTTCATCCCCTGAAGAACTGGCTTTAAAGAGAACCTGTAACTCCATGTTCTGATTTTTGTAGACGTAAAAACAATCAAACAAACACAGAAACAAAAAAACTAATTACCTAATGTCAAATAAACCTGATTAACGGTCACAAGAATGTGTACTGCTGTTCATTATGTAACACAAGTGCCATTTATGGTTAATTCTAAATGACCATCCATTCATTTAGATCAATGACCACCTCAGTGGATAATTACAGTAATGCACTGACACGTCAGGCTCATTCCACACTAAACATGCCACTGTAGCTTGTTTGGAGCTCTTCTGTTATTCTCTCCAGCATAATGCTTATTGCTGTAATAGCTTTCGGATGGGCCATTGTCTCTGTGAAGCTCTATTCAGTGCTAGTGTGCGGAGCTGACAGTAGGCTTTCCGTTCAGTCTGCAGCGTTTAGCTGGCAGTAGTGCTGGTGTGGGGGAAAGTGTGCGAGATGGTGATAAGGGTCCGCTCGGCCCTAGTTACCGTGGACGTTACCTAGGCGATTTGATTGGTAGTGGCTGCTATGTCAAGAGCCGCTCACTGCGATGGCTTAACAGCCTGGGCAATTAGATTACTGGCAAACGTCTGACTGGGCCACGGCGTTTACAGATAAGGAGCACTGTGAATTATTCTCACTATGTAGATGCCGAGACCTAAAGTGAACCAGAAGTGGTCCAGAGTTATCCGAGAGCTGGAGAACTGCCTCTACCAGAATCATGATCTGTCGGAAGCACGCTATATTGGAACCACATTCTACCAGAATCACGCTCTATTGGAATCACGCTCTACCGGAATCACGGTCTACCGGAATCACGCTCTACCTGAATCACGCTCTACCTGAATCACGCTCTACCTGAATCATGCTCTACCTGAATCATGCTCTACCGGAGTCTCGCTCTTTTGGAAGCACTCTACCAGAATTACGTTCTATCGGAATCACATTCTATTGGAAACATGCTATATCGGAATCAAAGGTCTGATATAAAAAGGTCTGATATTGGCCGTAGTCAGACTAACCCGTTCTACTGATGGATGTCTAAAATGTTATATCTCTGAATGTCTTGACTGAGGTAAATAGTTTTCCAGTCTTAAAAATGCTATTGGGTTTTTATGTAGAACTTTCACTGAGTACCTCTCAAGATGGCTTTTATAATGAGAAGCTAGGTAATCAGATGTCTTTGACTCTAAGTAGTTATCATAAGACAGAATGACTTCATAAATTTGTAGCACCTGAAAATATCTTGCATGATCATGTTGTTTGTGACCATTTACGCTGAATTTTAAAATATGAAACGTTACTGTTAATGCTCCATCTTTCCCCCAGATTACTGAACATACTACTGATTAATGTTAGAAGTTTCATTCTCAGTAAGTGACTGACTGACAGTAAGTGAACAGAGTTTACTCAGAAAGGTACTGTGTTTTATACTGTGTTTTCCCTAAGAGTTTTCCATTTTTGTTAAAGTCAGTCTGACTCTGTCCTGGCCACAGTATGTATTGGTCTCTGGAATGACATAGTGCCAGTATTTGCACTTGTGGTATTCACTGTGCTGTGCTGTGTTTTGTGTTATGTTGTACAGGGTTGTGGTATTCACCGTGTTGTGCAGTGTTGTGCTATTCACTGTGCTGAACAGTGTTGTGGTATTCATTGTGTTGAACAGTGCTGTGCAAGGTTGTGCTGTGTTTTGTATTATGTTGTACAGCACTGTGTTGTAGTGTTGTGCTGTGTTGTACAGTATTGTGCTATGTTGTACAGTGCTGTGTTGTGTTGTACAGTGTTATGTTGTAGTGTTGTGCTGTGTTGTACACTGTTGTGCTGTGTTGTACAGTGTAGTGCAGTGTTGTGTTATGTTGTACAGTGCTGTGTTGTGCTATGTTGTGTTGTAGTGTTGTACTATGTTGTACAGTATTGTGCTGTTCTGTTCGACAGTATTGTGCTGTGTTGTAGTGTTGTGCTGTGTTGTACAGTGTAGTGCTGTGTTGTGCTATGTTGTACAGTATTGTGCTGTTCTGTTGTACAGTATTGTGCTGTGTTGTACAGTGTTGTACAGTGTTGTGAATTAAATTTTAATCACATGTAAAAACATTCATTTGGTCAAGATTCATTGTGACATTCATTGTTTCTACGGAGATTCTCGCTGTCTGCATGGGCATTTAAGGCAGGGTTCCTTGGAGTAGTGAAGCATTAGGAATAAACCTACTCCATCTAAAACAAGAAATTATTAAACACAGCTTTTAGCGGTGGACAGACTTCTTATAGCATGCTGTAAAGGATCTCCTCACTTCCCTTCAATAGTGATTGTGTTCGGCAGGAAGCACTTTGCCTGTTTAGTTGTCAGACTGTGCTTTTTTGCAGAATGACACCATTCAGAGGCTGACGGATGGCCTTTCAGTGCTGCAGGGAAGCTGGCTTTGCTCTGCAGGGCATCGGTGCCTGTCTCTGTGTACGCCACTTCTTCTGTGAAACCTCTGCGCAGGTCACCGCAAAAGCTGTAGGGGGCGCTCAGGTCAGGGTTATGTCATCATTCACAGCAGCAAATTGATTCTCTTTCCTCCCTTTGCGGTTTTTGCCACGTTAAAACTCCAACTGCTGCCCCACTGCGTCACTGTAAGCTCCTGTTTGACGGGCCACCACAAAACAGCATGCGCCGGCGTCTTCCGCAGGCGTTATTCCTGATCCTGTCATCCGGCAGACGAGGCATCTACGGCCACTGACAGAGTCAACCCCGAAACTGCCATCGCCGTCCAGTCATGCGGACGGCAGCTCCCGCTCCTGGCCTCCAGAAAAGGGGTGGAGTCAGAGAGAGTTGGAGGATAGATAAAGTGGCGGAAAGGGGTGGAGTCAGCAAGGGGCGGGGTCAGAAAGGACAGGCAGAAACAGCGTCTTCACTCTGACATGCCGAAGTTACGTAAATGTCTCAGTGGTGGCTTGTATGTGTGACGGTCAATGGATGTCGGGGGGGGCTTAAGCTGAGTAGCACCCACTGCTCCCATCAGCCCCAGTGGACCTGTGACACGTTATTAAATGTGTAAGTATGGCTTAAGACTTGCTAGAGAAACCATTTCATGGTTGCCTCACCAATCTGAACATGGCTGCTTCGTCATTTACTAAGATGTTACACCTCAGAATCATTTCCTTGGGGGGGAGGAATAAAATGGAATAAAATGGAAGTACAAGTGCAGGGAAAGTCAAAGCTGTGATGTGCAGCCAGACAAAAACGTGCAGAATGAGTAATGGACAGATCTTTATTGAGGCATGGAAGCCTGCCAGTTCCCACGTCATTCTCATCATTAGAGTAATTCGGTTGGGGGTTGAAGAGAAGCTAAATCTCACAGGACACTGTATGCAAATGAAGCATGGTAATTAGCACCCCAAACCCATGTTGTCGAGGTAACCAGTCTCATGCTGTTCTTTGGGTTTCCGTCAGCATGAGCTTGTTTGAAAGCCATGCCATATGGAGACGTACTGCATGCCACCTCACGGACCCATCAAAATGCCAATATGGGGGTAATTTGCTCATGGCATGGATTGATATCCATGTGCATGCAAATTCATCAACACAGTATAGTTTACATGCTTGATTGCAGATTCCTGGGTGAGAGATGCCATACTGGGTGAGAGACACCATACTGGGTGCACCAGTATGGTGATTAAAATTCAAATTTCTCTCCCTCTCCTTAATCGGTTTGCCTTCGTTATCCGTTGTCTTCATTAGTAGGACATTATTAGGACATTATTGCCTTTGCCTTGGACACATTGATCTCAGCAGTTCCTGCACTGTTTCTTCGCTCAAGAACCCTCTAGTCAGCGATTGTTTTTAACTAACTCTCCCTTTGTTCCATCAAGAAGAATTAAGAGGCCTGTGTTAGTTAACATCTACAACTCCAGAGATTACGCTTCATCTGTATGGACTTTGTTGATGGTTATCATTCTGTGGAGAACAGTGCGTAAAAGATTGTGTTAGAGCATTCCTGTCGAATCTCAATGTGAGAAATTACAAATAATTAAGTAAATAGATTTCAAAGATTGTAACATTACTATGAAATGAACAGCATAAACAAAGAGTCTCAAGCAAACCGCATAAGAAACATGAGTTTATCCACTCTTCACATCTGTCATATCTCAGATGGCCTAAATATTACTCACTATTCTTGGTTTGCATGTCAGAACGCAACAGCAGTTTTGGTCCAGAAGGTAGCTGTCCCCGATTGGTTAATTGTAAGCTGCATTTCTACGAGGCAGCTGCCCCTTGATTGGTTAAACACGGGCTGCATGTCCAAAAATCATCTGCCCTCTGACTGGTTGAACCAAGGGTGTGTGTGGTGGGTGTTGCAAGCAAAAAAGCTTTACCTAGCAAGCAGTAAACACAAACATAAAAACATTGCTCCTCCTCCTTACCTGTTTGGTTATATGGGAAGTGAGTTGTTAATGGTGTGCAACTGTATTAATTCTATTAAATGCTTTGAAGTAAATTGCAATTCCTTTTTGCGATAAATTTAATTTATAGCGTGTCCCCAGTGAAAGCGAGTAGTATTGAAATAGTTTGTTTTGATTTTACCTTTACAGACCAAATAATGACTCTAAATGATTAATGTAAGCAATTTACGCTGTGTCTCGAGAAGACTGCTCCAGTCCCCAAAGGACACAGCACACACACATGCACAGCTTTGCCTTGGAATTTTCTAAGAGTTTGGTGTAAATAGATGTCTGACCATGTGCACAGAGTAATTACCACATCCTGCAGCATGTGGGCGAGTGGGACTGAATGGAGCTGAACTCTGCAGGCTTTGTGTGGAGTTAAAATGTTTAACTTTCATAAGGTCTTTGGTCTGTGTGCCCTGTGGAATGTCATTACCAAGAAGCGGTTTTTGAATAAACTTTTAAAGACTTTTAGACATCTACCTTAGAGATCTTTCTGTGTGAATATTCAAACATGTTGCAGACTCCAAGGCTGATGGATGTTTGTGTTGTTTATTTTATTTTATTTGGTATCATGTCTTTATTGGAGAAGCAGGATGAACAGAAACACTCAAGTATCTCTGAGAATCCTTGCTCAGGCCCAGGGGTTTCAACACAGATGCATCCAGGCTACAGTTGACAAGCTCATGAAAAATACATGAGTTGGCAAATATACGAAATGGATGTGTGTGCATGGACCTGCTGGGGTAGAGGACTCTCTTCCTTTTTTTGGCACACCTGACCCAATTACTGTTCTAATTTGATGCCTTTTTACCCTCAGTCAAATGTTATATTTTCTAATCAATAACTGTCCAAGAGTGTGGTTGCCGAACTAAACATGCCAACAGAAATATTTCAGTTATTTCTGCACATTTTTTTTCTATTATGTAAACAGAATTTGAGCTACTCATTTCTGTACTCATTTGCACGTAAAATACAGTGGCATTCTTTTTCAGAACAGCCTGCCCTTCGACTCAGTCTCCTCCCACGGCTGCGTGTCAGACACTCGACCGCACGCCGTTCCCGACCCTGGCAAAGCCGAGTTAATAGTGGTAAGTGATGCATGAGCTGGGTTTGGCTTGTGAAGGTTAAGTTTTACAGGAGGAATTGCTGTTGAAAGGGAGGCGTTGGCCGCTCTCGCCGGAGTCTTTCCGGCTGTGATGCGGATGAGAGGATGAATCACGATTGACTGGCAGGGATGGGAAGCAGATATTTGTCAAGTGTTAGGAGTGGAGAGCAGCCAGAATGTAAATGGCCTGTTAATTGAGTGTTGGATTGCTTTGAGTAATAGGAGACTTCGAGCCATGAAGAGTTATATAAAAAAAAAGGACAGTGTAACAGTGGATGGTTCAGATGCATGCAGTGCACCAGGATACTTGTACCACATCACTATTATGTTTCTGCAGCTTTAAGCATCTTATTGACCCCTGCCAATCAAAGCCCAGTGGACGGGGCTTCTTTTAAAACCTGTTGTCTTCTGTTCATAGAAGGTCACTTTTGTTCATCACCAGATCTTTCATCATCTCATTTCCAGCCAGATGGAAAATCGTAGTTCGGTTCCTGGAGGAGTCCATGACGGGTGGGGGAGGGGTACGGACTGCACTCGGGCAGCCACAATACACACTCGAAATCTACAATGCTGATGATGGTTCGCCAAGACCATGACAGTCTATTATCAGTAAATTACTGAAGTGATGTTTGTGTTCCTCAAAGGGTGTTTCCCCAGTAGTCCCAGATGCCACCACTGATTGTATCAGGATCAGTAACCTTTGTGAAAATCCTTAGCATCTAGACAGGCTTGACTTATTCTCTTGATATTTGATTGTTTATTTTCTGCTTTAGAGGTTTGTGTGCAGAGGCTCTGCGATGCTTCTCGGTGGAGTAGCTGCTGTTTAGTTATGTGTCAAAGAATATCTGGCCTGTACGTGTGGTGTCGCTCATTGGAGACTAATGAAGTCATTAGGACTATATCATCGGAACATGGACCAGAAAATACCAGACAAAGTCATGCTAACCTGAGTCGCTACATAATTAAGCACCATCCTTCTATTAAACGAACTCTCGCATTACCCTGAGGGGACAATTGAAGGTTTGTCTCTACAAATGTAGATGTGAAAACACACACAAACATCAACATACACACAAATAAACATTCACACACACACTCTTATGGGCTCGACGTAATAACTGTGAAAGTACACAGTATCAGACACCAGCGAATCACGGCACAA
The DNA here is from genome assembly GCA_025802075.1 of Tenebrosternarchus preto. Lineage (NCBI taxonomy): Eukaryota > Metazoa > Chordata > Actinopteri > Gymnotiformes > Apteronotidae > Tenebrosternarchus > Tenebrosternarchus preto. The sequence continues at coordinate 7,856,584 of JAOYMR010000024.1, forward strand.
TACGTGATTCGCGTAATATTTGTACGTAATACGTAATATTTGTGCGTAATACGTAATATTTGTACGTAATACGTAATATTTGTCTGAAAGAGCGGTTTGCTGCATCTTCTCCTGTATGATGTACACGGACTCAGTGCATTGTGGGTTTTCCTCTGTGTGTGTTCTGTGCTCAACGCTCTGTAATGAATCACAGTATGTGCGCAGTTTGTCTAGAGGCCAAATGAGGAAAACATCTCATGATCAATACAGCACTTTGCACAACACAAATCTGTAACCAGGAAAAATACTTTCTCTGAGATTAATAGATGTATAGAAGGGAATTATTTTTCCCAAGTCCGCACAGAGGCTGCAGGAATGGAGTAATAAATGAGACCATCTTCCTTTCTTTTATTTCTCTTTTGTTTTCTAATCTGTGTCCACTCTCGTTTCGTTAACCTCGATTTCACTCTCTTTTTCAGAACTTTCTCCATCAGCTCAATGAACTTAGTCGTGGTGGAGAGAATCGATTCTTTGTGAGATTCGGCAATAATTACATTCCCGCCAGAAATGAAGAAATGGATTTGAGCAGGTCGGCGGGTGAAGAGAAGCGCACATCAGGCATTCTCATCAAGGTTCGGCGTGCGGGGCAGCGAACCAGAGAGGGGTAATAAAGATTTAAGTGCTAAGGACTTCCCGTGTGCAGCAGTACAGTGGGGAGTGTTTATAGCTGGAGGTGGAAGAGACAGTCGTCCTCAACAGACTGCAGTCTCAGCCTCCTGAGAGAAAATAAGCAGTTTGGATCTGTGAACCCATTAACCAAGATGCCTAAACGAAGGGGAAACTCATCACTGAAAAGAGCTTGGCAGAAGCTTCAGCTCCCCCAAATAATGAGGCCAGACAGGGCAGAGGGTGGATCCAGACAGGGTAGTGGGTGGATCCAGACAGGGTAGTGGGTGGATCCAGACAGGGTTGTGGGTGGATCCAGACAGGACAGAAGGTGGATCCAGACAGGGCAGAGGGTGGATCCAGACAGGACAGAAGGTGGATCCAGACAGGGCAGAGGGTGGATCCAGACAGGGTAGAGGGTGGGTGGTTCCAGACAGGGCACAGGGTGGATCCAGACAGGGCAGAGGGTGGGTGGATCCAGACAGGGCTGAGGGTGGTTGGATCCAGGCAGGGCAGAGTGTGGGTGGATCCAGACAGGGTAGAAGGTGGATTACACTGAGGGTGTGGAGGCACTCCTCTCTCAGGAGTTTTATGTAAGCTCTGCATGATGTGCTTCTGATTTATGTGAGGTTAGGGTTGCTTTGTGTGAAACCTATTGCTTTTTAGATAAATCATGTGAAGAGCAGTTTGTAAGTCTAAGCTTTGTAACTGACATTTGAAGGCTGTATGACGTTCATCTTTCCCACGATTTCCCCTTTACCTAAGACATTTTTTTTGCCATCGTGGTTCACCGTACAGTTAATATAATGGACCTTGTCAGTCATCATTTAGCTAATATTTGAGAAAAGCACAGATACTGTGCAGCCCTGTCCCATTGTCATGGCAACCAGCGCTGTGAGGGAGGAAGCAGGGAATGACAGGTTCCTTATCTGTGGACTGAAATATTAAAGTTAGCTAAGATCTGCTTCCAGTCCCCATTAAACACTTTCCTCCTCAAAGATTTCATTAAAGGGTTCTCCTCTTCTCCTTTCACTGACATCGCGCATTGATTTGAGGTTCAATTGCTTTTGTCTGTTGATGGCTGGTTTATCCGTTGCTGTTTTACCTTAATGCACTTTATCTGCCTAAAACCATATTTGTTTCTGTCTGTCATCAACACACATCACAGCTTCTCTGTCTTCCTCGTGATTCCTGGTTCTATTGTAACGTTAAGCTGCATTAAGCTGCTTGATTTAAACAGTTTAGCCTCACAAAAAGTCCTGTTTGTATATAATTTATAAGCAATACTTTTAAGAGTCGATCATAATCTTGATGGAATGGATTCTGTAGCTTGGTTATACAATGAACACGAGGTGCACTAAATCAAGAGTCTATAGAAAGTTACAGCAGGGTTTGAAACACCTAATCTTGAAACCCAGTGTTGGGTCTGTGACCCAGTGGCCCTATTAAATTAAAGTACTCTTATATTTATGCTCTTTCAGAGAGGCTGATCCATACTGTAAAACCTATCGATATTGATCAGAAGTCAATAAATCATAAAAAGCTGTATTCAATTCCATAGATATATTTCTGAATGATACACGTATGATCAGACTGAACACGTATGATCCTTTGTTATTAACATGCCTGTCTTTGGGCATCAAACATGCATGTTATTCAGCTAACAATATCACTCTCATAGCATTAACCTTGAATTGTCCTCCTGACTAATGTATCTGAATACCTGTTTTCATCAAACATTCTATGCCGAATTTCTCAGTTTTCAAAAAAATTATCCTATCTGCATTTTTCACCTTCAGTATCATTGAAAAATCGGATTAGCTGAAGGGGAGGAATTGAGTATATGCGTGTGAGAAAGAGAGAGAGAGAGAGAGGGTATGAGTGTGAGAAAAGAGAAAGAGTGCTAGAGAGAGTGTGTGAGTGGGAGAGAGAGGAGAGAGAGAGTGCTAGAGAGAGTGGGAGTGGGAGAGAGAGGAGAGAGAGAGTGCTAGAGAGAGTGGGAGTGGGAGAGAGATGAAAATTCTTTGTCATCTCCCATCTCTACTTTCTTATATCCAGACTTGCTAATTGATTATTTGCCATTAGAAATTCCCCATGTGCACCAGAAGTTTCTTTTTTTTTGTATGAGTCAGTAAACGTCTTATAACACAAGAAATTACTTTTGTCCATAAAGTTTATAGGGTAATATTTAAATCAGCAGCATAGGAACAGTGAAACATCCATGCTTGATTGGTAGTAAATAGGGAACTGTGCTGGTATGTGTTTAAGAACATGGGTTTAATAGCAGTGGTGGTGTAGGGTGTGAACTGTAATGGACGTCTCGTAAGCCACTTCTCATAAAATGTAATGCTAAACCTTTCACTGTTAGATGCCCTGTACGTGCCTTTGTTAGCCCTGGCAAATGGCACAAGCTGCTTTTATAGATACCAAAGAAGATAACAAGACTTCAACCCAAACATCAAACCTACTTCCTTTAGTACTATATCTTATGAAGTAAGATCATCATACATACACTGAATAAATGTATTATTAACCCATTATATAAGTATTTATACCCTTATCTCTACAAGTAGCTGTTAAAATAAGTTCCCAGTTGTCAGCACATAGCCACTTTATCCTCTTCTGTAATATTAGTATTGTGTCCCACATTTACCATCCCTGCTCCAGAGATCTGTATCTGCCCTCAGAATTGAGTGTTACAGTGTGCTACACACTGCCTTAAACAGAACATCCACTGTGGTTCAGTCTCTCTCTGCAGGTACTCCCCGAGCAGGTCTTTCTGAATGACCTATTTCGTAGCTCTGAGAATTTGCAGCCTGGTGATAGCAAACCAATTTATTTATCCTTCCTTTCGCAACATGGCCCCTTTTAGAGGAATATGGATTGCCTCCAATGGTGCTTTTTTTCCTCCCAAACATTGACTAATACTGCATTCTCTTCCATTTGCATGCACAAGATATAAAGGGCCTGCTATGTTTCCATGAATAAAGTATATTTAGTAGATCTGTAGGTGGAGCTGGACATGGATTGGAGCATTTCTGTTTCTGCATGCACATGATTGATGTTATGTTCAGTGATCATTTGAATTATTAAAAGATTATTTCAATCCAGAAAGTCGTGGGTTTTATCCCAAAGTCCTGCAGGTCACAGAGCATTTGTTACCGAGAACAGAAAAGGGACAATAGAACGGCTCTGTACTGATACACATTTATGCTGAGGGTAGTGTGATTATGTGTGTGTGTGTGTGTGTGTGTGTGTGTGTGTGTGTGTGTGTGTGTGTACGAGAATGAAGCTGACCTTTCTTTTACTACGAATGCATTTCAGTTTCTACACAGTGGTAGAATATTTGCCAAATATTAATGAATTTATTTTTCATCTAAAATGACACTTTAAAGGTCAGTAGCTTCAGACTTTAACAACCAAACATATTTTAAAAATATACTTATTTAGGTCATATCAAAATGGACTTTATTGCAGTACACTATTAAAATATTCCCAAATCTTATCAGAAACTATTCTGAAATATTTTCAGTATGTTTTATTTTGTATTGCATTTACGTGTATATTTAATTTAGCAGATGGTCTTGATGAAAGCAACTTACAAAAGTAATTTTCTACTCAAAATATCCCTAGTTAGCACAAATAGTTTTATATGCTGAACGAAAACACTGCTAGAACCATGATGTAGCTGGGTCTTGCTGGGATTTGGTGGGCTGTCGTTCATGAAGAGATGTCGGTCAAGCTGCCATCATGCATGTCATAACGAGCAAAAATCATGAAAACATGAAACATGAAAAAAAAGCATTGCAATGGTAGAAGAATCCATAAGAGGTGATTATATCACCAAAGGAGCAAGTGGAGAGAAAAGCGAAAAGGACCTAGAGCTGAGCCTTGTGGGACACCGGTGGAGAGGATCCCCTTGATATTACCTGATAAGAGTGTCACTCCAGGTAGGACAAGGACCATTTCCATGCTGAGTTAGTGGTTCCTATTTTATTGACCACCTATCTTGTAGTTCCCCATATCAAAGGCAGCAGAGAGGGCCTACATGGATCACAAGCAAGGATACCTGGGCTGATCTAGCTGAACCGAGCTTCTCTGCACTGAAAGTAAGGAAATCTAGGTAGAGCGGCAATTTGATTCTAGACTGATTAGGCCATGTTCAAAAATTTTGAGTGAAAAAAGGAGAGATACTGGTGGGTAGCAGTTGATGTTGGAACTGGTCCAGTGTGTGTTTCTTCACATACACACACAGGAGGTGCATCATTTCATCTGTAGAGAGAGGAGATAAAAATGTTAAACTAAGATAAACTAAGATCAGGAGGATGAGGGCTGTAGGTAAATGGAGACATGAGAAAAACACTGATGGATCCTGTTAACCTCAAAGAAGGCAGCAAAGTCCTCTGATGTTAGAGAGGTGGGTCGAGGGGGAGGTCTAAGAAAGGGGAAAAAATGTTGAATAGTTTGTGTGGATTGGATGCTTCCAGGTTCTTTGTAGCTGTAACTTCTGATGGGAATTTGGAAAGGAGAGCACAGATCAGAATCTATTTGTGACTACCTCAACCTGCTCTTTAACTCAAAGCTAGTTTTAATCCAATGTATATTCAACTCAAAGCTAGTTCTAACCCAATGTATATTCAACTCAAAGCTAGTTTTAATCCAATGTATATTCAACTCAAAGCTAGTTCTAACCCAATGTATATTCAAGTCAAAGCTAGTTTTAATCCAATGTATATTCAACTCAAAGCTAGTTCTCACCCAATGTATATTCAACTCAAAGCTAGTTCTCACCCAATGTATATTCAACTCAAAGCTAGTACTAACCCAATGTATATTCAACTCAACTCCACTGCCAGACATCATCCACGGAGCAAGTGTGGAAGGTCTAAATGTTCCTGAAGGAGAGTGGGCAAAGAACGCTAATCGAAGAGGAGAATGACGAAAGTAAAGCATCTGTAGCAGATTCCGAGGGGAGAGAGCAAAAGGAGCACTGATGTAGGTGTGGGGAAGTGCAACAACTGAGGACAGGACATGAGGGAGAAAATGGAGTGAAGGTTGTGATGAATGGACGAGGCGTGTGTAGGTGTGGTGTGGACATCAAGACGGGAGAGCGGGAGAGTGAAGGAGAGAGAGTGGAGATCTGAGAGGTGAAGGTTACTGTTATGTTCAGTGCCATGGCAGGCTTGCTGAAGAACAGGTCAAGAGTGTTGCCTGCTCTGTGTGTCAGACGAGACAGAAGAGAGGAGTGGAAGAAGGCAAGATGATTATACCCAGGTCTGGTTGAAGGTTGAAGTCTCCAAGAAGCTTGAGAGAAGTCCCATTGACAGGGAAGAGACTGAGAAGAACGTCCAGCTTTATCTATGAGCTTGAATAAAGGATAAAGAGGCTGATATAATATGACAGTGATATGAAACGTAGTCGGGAAGGATTTCATGATGAAAACATTAGGTGATGAAAACATTAGGTGATGAAAACATTAGGTGATGAAAACATTAGTGGTGTGAAACAACTTGAGAAAGAAGAAGCATTTGAAGCTACTGCTACTGCTGTGCTTTAGGGGAACAGGACAAGGGTAGAAGATGGAGCAGGTGGAGCAGCCAAGGAAGGAGGTGAAATCGTAGATGCGAAGGCAGAGATGAAGTCCAGCTCCTGGACAGACTAACAATTCCAAAGTCCACCTGCCACCAAGGTCTGAGATTGTAACGGGTGTGAGAGGTAGAGGCTGTAGGAATTACAGTTTCTGTGGTGGTGAGCGTGTCTCCATGATGCTCTGTGGGTGATGTATATTCAAACCCATATTTAAAGTAAATAGTATTTAGTACTTTAGTACTTTTATGTGTTCGGATTAACATCAAACGTGCTTAATTCCTATGTTTTTAGGAATAAAATGCATTCTGTTGGAAAGTGCTGAGAGAGCAGACATTTTTCCTGATGGTATATTCTCAAGAGAAAAATGATGACTAATTGTGACAAATTAATACGCATGTGTCAAGTAGGTTTTAACAACCCATAGACTCACACAGTGAGACTTCAAAATGGTTTACATATGTAGCGTGTGAATGAGTGTGCTATTACTGTAGCATGTGTATGAGTATGTTATTACTGTAGTATGTTTATGAGTGTGTTATTACTGTATGTGTATGAGTATGTTATTACTGTAGTATGTTTATGAGTGTGTTATTATTGTATGTATATGAGTATGTTATTACTGTAGTATGTGTATGAGTGTGTTATTACTGTAGCATGTGTATGAGTGTGTTATTATTGCTTAAGTCCTGATCAACATTGTTTATTGATCCATTACGCATTTGTGATCTTATGTCCAGGAGTTTCTCTTACCTGGGAATTTTAACCTTCTGTGTTGCTTGTAAAACTGTAGACTGTATGTTGCTCGTGCACAAGATTGGACACGGATTGTGGAATTTCAAGGTAAATTTAAATCCAGTGGTGGAAGAATGAAAAGTTCCATTGCAGTAAAAATGCAGGAAACAGTTTGCACAGGCCTGTAGCCTGAAGCTCAACGGCAAAACAGCTGCACTGAATTTCAATTGCATCTTTTTTCGTTTCCGTTAGTTTTTCTTTGTTCTTTTTTCGCTGCTGTATTGCACATTAAATAAAGAAGTGCTTTTACATTTATACTCTTTTGAGGTGGGGGGTGTTTTCACGTTCTGTTCCATTATCATTTCTTCATAACAGCCCAGTATGTAAATGCGACACTCGGGCATCCAGACCTCGCCACTGTGGCATTGTGCGTTCACTTCATTCTGCTCTAAACGTCCCTGTAATTTCTTGAGAAATTGCACACAATAGGCAGGAATGTGGTGAGGCACGAGTAAAATTAACTGTATGAAAGTTAAGGAGGCATGAAATGAAAGAGTCTGGTCTCTTCTGAGCATGTACACCTCACTGGGAGAGGAGCTGTGTGTCGGCAAATACGACTCTGGATCCGAAATCCCAGTATAAATTAGTAATGCCAACAATTATTCCTGGGAATGGTCCATGTCATATATAAACCGTATATTATAGGCTCATAAACAATGAATTATTTCTTTATGCGTCCTGTAAGAGTTGTGTAATTGGGAAAATTTCTTTTGACTTTGGAGATGTATATCTCACACAAGCAACACCTTTAGGTAGAAAAGCAGGTATAACTGTAAACCTCATTGAAATCTGGCATTTGTTCCTGCAACTCTATGATCCACGTATAGAAATGCCAAGTCCGTAATATAGATACAATGTCTAGAACTAATGTGTGTCACTGGGCCTGTAAAGCTTGGAGCGATTAACATTTAGCACACAGGGGTTTAAGGATAATGTATGAGCCCCAGTGTTGATTGTTTACCAAATTAATTACAGACTAGCCGTTAATTACTGAACAGGCATGTTGATACATCACACTGCAATCAATTAAATATGATTTTGGATCACTTAAACAACAATTGGATTATTATGGCTATGACCTGATGTGAAAGCAAACTTTTTTTCAATAGAAATGTAACATGGTCTCATCTACAGCAGATGATTAATGGTGCTGGGCAACTGAAATCTCTCACACATGCAGAGCTGATTGTCTTATTACAAACTTCTAAATAAAGGCACGGTCAGCTTCACAGAGGGCTGCCTCTGCCAGGCCAGCAGGAGTGTCCCACCTCCCACTTCTAAACCTGGAGGGAAAAAGAAAAATAGAGATTATTTGTCAAAATTAATTAATGAAGCGGAAATAATGCTTAGCCAATGGTAGCGTGTGTGTGTGTGTGTGTGTGCATGTGTGTGTCTCATGAAGGCAATTGAGAGATTTTTTTTTATACATTACTGAGTACAGACGAGAACTTTCAGAAGCCATTTTTCCCCCTGGAGCCATGACACATGAAAGGAGAGGGAAACCAGAGTGACCTCTGCCGCCGAGTTTCAAAGCAGACCCAGACGGGGAAAAAAAGTGCGGATAACAAACCCCCTCCGCCTGTCGAGGGCCTGGCGAAGCCCAGCTAGCTCTGAATAGATTTTCTTCAGAAAGACCTATCTCATGTACAAAGAGGTTCTCACTGCAGATCTCAATCTGTGGTGGAGATCCTGGTTTGCCTGCTGGCTGGTCCCCCTTCTTACCTGAATTCTCTGGGCTGACTTGAAATTGACAAAGCTGTCAAACCACGACGTGCATATTTGCTTCGTTTGAGAAGGAATAGCTGCCAGGGGTCTGTGCACGTGTACCAGACGCCTCGAGTGGTGCACGACTGGTTCAGCACAGCCTGGGCTTCACTGCCGCGTAAAACTCCTCATTCCAGCTGTGTGATGAATGCACAGGGGATATAGGTTTTTCCAAATCCAGCGGCCTTATCCAGTGAGGGGCTGTTGGCCCCTATTACTTCAGAAACCTGGGCTTCAAACTACAGCCCCTGGAAGCAAGGGACTTTCGCCAAACGTTAGAGATGTGCTTCAGCGTTGTGAAGTTTGCGCTCCTGTAGCAGCACCTCTGTTCACTGAGGGTTCTGTGAGGTAAACAGGAGTGAGATGGAAAAGACTGACAAACGAGGGAAGTGTGAACACCATGGCACTGCACAACAATGATTAACTGTGGCTGATTAGTAATCCACTTGTTATGCCTCCGAGTGTATAGATGCTTTGGAGAAAGCAGGACACTTATTTATCGTAGCTGGCAACCCCCTGCATGTGGGCTTGCGAATTAAACATGGGGAATAGGAGTGACCGTGAAGCACTGATGCCCTGAAATAGCCAAGATTGAGTAGGGCGTTAAGCCCCAGGCTGGTGAGGCTTCAAGTGGAGTACGTGCAGTAGACCGGTCGTTTGTTAGCGTAATGGCTGTCACATGGCATTGATTGCTGTTTCGGGTCCTCCACCGCTCCTGTTCTTGAGGGTGACCGTCCCTCCCCCAGGCCTGCTGTCCCCTATCCAGCTTCGTGCGAAGCTCGGACATAAGGGTATATACACAATGCGGGTATAAGGTTTGGATTAAACATGCTAATTATCAGCCTTGCTTGAGTAGTCAGCTCAGATCACTCGTGCACTTGACTGCTAAGTCTGAGCTGTAATTCTTTATTTTCTCGTTTTTACATTTCTGGCACAGCGAGGGCAGATGGCGTGGGGTGACAGGGCTGTTTCCATCCTCGGCAGGGCTGCTTCTTTGTGTGCATGCCCTCATGGCAGCATAATCAATTTAAGAGTTTGTCTTGGGTCATTATTACCTGCTGCAGAGCCATCTGTTGTCCAGCGTGGAGGGAGGTGGCTGGAATGGATTGAAACACAGAGGTTTGGAACACAGGGTGGGGGGGGACATGAAGAAGGGACAGGCCAGATGGCTGGGGACAACACTTACTCTACACTGCCAAATCAGCCCTGGCATATTTAAGGGTACCTTGACTAAATATAAGTATCCCTTTAAGTCTTTTTTCAAAGACGGTCTGGCTAACAGCATTGACCCTCCAGGCCACCGTCTCTAACTCTTCTAACAGCTTTCTGGGTTTTGCAACTTTACTGTATGTCAGTAAAAAATAAATGAATGTAAAAAAAAATATGAGGATTTCAAACTGATTGCGAGTGTTATTATAAACACTTCACCATGATTAATTTGCACTTAAAATAATAAAGAAATTAAAAATAAAGATAACAGTAAGAAACTATAGATAAGAAGATAAACTCACAGTTTTTATGGCTTGCAGGGATTTTTGAGTTTCAGCCACACAGACACACAAGATGTGCAGAATAGAAAAGAAATACATTAATACCAATGAGCTAAAAAACTTAATAAACTTAAATCAGATACAAGTTTATATACATATGATATTAAATCCACTGTACAGCTACACAGGGTAAATAAATGTTTGCACCATTAATGTAATATCCCTACATAGCATTATTAATCCTTGTTTATATATCATCTATATTTATATATAATTTATATATAATGAATTATATATAATACTTGCACATTCCAAATATCTCCATGCTGCTGTATACATTTGTTCCACTTATATGTACAGCAGGGAGGAGATATTTGAAATATGTAAATATAGATTATATGTAAACATCAAAGGGTTCTCTTTTAATAGTGTAACTGAGGAGCAACATGTCCTACGTAGTAAAGCGCAGATATGTATCACTACACCATTATGTAAGGAACCCTTTCAAATGTAACAGAGCCGTGGAAGCTGCATCTACACGTGTAATAACTGACAGGTGAGAGACCCGCCTCCCTGGAGGGAAGTCTTCTGATTGGTTGATACAGTCAGACCTTGTTGGAAGTGGACATGGAACCCTTGAGAGGGTTTTCACATGTGCTTGAATCTACACTTGGGATTGAATCTGGGCTCATTAATTACTGGAATGAGGGAGGAGTTCAGTATCACTGGTTTGGGGCAAGAGCTTATTGGCACTGGTATGCAGGAGGACCTCATTATTACTGGATTGGGGGAGGGGCCCTTTATCACTGAATTGGGGGAGGGGCCCATTAATTAACTGCATTGGGGGAGGGGCCCATTATCACTAGATTGGAGGAGGGGCTTATTAT